>JAGFMF010011723.1:3691831-3800689 GCA_019455555.1 Galemys pyrenaicus
CCTCTCTGGCCGGCAGCAGGGATCGAACTCGTGCTGCAGTGGTTGCGGTTTGCTTCATAGTGCGTTGCTTAACCCACTGCGCCACCAGGGAGGCCCTGCGATAACTTTCTTGTTAGTCTTTTGGGTTTGTTTGTGTTTTAAAGAATCTTTGAATCCTGGGGTAAAGCATTTGACTATCTCCCAGGGACAATTTAAACCACACCCATTTTACACCAGTTCCCACTGCTCTTCATAGTCCATCCCATTCAATGAGCTACAACAGAAGACAATCTCAAGAGGGGCAATCAGAAGTACTTTACTCCCAGTCCTCCCAGGAGAGAGGAGGACTCAGAATTCTGGAATTTGGTGTGAGAATCCAATCCACCCATGTTGGTCAACTCTACATGCTTTCTGGCCACCTCTGACCAAAGTTATTCACAAAGATTCTGAGGGTTTCATGGATCTTGACTTGCTCCTCTGTAAACAAACAAAAAAAAAAAGTGGAGGGTGGGGAGAGATGGGAATGGAAGAAAAACCAAACACCTCCACTCCAGAGCCAGCACACTCTGAATCCCTCTTCTCTGCCAGACCTGCAGAGATTGCACTGCTTCTCAGTCAAACTGAGGGCTTGCCTCAGTTTCTTTTCCTTAAGTGAGACAGCTGGGCCTTGGCCTTACGTCTTCAGCGACCACATCCTTGTGGAGGGTGCTGGCACAGCTCCTTGGGAGCCACCAAATGACAGAACCGTCTTCTGTTTCAGAGCTCTTAACAAAGCCCCATTTCCCCTCCCAAACCCCCAAATTCTTGGCATGTCTGGGTCCCTCTGAGGAGACTAAACCACCATGTTTCCCTCATGCCCAGAAAACAGGAGATTGATTTTGATATGGAAAAAAAAATCGCCACTTATTTCACAAACCCTCACCCCAAATGGTTAGTTGAGCACTTGCTAATTTGGGTACCAAAACTGATAAAGGGTTGACTGCCTCAAGTTTCCCCCAGAAGCACCAAAGAGGAAAAGCAAAACCAAAACCAGATGGCACACATTTGGTGCCATCCTGGAAGGGGTTGCAGGTTGGAGCAGTATGCCCTCTCCCCACAATATCTGGGGGGTTTAGATGTGAGGGATCTGGTTCTGACTGTGGCCAGCACTGCACAGCCTTGCTGGACCCATGTTCCCTCCTGGCCAACCGGAGCACAATCCTGGGCTAAGTTACCACTTAGGGTAAAGAACAGAACATAGGATGCAAATATACTTTCAAGTCTTCAGTAGATAAGGCCAATCCATTAATGTCACTTAATCCTCCCCCTTCTTCCCACAATCCTTTAGGGCTGAAGGTAGCGTGAAGGAGCCCAGAAAAAGGAGGCTACCCAGAAAAAGCACGCAGAGTCCTCACCACCAGCTCAACAGGCTTGGGCCCCAGAACGCCAGGAAGGTGCACATCCTGAGTGTCCGAGCCGTTCCCTTGCTGGCGAGTCTAACTTGGTCACCAGCACCACCCTGAGTAAGAGGTATGGGTGACAAACGCTGCTGGTTGACTTGGCCAGTGGCAGCTGTGGGTCAGCATATTCACTGTGAGCCAACAAGACCTGCTACTTGGGAATGTCCCCTGAAAAGCTCACAAGTGAGTGTCGTTGAAACAGGGGCTCCTGGGCTGATCCCTCAAGGGCACACCAGAAAGAGGTGGGTATGGGCGCTGCCCTGCGATGGTGTGATTATGGTTAAAGAAGAGGCAATGAGAAGTCACAACGGTTGCTTGTGGCTGGAAAATGAACTGGTTTCATTTCTGGAAAGTACCCCTCTCAGATTTGGGAATGAGGGGGAGGGAAAAAAGGACAATTGGCTCCCCTATTTGACAAGGGGAGCCCATATCATGACAGGCTGTGACAAAGCAGCAGGCGGCCGGGGCACCGGCTGGGTGGCTGTGGAGGGTGGAGTGTCCTGTTTACAGCACTGAGGGGTATTATCGGCCCATCGCATGCAGCAGCCTCCACAGCCCAACCACCTGGCGAGGCACCCTGGCATGTAGCCAGCCCATTTCACCAGGCAGCTGAGCAGTGGCGGATGCTTTGGTTCTTGGGCAACAGCAAGTGGAAAAAACAAAACAAAACAGCGCACACTGGAGATAAGAAGCCTAAGGTGCTATCTTCCAGGGCCACTTGGCCCTGCCTCCCAACTGCTGCATGTGGATGGCTTTGGGGAGAGGGGACTGAGTGGAGAAGGCCAGGGGTCAAGTGTCTCTGCCTGCTGGGGGACAGTCAATAGGGCGGAAGGCACACAAGAACCCACGAGACAGTGTGGGAACAGGGGCAAGTGGGGCCTACCTAGCTCACCACAGTAGACAAACTGATTCATTTCTTCACAAAGTAGATTCGGAGCACCCACCAGGAACCTGCTCCATGATAAGCTCCGGTGAGACAGGAAGAGCAGGACAAGGACAAGAGGCTACTGCTGAGGTTGAAGTAGGGAGGCTGATACAATCCCTAAACACCTGATGGTACCCCTCAGCCAGTGCCTTAGCCAGTATGTCTCTGCTGTTCCCTCACATCCCTGGTTAGAAATCAGCTCAGGACTGACACCAGAACAAGCCCCCACCAGAGCCTGAGGAACTGTGACAGCTTTTATTTTTTAAGATTTTTTTTTTATTTATTCATATAAAAGCTGGGTGTGGGTGAGAGGGTTCACAAAGACATAGCGGGGAGCAAAACAGGTGTATACATTGAAATATACTGTTGAGGGGAGCAGCAGGCGAGACAGAAGAAGTCTGTCTTGCCATACGCCATATGGGTCAGCTCCCTGGCCAGGAATTGAACTCAGGCCACAGTAGCTGTCGATCACCTGATCGACACTTACTGTTAAAGTACTGTGACTTTAACCCCTGCACCATCAGGGAGGTCCCATGACAGCTTTTAGGAGTCAAGAAGGGGTCAGGGATGGGCCCGCCCTGGTGGCGCAGTGGGTTAAGCAACACACTATGAAGCAAAACCGCAGCCACTGCAGCACGAGTTCGATCCCTATTGCCGGCCAGGATGGGGACCCACATGGCGCAGCAGACCTCTCCTGCCTCGCCCGCTGCTCCCCTCAGCAGTGTGTTTCTGTCAATCTGCCTATTCTGCATCCTACTCTGTCTGGTGGATTCTCTCACCACCCCCACACCTCTGGCCTGTACCCCAGTGCTTGCATGCATAAATAAATAAATCTTTAAAAAAAAAAAAAAAAAGAAGGGGTCAGGGGAAGAAGGAAGGTGGCTTATGATGCAGGAAGTGAAGCATTTGTGACTGCTCCCCCCAACTTTGCCAGAGATAGGCTGTGGGGTGAGGCTTAGCAGCTCATGAAGAGAAGCCAGCCCATGACCACAGGGTCCTGGGTGGGCATCCCTGCAGGTGGAGGGGGAGGGTTGCTTCATTTATTTCACTTTCATCTTTGGAGCAATAGAGCAGCGAGAAGCTTGAGGGATAAGATGAGGCTATTCTTCACCCACCCTCCAGTAGCAAGAGGCCTAGTAATCCTGAAATACTCAGAAAGGACTACAGAAGCAATACGGGAGACAGCCAATGAGATCTCACACATGGCAAAAACTCAACAACTAGCTGCTCCGACAAACAAGCTATGAGTCACTTTCTCACGTTGTTGGGCTTTGAAGTAGCACTAGCACCAGTCTTCCTGCCTCCCCTCTTAAAGAGAAAATAACTCTCATTGTAACAGAAGTTGTACATATGTTGGAGGAAATAGGAAAACGCAGATGAGCAAAAACTGAAGAATCAAAACTGCACGCCCCCACTCAGACAGCACCACCCTTCCCGGTCTCTCTCCACACACACACACGCACGCACGCACGAACTAAAAATACAAGACCATGTTTTTCTCCAGTCTTGTTTTAGTCACAGATCTTCACTCAAGGAGGGGCAGGATGAGCAGGGAAGCCCAGGAAGTTGAGGCAGGACACAGGGTGGACATGGGGCGCAGGCCTCCCCAGCCCTGCTCCTAGCTATGATGCAGTACTTTTGTCAGGAGGAAGGTTCAGCTGGAGGGGCGAAGTAAAACGGGGGTTCACAATTTCTAAACATTTCCCCAGTCACAGCTTTGTAGTTAAGTAGGGACACTGCTCCTGGCAGCCTCACTGGGGTTACTCTCCCCATTCAGGACATGTGCTGGGATTAAAAAGGGCAGCAGTCTTGTGAGCTCCCTGTGGTCCAGGACCGCTTAACTACTTACCTCAGGGACATGTGGGTTTTGGAGGGAAGTTGTGGTCAAACTGAAATCCCCAATATGACTGTGTAAGAGTTAGAAGCCCTCCTTGGAAAGCCCAAGGAGACCCCATCCGTCGCAGCTAAGAAAATGAAGCTTGGCGCTTTGAGCGCTTCTTTGAACACTGTGCAAAGGCTCATTTCAAGCATACCAGAGAGGAGAAACTAGATTAAAAAGAAGAAAAAGTCACACGACATGTCCCTGATCAAGAAGACTTACCTAAAGAGAAAAAAAAGTGACATTTATAACTCCATGACAAACTTCTTAGCCAGGCCCTCCCTTCATGATGAACTCCATATTTAAGTGTGCAGCTCAAGTGAAAGCATTTCTAACTGCATGTCTGACGCCCCAGGATGCAGACCACATCTATAGACAGCTGGAGAGAAGAGCTAGGAAAAACCCATCTGGAGATGTCATCGGGGGGAAAATAAGGAATACACTAACTCTTGTCTCAGCAAGGAGGAAAAGGGTGGTCCATGAGTGTGTGTGTGTGCGTGTGTGTGTAACAAGAGTAGACAGCAGTTGCTTAGACATTTTTCAATTCTCAAGAAGCAGCAGTTAGAAGAAAAGGAAGTGGTGTGAACTTTTTACCTTTTATCTAAATTCTCTGAAGAGGCATTCTGTAGGATTTCAACATTCTTCAAACCAAACAAAATACTAGCAGTTACTGATTGGAGCATGCTCTCCTCTGGGATCTGCTGGCCTCTGCAGGAACAGCATAAATAGCACATAACCTAGCCCTCTCCTTCTTTAAAAATCCTCACCCCATGCTTATTTGGGAGTGGCGGCTTCTGAGTGCTCTGTTATCTCAGAGGACAAGCATAAGCTCTCAGTGGCTCCACTACTCACAACCATCTGATTCCTATCAGGTAGAGAAGAAATCATGACATCCAGTCAGCTCACAGGTAGTGTTTTAAGATAAATGAGGTGAAGGAAGAACCAGAGGTTGGAGAGGTTCATCTATAATAAATCCTGTGAGAGGACAACTGTGATTGAAACTGTTTCCTGAGTCCTGTCCAGAATACATACACCCCCTACACGCCCATGATTCCTTCTGCAAGAGGGGGCACAGACTCAAAGGTGTTCCAGGAGGGAGGTCCAGGACTCACCCTCGTGAAGAAGTGAACTGATTTCTCCAGTGCCACAGAGCAAGTGGAGATGCAGGCCTTTTTCCCCAACAGAAGGCTTCTAGAAGTACATTTCCCATTCTTCGGTTTCACTGTCAGACTCAACTGCCTCGACTCCCCAGCTGCCCTGCTTTGGGAACTACCACACAGATTGGAAGGATTCTAGTCATTTCCCTTGCTAGGAACCAGGATGGTTGTACCTGGGTCTTAGGAATAGTGCTCTATCCATTGGGCATCTTGGATGGGCCAAGGGAAGGAAGCAAACCAGTAAAAAATGAGCAATTCCTTTTCTAGTGGGCAAAGTAGAAAGCAAATAAAAGAAAGGGAAAGAAGAGAATTACAGATAACTTTTCAAATAGTCAAAATAATTTCTGCTTCATGAACTATCACTTATTTTTAGCTCCATCCAGTCTGCCTTTTCCCTGACCTCAAGCAAACTGCCACACAGCAATATATGTATAGGTAACTGAAATGCAACCTAATATCCACTCAATTCACACAAAATACTGAGAATCTCACAGAATTTTATTATTCATTTTGCTGCCTATGATTCCAAAACCCCAAAGAAAAAAGCTTCTATTCCTCTTTTTACCTCTTCATGCCTGTGCTAAAACCCAGTAGTGTTAACTCAGAAGTGCCTTTCTGCAGCTCCCAAAATATTACCTCAATCAGGGAGAATCATCAATAGCTGCCCAAACTACTGGGAGAAATACTGCAGGGAACAGAATATTTAAATAATGCCAAAGTATCATAAAATACTTATTAAAAGAATAATGTGGGCCCTCCCTGGTGGCGCAGTGGGTTAAGCAACGCATTATGAAGCAAAACGCAGCCACTGCAGCACGAGTTCGATCCCTGCCCCCAGCCAGGGAGGGGACCCACATGGTGCAGCAGACCTCTCCTGCCTCGCCCACTGCTCCACTCAGCAGTGTATTTCAGTAGATCTGCCTGTTCTGCTCCCCACTCCGTCTCTGGTGAATCCTCTCACCCGCCCCCCACACCTCTGGTCTGTACCCCAGTGCTTGTGTGCATAAATAAATAAAATCTTTAAAAAAAAAAAAAGAATAATGTACCTTTTATGATGGGAAAGTTGGTGGTCACAACCTAAAGGATCAAACTTAGCATTAGTAACAGTGGACATTCAGACATTATGTGCCTCCTAAAGCGATAGACTGAGAAGTACACAACTTCACACAAGAATGCTCTTGCCAGGAAGTTTTACCTGAGTCCAATCAGGCCCCAAACCTGACTTCCCATCTACAGAAAATATAGGGGATAGAAGAGGGAGAAAAATCACCATGAGGGCCTCCCTGGTGGCCTAGGGGTTAAGTGGCAGCGTTACCCCTGCTATGGACTGAGTTCAATCCCCTGCCAGGGAGTAACCCTGGTGCAGCAGACTCTCCTGACTCACCTGCTGCTACCCTCAGCAGTGTATTTCAGTAGATCTGCCTGTTCTGCTCCCCTCTCTGTATCTGGTGAATCCTCTCACCCCCCCCCCATACCTCTGGCCTACACCCAAGTTCTATGCATAAATAAATAAATCTTTAAAAAAAGAAAAACTGGGCCTCCCCGGTGGCACAGCATGTTAAGTACCGCACTGTGAAGCATCTGCTATACAGCAGCATGAGTTCAATCCCTGGCCAGGGAGCTGACCCACATGGCGCGGCAGACCTCTCCTGTCTCGCCTGCTGCTCCCCTCAGCAGTGTATTTCAGTTGATCTGCCTGATCTGCTCCCCATTCTGTCTCTGGTAAATCCTCTCACCTCCTGAGACTCTGGCCTGTACCCCAGCTCTTGTATGCATAAATCAATAAATCTTTTTAAAAAAGAAAAATTACCACAAGAAAAACTGGAAAACCCTGACTGTGGGCCAACTAGAAGACAACTGAGCTGTGGTTTTCTAAAAGTCAATCACTAAAAAACAAAACACAGGGGTGGGTAAGGAGTTCTAGATAGCACTTTTTAAAAAGATTTATTTTTATTTATGTATACAAAAACTGGAATGTAGGTCAGAGGTATGGGGGGTGAGAGGATTCACCAGAAACAGGGCGGGGAGCAGAACAGGCAGATCTACTGAAATACACTGATGAGAGAGCGGCGGGTAAGACAGGAGAGGTCTGCTGTGCCATATGGGTTAGCACCCTGACTGGGGATCAAACTCATGGTGCAGCGACTGGTGATAGCTTGATAGAGCTGAGACTTTATTTTATTTTTTTTATTAATATAAAATATTTTAAAATTTACATATACTTGCCATAAATTGTAATCCCCATGTATTCCCCATCACCATCCCACCAGTGCACCATTACCTCAGTCCCTCATGCTCCCATCTTCCCTCAACCCTCCCCCTCCCCTCCCCACCAGGTATCCCCAGTCTGTCCTTGTCTCCTCATTTTTGGTTTAGAGCTGAAACTTTAAACCCTGAGCCACCTAAATAAACTTTTTTAGTCACCTAAATAGGCCCTCTAAATAGACTTTTTAATAATATCACTAAGTGAAAACCTTGACGGGATTCTAGGTCAAAAACAAGAAAGCCAATGAAGAGGAAACTGTTAGGCCTATTATTAGATGATGTAAACTAATAATTTCCTGAGGTCTAATAATGATATTGTGATTATGTAGAAGAATGACCTTAATCTCATGGTAGGCTACTGAAACAAAGGGTAATGTGTCTATTTGCAAATTATTTTCAAATAGCTCACCCCAAAAAGCATATATATCCACGTACACATTTGTATATGTCTAGACACATATATACATACTATTTGCATACTATACAAGAGAGTAGAAGGACTAAACAGTTGTTACAAAAAAGTTATCAATGAGTCCAGGTGAAAGATGAATGGGTGTGCGATGTGCATACAACTTTTCTAGACTTGAAATTTTTACTCCAAGTTGTGAGAAAAAAGTTGTGAGCAGAAAAAAAGAACTAGTTTAATTTGGGAGGATGGGAATTCAATTCATTCTTCAGCAAGGGTCTCAACTCTTTCACATTTTGATCTTGGCAGGCTATAGTCAAATGCAATAGTTACTACTCTGACATTTAATTTGGGGAAAGAGAAGGTGGGAGAGAAGAAATGAAACAATGAATGAGGCTTAATCTGAGGTAAGGAATTGAAAGATGTAAATCAGCCCAAGGCAGAACAAAGACACCAAGAGAAGGAGACTTTTAGAAGTGTCACATCACCCCAGGGGCGAGAACAAAACTGCAAGCAGAGTGCAGGGGTTCCATCAGTCCAGAAACACACTTGGAGTGGGATATGACCTCAGGTCCATTTAGTCAAGTGGTCCTAATTTGCCATTATTGCTCATCAGAAAGGATGTGGAAACCAGGAAGGTCCCAGGGAATATGGGCAAAAACAGCTACAGGGAAGGCAGCTGGATCCCAGGAGGAAGGTGAAATGAATTGGGATTTATGTCTGTGTGGGTGCCAAAATGGACATTCAAAGGTCTTTGAGAATAGGAGAGAATCTAGCTGGGTAAGAAGAACGTCTTATTTATCAGAACTGAATGAGGGAGATTGTATCATTCTGCCTCTGAACAACTCCAGGAAGACATAATTATATGCCTCCAGATGTCTCAATATTCATCTCTGGAGGGCAGGTTACACCAGATGAGTCTGGGCCTCCTCTAGTTCTAGAATTCCCCAACTATTAAAGGGAAAGTAAGAGATGACTGCTGACCAATTCAGCTAAACTGAAAGCTCAGAATTCATGCTATTGTCTAGGGCAAGATAAATTAAAGGTGGAAGAGGGAGGAAACCCAAAGTCAAAGGGAGATTTGCTTTACCTCAGCTGAACAGACAGCTGTGTTGTGGTCTCCCAGAATATCTCTCCCACCTCCTCCCCCAGCAGGAGAGTATAAATAGTGCTCGATTTACCTGTGGCTAGCCACAAGCAGAGGGTCTGCTCACGTGACCCGGTAAACTGGGAGCAGCTACCCAGGAGATAGCGGAGCTCAGAGAGCAGTTTGCTCACTTGCTATATCTCACTAGCGTGGAACCTGTCAAGTCCTCTGCTTTTAACCCTACTGTGGTTCATTCTGCTGTGGGCTGGAACATGGAGGGCGCTCAGTTATGTTCCTCAGAGCCAGGAAAGGTCAGGGCCAGAATTTAGTTCGGCACTTGGTCCTACTCACACAGTCTCCTCTGGTTAGCTCCATTTCCTTATTCAAGTTCTACTCTCAGTCACCAGCTTCAAAAAGGAGAGACCCAACAGACCACTACATCCCATTTGGTGGTCCCCCACCTGGCCTCTGACATACTGGAACTGACCCATCCTGACCTCAAATCTGTGGCAAATTCCCAAGCTATACCTAACTGGTGGAAACCCCCAAAGTATACAGGACAACATTCCAAGGCTCCCCCTGTTCTGAAGCCCTAGTCCTGCCGGTAATTCAGATTTCCTCAGGGAATGCAAAGGCTGTGCAGCGCCTCCAGAGAAAACCTAGTGTAAAAGGCAAGATTAGATGGCACCTCCATGAAGTCCTGAGAGGTGCTGGGGACGTTTTTCTCAGGCACACACTGAGGAATGTATGCCTGTGACCACTGATCACCTCACAGCTGGAGGTTGGCAAGGCCACCTCAGCTATGTGTGTGTCCAGAGCCACAGGCAGAGAAGTTTTGGCAGCACACCTCACAGGAAGGTAGCCTACACCCTCTCCCCATGGATGGTGGGCTTTGTGTCTGCTTTTAAATCAGGAGCTGCTTCATAGTAGCAACACCATTTTATAAGTAAGGTCAAGAAAGACTTACCCTTCTGAAGTAAAAGGAGAATTTGATCCAAAGAAACAGCTTGGGAGGTAAATGACCAAGATAGCCTATCTACGCCTTAAAGATCTAGATGGTGAAGCTTCAGTTGTCATGCACACAAGCATACAGCTCTGACCAGAGCTGGTCCGACACAGACTTCTGAACTACAGACAACCCAGAAGGAATTAGGGGGCAGCCTTTTTTCCTCCTCCTGCATCTAGACCTGATTCTGGATCCCCTCTATTCAGCACTTATTTTGGGGAAGGACAAAACCACAAGGAATCAGAACAGTGGGCAGAGCCTAATAACTTGATAAGGCAAACGAGCTCAGTATACAGCTGGGGTAATAATATAGTTAAGTGCTCTTTGGTCATTTCATGTAACTGGCTGGAACCCTTCAAAATTCTTCTGATAACAATTTAACCAGTCTCACAGTTGTAGGGTACCCTACAGAGGCATCTGAAATAAAAGATTTTTTAAAGAAAAGGATTTTTCAGACTTACTTTTATACTAAGATACAGAGCATAGGACGCATGCACTAACCCCAATTCTGGAAGTGAGGAGGAAAGTAAGAAAAATGACAGGAATAATTCCCTTGCCTTCCAGGAGCACAAAAGGGTATGTGACACAGGGCTTGGTGTGAAAGAAAAGAGACCAGGAAACAAAGAGTAGTTAGTGTCATACCTCAAGTGCTGAGGCTGCGCAATGATCACCAGGTCCACCCACCTTGAGCCCGGAGGTTAGTGGAAGGTTTTCACGAAGAGCAAGTCCTCCTTTGAGTATGAGTTGCAACTCCTGTCCACCTAGTTAGATGTGCAGCCCTGAGCCATTCAAACGCCCTCCCTCACACTCCTGTATGTTCGCAAGACAGTACCACACACTACCTGACGCACAGCCAAGAAAGCTGGCTGGCCCAGGCTCATAACCAGGCACCGCTCTCTAAACCAAACTCAACTCCTTCTCTCCCTCAGATCTCTACTATAAAAACGCAAAGAAGCATTCATTACTCCACAGCTCTGGCGCAAGAGAGCCTCCCAATTTCATGTATTTAGAAAAAGAAGTTGAGTGAAGAGCAGAGCCAGAACGCTTCTTAGAACAGCAAAAGATTCCTCCCTAGAAGGCACTTGGAGAGCCTGAACATGCTCAGCACCCTTCATGCTGCAACTGTGCTGACCCCTCTTGCTGGGTCACGGTAGGGCACAGACTAGGCTCGAACAAAGCGGCTTGTTTCAGAGTCTCAGCCCAACTGTGTCCAGCTCAAGGGCTAAGAACAAGATGTAGTCTCCAAAGGGGTAGGCTACTACAATGACCGGTACCAGGGCCCAGGTCCCGCCTCCACCCCAATGCTACATGAGTCATTTAACTTCTCTGGGTCTCAGGCATTCCCTCTGTCAAATGGGGAAGAATAAGAGATGTTATAACGATGAGAGAACACTTCCATTCCAACGAACTCCTACTACAGTCAAATTAGTGTAGCATGAGTTCGTTCTTAAGCTTTCTATTTGGAAATAATTTCCAGCTTACAGATCCAACAACAAGAATAGTACCTACAATACCCACCTCAACCTTATCCAGTTCACCTGTTGTCAAATATCTGCGTAGTCTTCTTTCATGTGCACTTTTTCACACTCCCACATTCACACTCAACACACACACACACATACACATACATACCCTCGTTCAGATACACACACTGTCCTTTGTTGGATTTTGTATGGTGTTTTGTTCAAAAACAAGGAAGTCTGGGACGGGGGAGGTTCCAGATGAAGACAAAGCAAAGGGGGACTTGCTGTTTGGTGACAGTCCCATAGTTCCAGTCCTTTCTCCTACTTCCCGAAGCAAACAGCAAGCACTCAAGCTTTCTGACTTAGAGAAGAACTCTTCCATGGATAGGGACCAGGGTAAGTCCTGTTACAAAGGATAGTCACTTACTTTTCTCTTTTTCTTTAAATAACATAACCACCAAACAACAACAACAAAGCGTTTATATGAACCATGGGAATAGTTTTATTATACAGAATCATTTTTATAATTATTTGTCATAATGGGACTTCACCATATGGATCTAAGGACTAACTGGGAAAGAAAGGTTCCACATAAGCGTACGGTATTAGAACCCTCAAGAATTCTATTCAAATCCTGGCGTAGAGGAAAGAGCTGCCCAGAGCCTTCTCTGGAGGGTTAGGTAACCTGCAGGAAGTAGGCTAAGTCATTCTCCAGGACATCAAATCCCTAAGTGGAGCTTTATCTTGGAGCTCAAGCCCCTGTTAGTGCCCTAATTGGGTACGTGCATGTCTCAGAAAGACACTACATCATTTATCTTAATGACTCCACCACCAGCGAACCTAAAGGCAGGAGAGAGAGACACGTGCTGGTAGAGCACAGGCAGGGAGAGGAAGCTGTAGCAAGGGTTCCCTATATGAAGGGTTCAGTTGTCATCATGATGCAATGCTGCCTGTGCCTGCCCCCCACCAAAGGAATGCACCACCCACATTTATTCCCCGGAGCTTATTTTTTGAGTTCCACGTAGTCACACATTAAAAAGACAATGTTTTCTATCAGTTCTATCTTAAGAGTATCTAATATATCCTTAATATGAACCCAGGCTCAGTAACCATGACCGTGAGCCCACAGAGGTAAGAACACCTGCCTGGGGCCTGCGCCCTGTGTGTCCCTGGCTAGCTTCTCACTCCACATGGATATGGCACAGCTCAAACCAGTTGGAAACATTCAATAACATCCCCATATCACACACACCATGTAAAAACCATCCATCACCTTCCAATTGACCACACCAGTCACGGGGTACTAAAGGAACAGACTTCTTTATAGCCTACTTTTCTTCCCAATTCTTTTTGGTAGCTTGACAGATGAATTTTTGCTCTGGAATAAAGGTATGCCAGCAGAGGGGACAAAGGCTGGGGGTGTGGTGAGCAGGCAGCAAAGGATGCCAGCCTGGGAGGAAATTCACATCCTTTGTATCACAGGATGGTACCTCACTTGGAAGAAGGGGGCTGCCAGCTTGGCCACACCCCTGAGGCCAACGTAGGGTGGACAACTGTGAATTCCAGACATATGTGGGAAGAGTTCTGAAGGGAGAGCATAAGGATTTTATTAGTCAAAGGTCTTAGGCAAGTCATTTCCTTTCTGGGCCTTGGATTCCTTATCTGCAAAAACAAGCAAATGTCCCCTGTACCTGCAGGGCACTTGTGAGGATGACAAGCAACAAAGATGACCGAGAACAACAAAGAACTAAGCTAAAGCAAAAGCTACCTACATTCTCAATTCCCCTGAAAGATGTAAGAATCCCTTCCAGAGGTGGGATTCACAGCTTCTCTCTTTGCACAGAGGCAGCTGTTTCAGTCCTCCCCTGGGAACACAGAACTCCCCAGGATTAGGGCTCCATTAAGCAAGGGCCCAGCTCAGAGGTGCATGTCAAGTGGGACTGAGGCTCGCCTCGCACTGCCCTGCTCTCTCCTATCTCAAAATACTGTGTAATATTATGAAAACTCTCTGGAGGCATCCCCTCTGTCACGCCAAATGCTATCCACTTCCATTCTCAACCCCAGGTTGTATGTCATATCTGATGGGCAGGAGTTTCAAAGACAATCCCAAACAGGGGCCGTGTGGCAGGTTTTCAGCCAGCTTGCAGGTGTGGGGCAGGGAGTACACGTGTTATCAGCAGTGGTGTTCTCAAAGGCGTGTGGGCGATCAAACCCACACAGAGCACAGAAACTCTTAAAGGGAAGGTGGTGTGGGGGTAGGGAAGGGTAGATAGGGTTAAGAGGTAAGAGCTGCTTTTCTTTCCTCCCAATGACATTTTACTCTGTTTAAAGTTACCCTGAGCCAGGCAAGTCTAGAAAGCCATTTGACCAAACCAGCAGACTAGCAGTTGTCAACTTTAAAAGCAGGAAAGCACAGACTCCATGGATGCCTGTGAGTGAGCCCAAGCCTGGGGAGTGATATTGAACATCTCTTTCCAACAATTCCCCATTTTGTGGGGGGGGGGGGGGAGAAGTAAAAANTTTTGGGGGGGGGGGGGGGGAGAAGTAAAAATAGCAGCACTTTGTGTGTATCACAGGATGCGGCCTGATGTGAACAGGTCAAGGTAGGCTTTCAGCCTGATTATACTCTGAAGCCACCATAGAACCAACAGACCATTCTGCTCCCTAGCCTAGAAAAGTTGCTGATTCTGGTCCTATTCTCCTTCTTTCCTGTGTAGTATATTATAGCACTATTAAGAATTTGCTCTACCTGAAATAAAGAAACACCTAGCATTCATCTTGGCCTCCTTGACCTCTCACCCATATCCATGTCTAAACCTAAAACCAGGCAGCCTGGCTATTTTACAAAATCATGACCAAAAAATGCTAAACATTGGCTGTTTCCATGGATCAACCTGCCCAAGCTCACCCTCTGGCTTTAAGTGTGTGGGGAAGAGAACCTACAGGCCTAGCAATGACATCCATGGAAATGCCACGTCTTTGCCACCAGCTGGGCTTCAAGCCCAACTATCAGGATGAATAGAGACTGGTGATTTAAAGAGAGAGAGAATACTAACATGGCGGGGGGGGAGAGGGGTTGCCTTGTAAGAAGCTGGGGAGAGGTATTATAAAGGGGGCACAGTGTTGGGGACCAGAAGTGGGAATAACCATTTCAAGTTAGCCTGGGGGAAGTGTGGCTCACTCTTCCCCACCCCTGCTGCCTTTCCAGCAACTCAATCCAACAAGTATTTATTGAGCACGACACTCCCCATCTGCCCTGGCCCTCCCTCTGCAAAAACACTCAAATCTGTTCAAGCTGCAGGGTGAGTTCCATTGCACTTGAACTTGAAACATGAGGTGCCTACCTTTTAAAAAGGCAGGCACACAATTTCCAGCATGGGGAAGAAGGAACTAAAGAGCTTTGAAAAAGTTAAGGAACACAGCTGACCAGACAAGGCCATAACGATGTCACTTTTGAAAGGGAAAGGAGAGAGTGAAAACTTAATTTAACCTTAGTCAAATTAGTTAACCTTAAATTAAAAAACTTAATTTAACTCCTAGTCAGTTAAAAAAAAAAAAAAACCCTGCTGGGAACATCCCTATGGTTCTTGAATTAACCTTACCTAACATTGAGTTTTTCTTCATTCAATGCCTTCTCCAGCCTGAATTTATATTTTACTCCCTTGTGGACATGCTAGTGATTTAAGAGTTGTATATTTACTCCTACCTTTGACCTCTTAAGGAAGTAATGCCTCAGTGCTCTCCTACATGTCTTCATGTAGGATCAGATGACAAGGCATGCAAGGGGCAGAGCTGGCGGTAGACAAGACCTATGCTTTGTGGTACAACTATGCTAGTTAGCAGAGTTCACCTAAAGAAGTCACCCATTATTTGCAAGATAGGGAGCTCAGGATCAAAGATCGAGGCACCCCTAACTTACCACGCTGCTCTGCCAAACACCTCATCCTCTAAGAAGGACATTCAGGAAGCCACTGAGAAAAAAAAAAAAATCCTCCTAATCCCTGATGGTGTCTACAGCTCCAGATCATCCAAAACCCTCTGAGGAATCTCCCCCAGCCTCCTCCAACCTCCCCCCTCTTTTATTAGGGAGCTGGAAGCAAGAGCAGCTAATACTCAGGCAGGGCTGTGCCCAAGGCACTCCATCCACCCCCAGTGTCAGCTGTCTGGGGCTTGTGAGCAGGGCAGGGTAAGTGTCTGTACATGGCCCAGACTTCAGTTCCAGGTTCCCCAGGGCCTGGAGTTAAAAGTTTCCCTATTATGAAATACTTTGATAGCATTCTTTTAAGTTCGTTAAAGTCACCCTTGATTGGCTGTAGTGCTCCCACACAGTAAAAGTCAATTGAGGCTTACTCAGGCCTGAGGATAAACATTCAAATGGCTCCACACTGGACATTCAGCTCTTTAATAACCCCAAGGAAAAGTGTGGAGAAGAAAGCAAAGTGCCAGGAAGAGTTTTCGAAACCAGGAGATTCAGTGGGGACCATGAGCTGGAGGCCGAGTGTGAGCAGCCAGCTGCTCAGAACCTCCCACCATACAGCTGTTCCCAAGAACAAGGGCCCCTTCACAAGCTCCACACCACTGGAGAGGAACTGGAGCAAAGATAATTTATAACTTCAAATACAATCCAAAATTCTTTTCTCGCAGAGATCAGGCCTTGTTTTTCATCTAACAATGTGACTAGATTTGGCTAATGTTTGGTTAATTCATAACCCTGTAAAACAAATAATGGAGTCCTCTGTGCAGATTCAACTCAGGCAGAGGTGGAAGTTGACCTGAGTTTCCACTCATGTCTTCTCTGCTTCCACTCTTCTCTGCTCTACCTTGTATGACAGCAAAAGGGCAACATCCATGGTGAGGGTGAGTGGGGTGGAAGTAGGTGTGGTGAGGACATAGGGAGGCATAATTAACCCACTAACACTGGATAGCCTGTCCACTCACTAAATTAAACTTGCTGGTGGGCACCCACCTTTGTTCTCAACTAGGAAGAAAGCACAAAGTTTCCCTTTCTAGCCCCTTAAAAGGGCTTGAACCTGCCTTTGGAATAAATAAGCCCAAGGAAGTCTAATGAGTAAAGTATGAACTAGGTGTCAAATAGTATTTGATATATGTGACAGTGTCAGCAAGAAATCAAAAACTGGACGTTGCACACAAAAGCCTGCCTCCTTTGGCACAAAGGCTCTAGGGGAAAGCTATAATAATCTGGGGGCAGCTGCTCTAACAGTTCCTAAGACCATGTAAAGGGGTGGTCTAAATGCCCGTCACACCATCTATATAAACTAGCAGGAAAAAAAAGGTAAAGTATTCTCTGGCTATTAAAGTGCCCCTTCCCGGCCTCCCTGGTGGTGCAGCGGGTTAAGCAACACACTATGAAGCAAACCGCAGCCACTGCAGCATGAATTCGATCCCTGCTGCCGGCCAGAGAGGGGACCCACATGGCACGGCAAGCCTCTCCTGCTGTGTCCGCTGCTCCCCTCAGCAGTGTATTTCAGTTGATCTGCCTGTTCTGCTCCCTGCTCTCTGTGGTGAATCCTCTCACTCCCCACACCTCTGGCCTGTACCCCAGTGCTTGTATGCATAAATAAATAAATCTTTAAAAAAATAAATAAATAAAGTGCCCCTTCCACTTTGGAAACTCAAATTGCCACCACATGCAAGTTCTGCAATTTTGCCCCAAATTTTCTAGAATTCTCTATCTGGAAGCAGAGAATAATGTCCTCTTCCCACTACACTCCACTATCATTCTCTCCCTCTTCCACTGACCTTAAATGGTTTACAAACTCCTAGCTCTGTCACATAAATGGAGAACTTCCCAGGTATATAATCCCTTGCTATCCAAAATATGAAGAACACATGAATCCACACACGTCTTTGTGTACCAAAGGGATAAAACAGACAAGGTAGCCCCTGAGTTTTCAAGGACATCACCACTGATAACATTTAAGAGTCAGACATTTGGCCATCACATTTTGCTGACCCTGTGCCTGGTGTGAGAGCAGAACTGTCAAAAGCTAGTTTGCACTATCAGACTGGGAAGTGCCTGGTGTATAATGCTTCCCAAACAGAAGTTGCCTCAATCACAGGGTGCTGAAGGACAAATGTTGTTCTTAAAGGATTTGAGCTGCACCCCAAGTTTCATTACAGCAAGGCAACTCCTTGGCCTGGAAAGGATGCGCTCTATTCTGTCTCCAGGCTGTTTCTAGCACCAGAGTCCTGAAGGGCCAAGGTTTGATGAGCGCATTCTCTCAGGGTCCCTTTATGTGACTCCATACCTATCTTAACACCCATCCTCCAAGGATTAACTTTTCAAAGCACCATCAGAAAAGGAGTTTATTAATTACCATTAGTATTGCTAATAACAACTTTGCCTTATAGTCACTGAAACAGCCATCCTGGAGGAACAAAGTGATGTTTGAAACAAAGCTTCCCATGTGCCTATGGGGAAGTCAGCATTTTAGGGCAGCCAGGGTTACTGTCGGCTCTCCATTATCTGTTTAGAGAAATAAATAGTAATGAGGAAAATCCAAATCAGGAGATAAGCCTAAAGTAATTTCCCTCTGATCTGAAGTGAGCCGCTGCAGTTGTGAGTTGTCAGAAGAGGAGGGGAGAAATTTGCCTAACAGTCATGATTTCATGTAAATCCAAGTTAGCGTATGTCTACTGAACACATCATGGAACCTGACCGTGGTGGGCTGGGTGACCCGGACACATGTGCTGACCCTTCAAGAAGACTGAGAACTGACTGGAAGCTGATGACCATCTTTCTTTTTCCCCTAAAATGAGTGGGGATACAAATTTGTTAGCTGTATTTGCCCCCTTAGGATTCTCTAAAGAGGTATATATTAGACACTTTTGAAATTATCTTTACATACAAATAATGGTCAAGAATGTTGCTTCAGATAAGGGAAAGCAAACCTTTTCTATAAAGCGCCATAGAAGAAACACATTAGGCTCTGAGGAGGCCATTTGGCCTCTATCTCAACTACTCAGCTTTTGTCACTGTGACACTGTGACACAGACAACACCTAAATAAAGGAGGATGGTTGTGTTTCAATATAATTTTATTTACAAAAACAGGCAGAGGACTGAATTTGGTCTTCAGGACAAACTTGCCAACCCTGGTTTAAGAAAATTCTGGTGGGCAGATAAGCATGGAGGCAGCATTTGGCCAGAACCCAGCTGGCCCCAGTGGGGCTGGTCCAATGGAGAAGAATTGGCAAAGCTGGACTAAATATCTCCATTCAAGGGCTATGGAGACATAAACACTATATAGGACAGATAAGACTGGAACCCAGACCATTCACCTCCTAGTCCCATTCTGTCCATTATCAGAGATCCTGGAAGGACATACGTAGCAGCCTCCAACTGACATAAGACACAAACAAGAATTTAATTGGAGTGAGATATTTATCCTGGGTTTCTATTACCCACCAGTGGCTCTTAGCTTTCTTAGAATTGACCTTCATTTTTCTCTCCACTCTCTTCTCTTTCCACACCCCTAGACCTGGCTCATAAAAATGAAGCCATTCCTCACTTTATGAAGCTATCCCTTATGGATGAATGGCTGCAGAAGGTAAATTCTGCTCTTTACATCATAACCCTTTTTTTTACAAGGTCTAATATATCTTGTCAATAACACAGCAGGGTGTGTGGGGGGAGATAACTGCACACCCTGAGCACTACATCACTTGGAGATGGGAAACAGAAACAGTGATGACACTTAATTGTTCTTGAAACCCAGGCCTAGCTCCCCTGCCTTTTTAAACAGCTGGATTTCAGAGCCCTGTTTAGAAAGCTCTTTTTAAAAGATGAGGGAATAAAAGTGCAAGGGGAGGCCCTGAAATTCTGAAACCTGCAGTACTGGTTTCATACCAATACGGGTTTGCTCTTTGAAGCCTGAAAACGTAATTGGCTCTGGCCAGCAGTGCTCTCACCTTGGTGAAGCGGAGAGAATAACAACAATATAAGAGGCAGCAGACACTGTTACCGCACCTTCTATGTTCCAAGCACTATTCTAAAACATCTTACTGTTATTAACTCATTTGATTCTTCTGTAGATATTATTCACTATTTACAAATGAGGAAACTGAGGCACAGCAGTAACTTCCTTCAAGCCACATAGTGAGTAAATGGCAGAACCTGGATTCAAATCCCAGTCATCTGGTATCCAAAGTCATTCTCTTAAGTGTTTATGATTGTAAGGCATTTCATTCTATCACATACAACTAACCTACCAGTCTAGAGGAAACTATTTCTGCCACTTCTCAAGGCTAAGGAAACAATATGAATACACATAAAGGTAAAGTTAACATGCAGAAAACCTGATATGCTCCCACATCAACTTGCAGGTACATTTCCCTAATGTCTGCCCACAAAGTCCACAGGCTCAGGCTACTCTTCCCTTCTATAGTTCCTCTCCCCTGCCTCACTGAAAATGTATTAATAATCCCACTCTCTGCCAGGGAAGTGCCTTATTAACCCCGCTGGGGTACTAGTAGGTGAAGAAATAATTCACCACCCTAATCCATAAGCAAGAGGCCACCCAACTTGCCCTAAATCACCTGGCAAGTTATGCAGAACTCTGCTGCCTGTGCTTCTGAGTATCTTGGGGCCCCTGGCCCCATGAAAGGAATAGGTCATGCAAGCCCAGTCATCCAAACCTACACTCTTCTCCCTTCCATAGCACGCACCTGCCAGTGTTTGTCCTTTTAACATTAGTTCTGTAGTAGACACAAAACAACTGCTCTTAAAATAAGACTGCTAATGAATTTCCAGCTACCACACAGGCAGGTTTTCTGTTGATTTTTACTACAAGTGACCATGGTTCTGGTGCCTGCTTGGATTCCAAGGAAGCCCAAACAAAACCATCGGGTTGGGAGCCTTGTGGTTTGCTTTACAGCCCAGGATAGGCAGGAGTCTGCCTGGGCATTGTCTTGCTCTACACAGATTCTAGACATACATTTGCTAGTTGGTCACCATCTTGCTACCAGATTTGACATAGTTTGTACGTTCCAAGATGTGATGCGAACATTGACAATGAGGTCCAGATAGAATTGAGGACTTTCTACTTCAGAGACCCTTTTTATCCCATTCCTACCAAAGCACTGTAGCAGCCACAATTTTGAGGAGGGAAATGTGCAGCAATTAAACTTAGTAATCACAAAAAGCTCCAGAAACTCTGGTTGAGAGAATGTCATTAACTGTTAGATGGCAGGGACCATGACTTTTGTACATTTGGTAAACTTCGAGGCTTTGCAAGTGTGCAATGATATTTTCACATCTGGTGTGAATCAAATGCAAGCCTCACTTTCAACTTATTGCCAACCTCCTCATGCAAGTAGGTTTCCCCAGTCCTAACTGCCTGCATTTGTGGGAGACCAGTCACAGCTTTGAGTGTGAACACAAAGTTAAGCTTGCTCCTTCCTAGTTTCCCCACACCCACCACATCAAGTTGCTATTAAGACATGTTGGTGCTGTTCACATGTTCAGTGGGGATATTTGCCACAGTGTACTTAAGTAGCCCTCACTCCACTGCCACGTTGTCTGGCAATGCCCAGGACAAAACAGCCTTGGGAGTTGGGGGGAGGGAAGGGCAGGGGGCAAACTGCCCAGGTCCTGCACCCACCGGTGAGGACGCGGGCACGCGCGCACACACACAGAGGGTGGTTGGAATGAGACAAACCGCCCAGGTTCTATGCGCGCGCACGCGCGCGCGAGCACGCACACACACACACACACACACACACACACACACGATGGTTTGCCATATTAAGCAGGTCAATGATCTGGGAACACACAACTTCTGGGACACAAGGGGAACGTAGGGAATAGGAGCGGAGCTTTTGTACTGTAGTAAAAGCCGTTTAACTTATTCCAACGGTTCCGATGAAATCAGCTCCAGGAGGTGACCTAAAGGGAAGCTTACAAGAAGTGGAGAGAAAGGGAACTCTAGAACCCTAGAGAGAGATGCTGGGGCCAAACTCAAGTTGGAGAAGTAACACATGGCTCCTCCCGGCTCTCCATTCCCCTCCCCCCTCCCCGTGCAGCCTTCCAGCGCCCACCGGCTCTAGCGCAACCCTGCACAGGGCGCCCCCATCACGCACCACTTACTCCTCCTTCCTTACACTTCACTGCCACCCCTGCACCTTCTAAATCCCCACACGACACCTCTGCCCACTTTTCAGTTACGCCCCCAAAGCCACCCTCCATCTGCCAGGTCCCTCCCCTCACCTCCCGGCCCCGACTCCCCGCACACTCTGTCCGGTACCGGCGTCGTATCCCCAACGTTCTCCGCTCCACGCTCTCGCTCCCTCCGCCCTCGCAGACTTTGTGCGACCCCTTTTCTCTACCCTGGCCCCTAACCACTTCCCCCCTCACACTTTCCCCGTACCCCTCCCCCCGGCACGCGCCCCCCCTCCCCCAACGGCTCCTCCCCCGACACCCGCTCCAGGCCCGGCTCACCTGCGCGGCCACCCCCGTCCCGGCGCTGGTGCGGCTGCTGCAGCTGGAAAGGGACTGTAGCCCTAAGTGGCTGCAACCCAGACCGGGGGGAGCCGACGGGGGCTGGGGGAGAGCAGCCCCGCCTGAGTCCCCCGGCCCCTCCGCGCCCCGGCCCCCAGGCACCTCCGCCTCTGCCGCCCGCTGCAGCCCCCGCCATGGCCAGCCCAACCGGCTGCCTGCCTCGGCCCCACAGCGAACCCCACACAGCCCCCCAACCCCCGCTGCGGCAGCTTATCTGCCCTACGGGGCGGAGACCGGCCCCCTTGGTCCAGACCTCTTATTGGCCCATGGATCCCCAGACCCCTCCTCTCAACTAATCCTCTGCTAGCTCTTCCCTTTCCCGAGAAGTATTGGTCAATATACCTAGCGATCCGCCCCAAGACCCCACCCACACCCCACCCCCGCAGCTTCCCTATGTCCGAGGGGCTGATGATTGGTCGGTCCTAAAGAGGGCTGGTTCTTCGGCGTTGCCAATGAGAAGACACAGAAAAGGGGAGCGTCACACCCACTCCCAGGTAGTATGCAAATATAATGTCACGTGACGTAAGACTGCGTGGGGGCGGGGCCGAGTGTAGGTTGGAATCGAGTACTAGAGAACTCTTTATGGGGGGGTAGGGAGGAGTGTCAAACTTCCAGCAATTGAGTCCCAGCAAGCACGGAAAAAGCAATAACTTCAAAAAGCATTTTTGGTTTAACCCCCAAAACATCAGTTTTGAATTCTCATAAGATCTCAATGCTGCTTGCAAGCTCCAAACTAAAGTTCTACAAATTAATGCATAGTTTGCATACATTTGCATGCGATTTGCATTATATCTGTGCATTTCTTGGCTACCTTGCCTCGTGTGACGCCCATTATTGTCTTTCTCCACGTTTCCAAGTCCCTACTTGGTGCTGATCCAACCTAAAAAAAAAACAGCTGTTAGCCTGTAAATTAAATCGAGGCTGAAAAAAAAGCAGAGAATTTGCCTTCAGAACTGTCCATTCCAAGTCTAGCTTAGCAGAATGGAAGGAAAAAAGTGACTGAGAAATGTGCCCAAGTTTGCACAGTGACTCCATTAATAAATCCTGGTCTTCTCAGTTCAGTGCTCTCTGACCTGCAATTCAAAATAAGACTGATGATCCCCAAAGAGAATGGATACAGTGGTGAAATAAAATAGCTTGAAGACATAAAGGAAAGAAAACAGCATTTAAGTTACTATTGAAAATTATTACTCTTGCTATTTGCTAACCATTTTGTTCTATATATGGAAAAAGCTAACAGCAATCAACCCTGGATAGTCTGCATAAGGGACCATCCAAATAATTGGATAATTCCCTCCAGATTTATATTTAGCAATGAATTCTATTTTTGATCTTGCTACAGATTTATCTTCTATTTCTGTTTTTGCCCAGTTTAATGTTAAAATGAAGTTATTCCCTGAAGCCATACTAACTAATCAGGGAAAAGAAGGTAATCTGGGAGCATCCTGTAAGGAGAGGTCATTTAAGAATTAAACATTGAAAACAGTTAATAACCAAAGTGGAAATTAAAGAGTTGGTTGAATATTAAAATCAGTCTCTATACATGTAATGATTGAGGCAATGGAACATCACAAAGATATGTTACCCTCTCCCAACCCCCAAAGATAGTAAGTACTCTGGCAAATTTGAAGGATTTGCTTCAAGATCTGACATTTGAAATCTTTTTTATTCATGGGGAAATACTGTAGCTCTTTTCCATGGGGAGGGCAAGCTGACCAAAGGCAAATAGAAATGAACAAAAACTGATGAACTAATAAAAATTCAGAGTCTTTATAAACTCAATTTCAATTAGTTGAAAGTTTTCATAAATTTTTCTTTTTTTTTCTGAATTTAACAATGTAAGGCAACAGATGAACTTTATTTCTCAAATTTTTTCAGAGGGACTGTTTTTGAGTATAGATGCCACCTGGCAGTTTCTAGCCAACTGAGTTTATTTCTTGTGGATTTTTCTTTTTTTAAAAGATTTATTTATTTATGCATACAAGAACTGGGGTACAGGCCAGAGTTGTGGGAGGTGAGAGGATTCACCAGAGACAGAGTGGGAAACACAATAGGCAGATTAACCAAAACACACTGCTGAGGGGAGCAGCGGGTGGGCAAGGCAGGAGAGGTCTGCCTTGCCATGTGGGTCACCTCCCCAACAGCAGCAGGGATTGAACTCATGCTGCAGTGACTGTGGTCTGCTTCATAGTGCGTTGCTTAACCCATTGCGCCACCAGGGAGGCCCCTCCTTTTCTTTTTTTAAAGATTTATTTATTTGTGCATACAACAACTGGGGTACTGGCCAGAGGTTTGGGAGGTGACAGGATTCACCAGAGACAGAGTGGGGAGCAGAACAGGCAGATTGAGGGAAGCAGTGGGAGAGGCAGGAGAGGTCTGCTGTGCCATGTGGGTCCCCTCCCCTGGCCTGGGATGGAACTTGTGCTGCAGTGGCTGTGGCTGCTTCATAGTGCAGTGCTTAACCCCTTGTGCCACCAGGGAGGCCCCGACTTTTTCTTTTTAGTCCTTATAATCTGGAAGAGAAAACCACACATCCTTATTTATTTATTATTTTTTTCTTACAATGTTTGCTTTCTTTTCTAGGTTTAGTCCCTATAGACTTTCCACTACCAATTCACCCGTGCTCCATCACCATAGTCCTTTGTGCTTTTCCTGTCCCTGCCTTGATCCCACTCTCCCTCTTCCCTGCGCGTGACTCTGATTGGTAGTTGTCTGTTTATTTTTGTTTTGTTGTGGTTTTGTTATTTTTTCCCTTTGATCCCCTATAATCCTCCTATAAGTGAGACCATCCGATATTTTTCTTTTTCCTTCTGACTCATTTCACTGAGCATAATCCTTTCATGCTCCATCCATGTTTCTGAGAATGGCTCTAAATTATCTTAGAAAGCCATACATTCTTATTATGGTGCAAGTAGGGAAGTTGAGACTCAAAGAAGTGAGTTTTTTTTTTTTAAAGATTTATTTATTGGGCCTCCCTGGTGGCGCAGTGGGTTAAGCAATGCACTATGAAGCAAACCGTAGCCAAAAACCGCAGCCATTGCAGCACAAGTTCAATCCCTGCCTCCGGTCAGGGAGGGGACCCACATGGTGTAGCAGAACTCTCCTGCTTCACCCGCTGCTCCCCTCAGCAGTGTGTTTCAGTCAATCTGCCTGTTCTGCTCCCCGCTCTGTCTCTGGTGAATCCTCTCACCTCCCTGGACTCTGGTCTGTACCCCAGCTCTTGTATGCATAAATAAATAAATCTTTAAAAAAATAAATAAAGATTTATTTATTTATGCACACAAGACCTGGGGCACAGGCCAGAGTTGTTGGGGCAGGGGTAAGAGGATTCACCAGAGACGGAGTAGGGAACAGAACAGTCAGACTGACTGAAATACACTGCTGAGGGGAGCAGCGGGTGAGACAGGAGAGGTCTGCTGTGCCACGTGGGTCACCTCCCTGGACAGGGATTGAACTCATGTTGCAGTGGCTGCGGATGCTTTATAGTGTGGTGCTTAACCCCTTGTACCACCAGGAAGGGCCCCAAAGAGGTGAGTCTATTACTTCCTAGCTCAGATCTCTATCAGAGCTCATTGGACCATCGTGCCTCATATCTTCATTAATAAAAACAGTAACAGCAGCTAATATCCCTGAGTTCTTTTCTCTATGCCAGAAGCATGTTAAGCACTATACACATTATCTCATTTAATGATTATGACTGCACCTATGAGATGGATATTTATTTCCTCTTCATTGAGGCTTAAGAAATAATATGACCAAAGCATGCACTAAACTTTTATTCTTATAAAACTTTCTTATAAACAGAGAATTACCATTTTCATTTTACATAGTCTCCAAAGATGCAAATTTGTCTTTTTATTAAAATTAACACATCTGGTACTTGATGTACATCATGTTATTTAATTTTCACAATAGGTGTGTAAGATAGAAAATGCAGATACAATTCACAGCAGGCTAAGTCACAGAGTCTAAACGACTTGCTCAAGATCATCTGCATTGTAAATGACAAACCCAGGACATACTTGCTATGATTACTTTTGATTTGTATTTCAAGTACTTTTCCAACTAACACTCAACTTATAGACCACTCACCTGTTTGAAAGCCAAAGGGTGGGCTAGTTGGTCTCTTAAAATCTCTTCTTGCCTAATAACTTATTCCATTTTAGGACTGCTCAGTGTTTAAGTTTTCAGTCAATCTTAGGAGATAATGATTTTTTATTACTTGAACTATACAGTGTACGTTAGATGTAAAAACCTGATTATGAGGAATTTTAAAACATTTTGGGAAACTTACTTCCTTTATCATTGCCAGAATCTCCCCCACTCCATCAAACTCACAGAATTGTTCTAAAGTAGCATTTTATTGGACAGATGCATTCTTTCTTTGGAGAAAAAGCTCCCAAGAAATAACTTAGGGTTTAATTTTGTTCCAAAGTCAAGGGACCAGGAATTGAGTGCCTGGATAGGGCAAGACAAGCCAGCAGAGATGGCATATCTTAAGAATTAGATCTTCTGAGTCCAGAGAGTCATGGTTCTTCCTGATAAGTTTTTGGCAAAAGACATTAAAGTTGACCCTAGCTGGAGGAATGAGAAGGCAGGCGTGCATAGGAAAAACCAGTTCTCTCCTTACCAGGTATCATGCCCAACCAGCTGTCTCATTGCCTTCTCTATCAATGATAGCTTCTCCTGGCATGGACATAATGGGTGGATAAAGACCTCATCTGAAGATCAACCTGTCTGTTTCCTTCAATAAAAGAAGCCATAGCTTTGAGGAGGCTCAGCGCACTGCTAAAAGGTGAACCTTTGTCACTGTGCCCACTGTCATCCTATCAACCAAGTTACTATTCATTCATTCATCTCAAATTTATTGAAATGATCACTATGTGCCAGACACAGAGCTTAGCATTAAAAAATGATGATAATGTTTGGAGACATGGTCTCTACCCTGGAGTTCACAACCATGCGAAAGTGGCACTGAACTAGAGGCTATTTCAATTGAGACATGACCTGGTTCCTGTGTTCAGGACTTAGGGAGAGAGGCAGGCATTTGAAAGCATCAAGTGGGGGCATTGATACACACCAGGTATATCAACTGGGTGTTTGTTTGTTTGTTTGTTTGTTTGTTTTAAATCTACAGAAGAATGCCCTAAGGGTTCCAACAACAAATGTTCTCAGTCTCTGTACTCCAGCCTGCTCTTGGGATATACATGCTGTCACAAATAAATGAGAACACAAGGAATTAAGAGTTATTTTTCCCATAGTTGTGAAACAAGAGGTATAACCACTCCCCAAGCAGTCCCTCTAAGGCCTGAGATCTTAAAAGCTGCAGGAATCTGAGGCACTACCGAGAACAAAAGGTTGTAGGGAATTCTGGAAGATTATAGGATCAGCAGTGAGGCCTTATCCTTCTGGTTCCTGAATTTAGAGATGGTTGTCACAGCGAAGAGAAAAGCTTTTTAATCTGAAGACATTCTTTGGCCCTACTTCCAGCTTACCACCACCCCCTCCCCCAGCACTCACCACTCCAAAACACACATACTGTGCATCCATCTTTGCCATAAGGAAGGAGAAATGGGAGTTCAAAATCACCATTTCTATCCCCAAACTATGACTCAGTAGTAATTGTTCAGCAGAAAATCGAGAAGTTTCGATATTCCTTGGTGCCAGGAACTGTTGCTGAGATTCTTGGTAAATGTCTAAGCACTTATATCTTTGGCCCCCAGGTTCCAAAATAATAAAACAGAAAATAAGATGACGCAGAAACACAGTGTCTCTTTTGACCTACCTCCTTTCCGCAGCCTCTGTCTGTAATGTCAAGCCTGATTCCTCAGGGAATGAGATCCTGAGGAAATGGGGTCAGAACGAAGGAGCAGAGCTGCCTGAGAGGTACTGGGAAGGAGGACTGAGGGAATGAATGAGGTTATGGGAACAGAGTAGGGAGGGGGTCCTAGTCCTCAATACTTCTCCAACTCTGGTGGCCTCCCTCTCCCTGTACCCCTTCCCTCTTACTCCCAAGTAACCAGATGGCCTGGATTTTGACCTCCTGTACTCTCCCTGTACCCCTTCCCTCTTACTCCCAAGTAACCAGATGGCCTGGATTTTGACCTCCTGTACTTTTTCTGGCACATTTTGCCCCTTGCTGTGGCCTACCACCTTCTGACTTCTGGCTTAGTTATCTTACTTTTTCATGCTCCCTCATTCAGACTGGATGATTCTCAGTCCTTAACTTCTTTTCCTCTCTGCGGACATCAAAGTTTCTTGCTAAACAGCAGCCTTTTAAATGCAAAGATTCCTCATCATCAACAATAAAGGATACAGTGAAAATTTTAAGATAGCTACAGGGAAAATTTGCGATGACAGCTATCAATATTTTGGCATACTGGACCTAATGACACACCATGAAAAATACAAAGTTGATTTTTATTTAAAAAACATAGTAGAAATATTAGACACAATGTATGATTCAGCAACTCATTTTACAGATGGAGAATTGAATGCCCAGACAAGAACATGTCAGAGGCCACTCAGCAAATCAGAGGCAGGGTGGAGACAAGGGTGCTGCATCCTGTTTGGTGTTGCCTCAAAGCAGAGATACTTATGAAAGAATTTAGATGGAATACTATTCAGCAATAAAAAGAAAAAACACTACTGAAATATTCTACAATATGAATGGACCATAAGAGCATTAATCTAAGTGAAAGAAGTCAGGTGCAAAAGACCATATGTTGTATGATATATTTATATGAAATGTCCAGAAAAAGCAATTTTAGATAGAAAGCAGATAGGTGATTGCCTAGGCTGGAAGTGGGAGCAGAGACTGCCTACAAATAGGCACAATAAAACGTTCTGTGGTGATGGAAATGTTCTAAAACTGAAACATGGTAACAATTATACAATTTATATAAATTTACTAAAAAATTATATATGTACAGTGAGTGAATATTATGGGGTGTAAATTATAATTTAATGAAGCTGTTTAAAAGAAAAAAGATTTAGATAAAGTTGTGGCTGAGCAATCCGTGACCTATATAGAAGACCCTACTTATCTTTTAAGGGTATGTCCCAGCAAGTGAATATAAATACGCCCTTTTAGGGTACCCCTAAAAATTCACTGTGAGAGACATAAGATTTGGCTCTTTGCTCGATCGAATACCCCAGAATGGACACTTATCATTTTAAAAAATGCTCTCCCACTCTTAAATATGTAAGCTTCCTATATTACAATACATTAAAAGGATTATACACCATGACTAATTGGGATTTATCCCAGGGATAAAAGGATGGTTTACTATAGACAAATCAATTAATGTAATATACTACACATCAACAAAAGGAAGGACAAAAATCATATCCTCTCATCAATAGATGCAGAGAAAGCCTTTGAAAATATACAGCATCCATTTATGACAAAAACTCTTAATAAAATAGGTATAAAGGAACACACCTGAACACAATAAAGGCCATATACTACAAAACAGGAGCCAATATCATACTCAATGGTAAAAAAACTTTAAGATCAGGAACATCAGTGAAATAAGCCAAAAGGGTTAAGAAAAATATCAAATGGTTTCACTTATAGGAGGAATACAGGGGAACCAAATAAGGCATCAGGAGAAACAAAAACAACAACAATAATAACAATGATAATAAAGCAACAAAACTAGCAGGCAACCATAAATAAGAGACATTCTGGGCCTCCCTGGTGGCGCAGTGGGTTAAGCAACGCACTGTGAAGCAGACTGCAGCCACTGCAGCACGAGTTCGATCCCTGCTGCCGGCCAGGGAGGGGACCCACATGGCAAGACAGACCTCTCCTGCCTCGCCCGCTGCTCCCCTCAGCAGTGTACTTCTGTTGATCGGCCTGTTCTGCTCCCCGCTCTCTGTGGTGAATCCTCTCACCCCCCACACCTCTGGCATGTACCCCAGTGCTTGTATGCGTAAATAAATAAATTTTAAAAAAAAAGAGACATTCTGTGAGGGAGGGGGAGGACAAGGGATCAAAACAGGGGAGAGAAGAGCACAAGGGACTATGGTGATGGTTCATGTGGGTGGTGGGAATTTTACAGGGAATACATAACGATGTAAAAGATAAATAAAACAATAAATTGTAAAAATAAATACTAAAATAAGGTCAGGAACAAGGAAGGCAAGGATGTCCATATTCACTGCTTTTATTTATTTCAGTATTAGAGGATTTAGTGAGAGCAATTAGACAACAAGAAGAAATAAAAGGAGTCCAGAATGGAAAAGAAGTGAAATTATCATTATTTGAAGATGGTGACATGGTAACACATAGAAAACCCTACAGAACTCACATGAAAAAACTATTAGAAACAATAAATGAGTGCAGTAAAGTGGCAGGCTACAAAACTAATATATACAAATTCGGTTGCATTGGTACATGCAAATAATACATGAGAAGAAAAATAAAGTAAGAAAACAATTCCATTTATAATCACATAAAAAAGAATTAAATACCTAGGGATAAATTTAACAAAAGAGGTGAAAGGTACTGTTAAAAGATAAAGAACAAGAGGGGCCTCCCTGGTGGCACAGTGGATTAAGCAATGCACTATGAAGCAAACCACAGCCACTGCAGCAAGAGTTCGATCCCTGCCACTGGCAGGTGGGGGGACCCACATGGTGTAGCAGACCTCTCCTGCCTTGCCCGCTGCTGCCCTCAGCAGTGTGTTTCAGTCAGTCTGCCTGTTCTGCTCCTCGCTCTGTCTGGTGAATCCTCTCACCTCTCACGACTCTGGCCTGTACCCCATCTCTAGTATGCATAAATAAATAAATCTTTAAAAAAAAAAAGATAAAGAACAAGAAATAAAGAAGTGGAAAGATAGTCCATGTTCCTGGTCAAAAGAACCATCCTACTAAAAACAATATACAGATTCAATATAATCCCTATCAAAATTCTAATGTTATTTTTTAAGGAAATAGAATGAAAATACTGAAATTTATATGGAACCACAAAAGACCCTGAATAGCTAAGTCAATTTTGAGATAAAGAACAAAAAAAAAATCTATGCATCATGTTATCATAGTCTAACCTATTTTGTAAAGTGATAGCAATTAAAGCAGTATGATATTAAAATAGAAACAGACACAATGGAATGGAATAGAATCAACGGAATAGAATCAAGACCCCCCCCCCAAAAATCTGTATACTTGTTGACATCTACTTTATGAGAAAGGAGATATAATATAATGGAAACTGGAAAAATCTCTTCAACAAGTGGTGCTGGGAAAACTGGACAGCCATACCTAAAAGAATGAAACTGATCACTCTCTAATCTATACATAAAAATAAATTCAAAATGGATTGAAGACCGAAACAATTAAATACATAGAAAAAACATAGGTGCTATGTTTCATGGCATCAATGATAGAGATGTTTTGGGGAACTCAATCCCAATGACAAGGGAAATGAAAGTAAAAAGAAACTATCAGGACTATTGAAAATTAAAAACTTTTTGCAAAAAGCAAAAAAAAAAAAAAATGGGCAGACTAACAAGACAGCCTATTGAATGGGAGAAGATACTATTTGCCTACAATATATGGGGTAAATAGTTAATAGCCTATGTATCTAAAGAACTCATCCAATTTAACAACAAAATCCCCAACCCAATAAAAAAATGGGAAGAAGATCTGAATAGACAGTTTTCCAAAGAGAATATATAGATGGCCAACAAACATATAAAAAACATTCATCATCACTGCTTATTAGGGAAATGCAAAACAAAACCATAAGATATCATCTCACACCTGTGAGAACAGTTTACATCAAAAAGACTGTTGACAACAAGCAATGGTGAGGATGTGGAGAAAGAGAAACGCTTTTACACTGTTGGCGAGAATATAAATTGATGCAGTCATTGGAAAACAGTATGAACTTTCTCAAAAAACTAAAAACACAACTACCACATGGTCCCACTTTTGGGTATCGATGCAAAGGATATGAAATTATCAACTTGAAGAGTTATGTACATCACAACATTCATTGCAGCATTATTTACAATATCTAAGACATGGAAGCAAACTAAATGCCCATTGATAGACGGTTGGGTAAAGATGTACTACATATACACAATAAAATACCATTCAGCTATGTGGCAAGATGAAATTTTATGTTTGCAGCAAAACGGAAGGAACTTGAGAGGATCATGTGAAACAAATTAGTCAGAAAGGTAAAGGATTATTTTACCTGTATGTGCAATATAAGAAAGCTTAGAGGATAGATAAATAAAACAAAACAAACTAGTGGATATTGAAAACAGAAACAAGGTTATCAGAAGTGAAGTTCAGGGGGAAGGGGAAAAAAAGTATAATAGATGGTGGTTGTGGTGTTTTTTTTTTTAATTAAATAATAACTAAAAAAAATAGATAAGCTGAGGAGAATAGGTGTGTCTTGGTTCTCACTTTACCACATCTTAGTCTGTCACCAGCATGCAGGGAAAATTAACTACAATAAATTCTAGTTCTGCCATGTCTTGTGATTATGGATACCTTGGGGAACCATCTGGTTTCTAGAGCAGTACCTCAGTGGGAATAGTTTGCATTCCTCACACTTGACTTTCCCAGCCCCCCTAAGAAATCAGTCTTGGGAGGATGTTAGAGACTGTAGAAAACACAAGGCCTATTTGTTTCTACCTCCTTTAGATTTCTCTTTTGTCTCTCTGCTGTTCCATTTACCTTCTTCAAGTCTGACTCAAAAATATAATTACTTCTAGGGCAAATAAACTACCATATTCCAGAGTTTCCATCTGATTCTACATGCAATTCCTCTCCCATGCCCTCACAACAAATATCATGAGAATATAATTCAAAGCTATTATAAGATAATAGAATAAATGAGTGATTTGAAAGTTAATCTGTAGTCTGATTTCCTTTAGACAGAGGATGTAGGCTTCACAGCTTATTTTCAGGGCCAAAAAAATACTATCTATGAGGGCTTTTGTAATAGATAACTGCAGAACATCACCATAGATTCCTTTCTGTGCCTTGGTAAATGAGATTTCCCCTACCCTGCAACTCCATCCTTTTCACTGTCATCTGCTTCAATTTTTAATTAGACTTCTTTCAAACCTTCCTCAACTGACCTTGTCAGATACGAAGGATTCCCTCAGGACTTAGATGTCCAGCTCGTGTAGCTCATTGTTTTGTACAAGCTTCTGGGTAGCGTTATCATTCCTCCTAAGTCATTTTATCCATGTTTGTCCTTTCTCTACAGTTCTCAGCAAAGTGACCCATTTGCTCTGGTATTTCTTGTCAGCCTAGTGCAAGCCACTATATCTAGCAATGTTAAGTCAATGTTGGTTATTTAAGAATTTGAATGTTCCCCCAACTAATATTTCTTTTATATATATGGAAATATTTTTATTTCTGAACTGGGGTACAGACCAGAGGTGTGAGAGGTGAGAGGATTCACCAGAGACAGAGTGGGAAACAGAACAGGCAAATCAACTAAAAACACACTGTTGAGGGGAGCAGGGCGAGGCAGGAGAGGTCTGCTGTGCCATGTGGGTCACCTCCCCACCAGCAGCAGGGATCGAACTTGTGCTGCAGTGACTGCGTTTCACTTCATAGTGCGTTCCTTAACCCATTGCACCACCAGGGAGGCCCCCAACTAATGTTTCTGATTGCTCCTGAAGGTTGAGGCCAAAAGTCCTGTAGGGATGGTTCCAGATTTTATAAGGCCTCATGAAGCTTGGTTACATGGTTACATCCTGTCCAATTCATCACCCCTGACTGAACTAGTTATCTATTCCTGGTTTTTCCCATGGATATCCTGTGCCCAACACATATACTCGACAAGATGACTTGAGAGCAACAAAACAGCATAAGCAACCGAGGCTAACTAATGAAAAATCCTAAAAGACTGGACTGACACTCCTCCTACTTAGAAACTTGGTGGCACTGACTGAGAAGAGAGCTCCTTTCAGAGCAGATTTCTCCTGCTGTGCATGGGAGAGGGTGAAGAACTTGCATCCAATCTTGAAAGCTGATGGCTCAATGCCTAGAGAAGTTGTGGTGTTGTGCAGAGAAAGGGCCTGAAATGTTCTAGTACATTCCACCAGTGGCCTCTGCAACCCCTGCTTCTATTTCACTTGGGCAAAGACCTGGTAGGCTACCAAGTAGCTGGTGTTCCACTGGGATAGGAGACAGTTTAGCTTTGCTTCTTCTGTACCACCCTGATAATATCACACAAGTTAGCATCTTCCTTAGGCCTCTCTCTCAGAAGCTCCATCCCAGTTCTCTAACCTCATGAGTTTTTGTCCAGAATGTCAATGTAGGATTTAGATAGCCAACACTGTCAGTTTCTGGGCCCTATACATCTAAAACACAATAGTGAATTATTCACCAAAAGAGATTAGAAATCCTGGAATCCCCAAACCACTGGTATCTGCATCCCCCCAAATGTCCAAGAAACCTGCATCACCAATAGACACAGTAATAGCAGGGTCCAGGAAGGAAGGAATATAATCAGGATGCTACAGCCCATATGCCCCTGCTACACTGCATAAAAGAAAGCTTCCACTTACTAGGTGCTTACTATAGGCTAAGCAATTTGCATACATTATCTCATTTACTCCTCATGACTATGTTATACAGTAGGTATAATTATGCCCGTTTCACAGGTAAAAAAACTGAGGCTCAGAGCGATTAGGCTATGTTTGAAGGTGATCTAATTTGAAGTGACAGGTCTGCCCGCTTTCAAAGACTGTGTCTAACCACTAGTGACCTTGTCAGAAGGACACAGACATAAAGGTCCCCCCTGTCCTAGAAGTTGAAGGTCAGAATTACGAATACAGGCCATAACCCACTCCCCTGCCTCTCTGTCACCTCCTTCCAGCCGTAAACTCTCTAGGAGTCAGATTTTGTTTATATTGCAGGGAAGGCTCAGTATGGCAGGTTTCAGCTGTTCCTGGTGTGGGAGTGAACATTTTGGGAACTTCTCTTTTGTAAAAACATGTCTCTCTTCCTGTAGACTAACTTAGGATCAAATTCATTCCCTTTCCCAAGCTTCTTAGCTTAGGGAAGGAGAGAGAGATGGGAAACCTAGGGGATTCCCATTAATGAGAATGAGCAGTATTAAAGGAGGTAGAGGGTTGTGCAGTCCTTTTAGAAGGCTGCCAGAGCTCTGGAGTGTGCCAGGTAAATTGAGAAGACTCTTCATGGAGTCAAAACTGCCAGAGACCATAGGGGAAACTTGCAGAAGACGGAGAAGGAGGGAGGAATCGATCTAGGACCAAAGTGTGTTATAATTCTGAAATTGCCAATGTCAAAGGAGAGAGGGACTCTCCCCTTGAGTCTGGTCCCCCTGCTTCTGAAACAGAGCAGCCAAATAAGGGGAACTCTTGCAGGACTGCGTTCGCCATTGCCAGAAAATGCTGGCTGCCCAGGCTGCCAGAGTGCTGCTGGAAAGTGACTGACCATGTTTGGTTGATAAATAATGGGCACCTCTGCTTGCTACCCATTCTCTTTTTTCTCCTTGCTTCATTTTCAGCCTTCTGCCTGGCAGGGAGCCCCAGAATAGGAGTGGGGGAGAAGGATCCTCCACTGTATTTAATACTCAGTGATTTATAGGCTGCTGGGAGGGGAAGACAGAGAGGAGAAACCCCTGACTAGTTTCCATGGTACACCAGCACACCACTGACAAGCTACAGTATCTATAATCTTGATGCCTATGCCTCTGGACCCAGCTTTGGGACAAGATACAACCTCTACTCCTCCTGGGACCTAAGACTCAGACACTCAAGACTCAGATACTATCTGAAATGAGTCAGTGGAACTGGCTGGAATGAGGCTAATGGACATACATCCAAACCCCAACCTTTTCTTGAAGTCCTGGGAGATAGTAGAAATACATGCAATTGAGCATCGAGTTGTTTTTGGAGGAGTTATTTTCTTAATGTATAAGAATTCTTTTAAACCCTCCATGGCTTCAAGAAAAAACTTTTGAAATGTTCCTACTCAAGGGGCCAGGAGGTTAAGTGCCAGGGATAGAGGGCTAAATGCCAGGGATGCTGTTTGCAGGGATTCTTGGGATGGGGGCTAATGGCCTTCCTGCTGTGGGCTCAGGAATACCAGGCCCAGGCTCTGGTTGCCCTGAGAGATGCAGCCATTTTTACTCCTGATTGAAGGGCACCACCTTCTGGGATTTTCCCTTCTGGTGAAAACCAGAGTAGCACATGTCCAGGGGACCAAAGGGGCATGTACCCAAGAGCCTGGAGGGTACTGAAGGAAAATAACAATGTGAGGTAGGGTGACACCATTGCTTTATAACCTTAAGAATTTGGTCTCTGGTGGTAGAAAAAGGATGCATTTGGTGAGAGCATGTGGTAATTGCCCTTCATAAGGATGATCTCAAAAGGCCAAGGGATGGGCCTTGAATAGCTTTAATGTCCCTGAAAGAGTCCATTGTATAGCTATTGTATATACATGTAAAGGAACTCTTCTTGACCCTATTCAGGCTTTTCTCTTTTTGCCTCTGGGGTTTCCCAAGTGAATAGCTGTATACTACCTTACAGGAGACCCAAGTTTACTTCCTTTAAACTTCAGTAAACAAAACAGTTCAACATACATGTCTTGAGCCTCTGCTGCATGCAAGGCAGCATGCTAGGGACTGGGGATATAGAGATGAATAATACATGGCCCCTTCTCTGGGGAGTCCACAGTCTTGTTGTCAAAAGGTTTTCCTTTGTGCTAACCTTTGGGATTTGGTAAACAAATATGCATCTATCCTCTTCATGTTTTCATATACATAGAGCATATTCTCAGCTTCTATATACCCAGTCTTTTAAATTTAGCCTCATATGGTAACCTTCACTTTTCTGTTGGCCAGTTTAGATGAATCTCTATGAACTCAGAATAATACAAATAAATAATGAATAAAATAATATAATTAATCAGAATGAAGCAACATATTTCATATAGAAATGCAATTTGAGTGTGTGCACAAAAGTGACACTATGTTTTCACTCTCACTTATTCACTTGCCACTCACTCATACATCCAATAATTATGGAGTGCCTACTAAGTGCTATGCATTGTGCTAGGTGCTGAGGATGTAATTTTATGTAGAATGGACACTACCCTCATGGAAACGATAGTCAGGGATATGTATTGTGGGAGAGAAGGTAAAGAATGCAAGTACTCACAAAAAAAATGTGTAATTATGAACTGAGACAAGTGCTATGAAGAAAAGTACAGGGTGCTCCAAATGGCTAGAAACAGGAGCCTTGGTCTATTCTAGAAGACTCAAAAGAATTCCCTGAGAAAATGACACTTGACCTGAGACCTGAAGGATTAGGGGAAATCGGTGAATAATAATATAGGGAAGGACATTCTAGGCAGAGTTAAAAAGTATGTGCAAAGGTAAAGAAACCATTGTACTCCCTCAGAACTGCAAGAAGGCAGATGAGACTGTATGCAGCACAGAGAATGAAGTTGTGTGGGATGGACTGGAGGGTTAGCCAGAGAACAGGCTTTGCAGGACACTATAGGCAAGGCATAGATTTCAGTCTTTATCCTACAAATGCACATGTAACAAAATAGTCTACACAGAAGAACTGACAATGGCTCTTATCCTCAGATTATCAATTCTGCTTATATTTGTCTTGAAGGAGACCAGTAATGATGGTATGAACAGTTAGGAACTTTCCCAGTATCTTGGCATGATGTGGCTATGTCTGGCTGGCACTGGGGAAGCCCAAAATTGATGTGCCAGTCCCAGCCTGGTAATACTCAGGCGAAGGATGGTCTCTGCCAGTGAGTATGGAGAGGTAGGGGTGGGGGGTGGGTGGAGTATTTTGCCTGAGGTATCAGCTCCACAGTAACCTTTGGAACAGCCCCAAAACTATGACTCTTGTTCCTAGATAACTCTATCGTGTGTACTCCTCATTTAAATGGTCTGCTTACCCTGCCACCCTTCCTCTAGCAGCTGTGCTCCCCACCCAATCTGGAAAAGGCCCTTGGATAAGAACTCTGACTCTGCCCAGAACCTGGGGTCTTGACCTGCTAAGTTCAGGCTTAGTGCTGTTGGTAACCACATGCTACATATCCTTCATAGTTTTCCAGGGGTGTTAATGGAAACCCTGGGAGTAGAGCAGTATGATGGTCAAACTTGGTCTTCCTGAAGCACCTTTTTCTTCTTCCAGGCTTATCTTTGGAGAATATGTCTTGATGTAGTGACATCTACTGGCAAGGCTAGGCAGGTGAGAAAATGGCAAGAGAGATGTCCACTCATCCTCATGTAATTTTTCAGACTAGTAAGAAAAATCACCCATAACTTCCAAAGCTGGATTAAGGTTGGTAACACCGTTGGTTAGAATGAGACTAAAAGGCTCTGGGTTGTGGGTTTGGACTATGTATGTACTGGTTGCCTTAAACGGAGAAATGTTTTTCCTAATTGTACCTTGTATCCCTCATTTGGGTAGTCACAAGAGAGACTGGTTAAGTATGTGAAATGATTCAGAGGGATCCATTCCTAGTCCCCATTCCTAGGAAAGTATCTCTCAACAAATAAAACAATCCACAATTACAAATTGGTCATCTTTCATTCTCCTGAAGTTCATTGGTTTGGGAAACTTTTCTGGGATTCTGTTTCTCATGGGTCACCAGGAAAATAGTTTCTGTAGTGGACAAGAGAAAGCTGCAGCTTTTAAAGTGGCTCCTCAATTCTTGCTGGAGTCAGATAGAGCCTGCTTCCTTGTTTTCATCTGTGTCATCCAAACATTCTGCTCACAATTTCATTCTCTTTCTCAATAACATGCAGATATAGTTCACCACTAACATGTAATTGGGAAGCCAAAGGGAAAGAGGAGAAATTACTAGAAAAATCGTTATAAAGCAAAAGTTTTGCCTTCTTATAACACTGACTCCATAACTGAATATGGCTCAACAAAGCATTTATTATATATCGATCAATCTACCTACCTACCACACTTACCAACTCACCATCTGTTTCTTGTTCACACTTAAAAAAAATCACCAAGACTCCAGTGGAGAAATGAGTAATGAATAGGATGCACTGAAGAGAAAAGAGAAATAATAAACACAAACAAGAATAAATATTCTAGGCCTGCCTCCCTGGTGGCCTAAGGGTTAAATCTCAGTGCTATCACTGATAAGGCCTGAGTTCGATCCCCAGCCAGGGAGCTGATTTACTAGCACAGTAGACCTCTCACCCAGTGCTCTCCTCAGCAGTGTATTTCAGTAGATTTGCCTATTTTGCTCCCCATTCTGTCTCATCTCCCCTGTCCCCATACCTCTGGCCTACACCCCAGTTCGTCTATGCAAAAATAAGTAAAATATTTTTTAAGACTGAATATCTCAACTATAAGTAAAGTGAAAAAACACTGAGGTATGGTTTACATTTTTACTAAACTTTTTATTTACTAAAATATTTATTTACTATTTTATTTTGTTTAACACTCAATTCGGGGAACCTTGTCTTAAAATTGGTACCCTCATAAATTGATGGTGATATTATTTGAACAAGTCTTTGCCCAAAAGTATTTATTTGGGGGAAAGAGGAATATAAGAGGTAGAAATAAAAACAGGAGAGAACTACAGATAACACAGACATTCATGACAGCACTAGTTGACACAGGGGAATGAGAGCACAGTCCCCTGGTAAGGTAGCCCGGTATCACAAGGCAGTCTCTCACTGAGATCACAAGTATAAAGACTGCAGAGAAACAGGAAATGCTATCTCTAAAAAGTATGAGATTCCATGTTAACAATGAGCTCATCTATACAAAAATATGCACATATTATAAAATATATGCATATGGAGAAAAAAAGAGGGCAAAATGCAAGAAATAAATATAGCTTTGAGGTGGCAATAAGATTAAGGGTATTTTATTTTCTCAAAGGTTTACTTAGTGTTCTTGTTAGGGGGAAAGGTAGTCCTAAATAAATTACAAAAATAGGTTTTTAAACTCCAACTCCCAATCCAGACTACTAGTGTTTCAAAACCACAAATCCAATAATATAATTATCAAAAAGTAAATCACTAAAACCTAAAGGTAAAGATAAGCAGCCAGGCTGGCTATAAAACCACAGAGGTGAGCCTTATACTCTTCCTTTAAAGCCATCTCACTTAACTCAAAGCCAGCTCTTGCGCCATTGCTCAAAAAATCTAGTAAAATATTTGCGGATTTATATCCCTCTTTCCCTTAGTATTATTACTATTTTATTCCCCATTTCTTGTAAAATAAAACCCTTTAATAACTTTTGTCACGTGTACCTAAAATTAAAACTACTTATAAAAATCTTCTAAACAGGGGCCTCCCTGGTGGCGCAGCGGGTTAAGCAGCACACTATGAAGCAAACCGCAACCACTGCAGCAAGAGTTCGATCCCTGCGGCCGGCCAGGGAGGGGACCCACATGGCGTAGCAGACCTCTCCTGCCTCGCCGGCTGCTCCCCTCAGCAGTGTGTTTCAATCAGTCTGCCTGTTCTGCTCCCCACTCGGTCTGGTGAGTCCTCTCGCCTCCCACGACTCTGGCCTGAACCCCAGCTCTTGTATGCATAAATAAATAACTCTTTAAAAAAAATCTTCTAAACATACAAGTAAAAACCCAGTAAAAAAAAAAAACATTTATATTAAAGTTACCCTGTAACATTCTTACATTGGTTTTTTGAAAAGTATTAATAAGAGAGAGTTGGAGCAGCGAAAGTCGTACTCCCAGCCCCCTCCTATATATTCTCTCTTGTCCTAAATTGTCAGCTCTAGGAGGGGAGGGACCACACCCATTTATTCACAGTGTACACTCAGATCCCAGCCCAATACCAAGCTCTTATCAGATGCTTGATAAATATTTATTGAATGAATACATGAAAGTGCCTGCAGTCTAAAAAGTCTCAACCCATGATCACTGGGCACATTCCTTCCTAGGGAATAAAGAGGAATTTGGTTTTGCTGGAATGTAAAAATGAAGGCCCATCCATAAAGGCAATTCCCTGATCTTCTTGATAAGTGAATTTGGGCATGGAGAACCCAAGGAGAGACAGTCTGTTAAAGCAAACCCAATTACCACGCAGGAACATATGTTACCCTGAGGCCTCTGCTGCCATAACAACATTGTGTAACTATAACTACAGCCCTGGAGGGCTTTGGCCTTGTCAAATATGGAAAAGGATGTCTTCATCATACAATGGCTTTGTGCTAGGATTGACTTCCCTAGGGAACCTGGATCTGGGAAGAGAGGTAGGTTAGTGGAGAAAGGTGGGACTGGGGGTGGGGAGAGATGGAAGAGCAGGAGTGGGAGAACTACTATTAAATCCACATCAGAGTGATTTTTCTTAAGCAATTTTCAAAATGCAGTTATTTGACTGTTTAGTTTTGATGGTTATTTATAATCCCAGCTGCAGAGGCGGGGAGCTATGCCTCAGCCTGCTGGGATCTGTCCAATAACTTCCCCCAGGGTGGGGTTGGGGGTGGGTGGTGAATAAGGGTGATATGAGAACAAACTAACAAGTGGCCTAGAGGGTAAAGAGAAGTTCCAGGCCATCTCCTGAAAGGAGGGATCATTAGTGACCATGCTATTTTTAAGGCAGCTGTAACTGAAAAGATTTTAATATGAATTATAGTCACAACAACAACCTCTACAATTCTCCCAAAGGGATAGAGACTAGGCCAAGATTTTTACTTAGAACTTGTAAGACTGGCCTGGCTATACTAACATTGTCTTTAAAAGGTCAAGGCATGTTTCCACCATCTTACAGGACAGTTAAGCTGCACACAGAGGAAACTGCTGTCTCTAAAGGCATATCACTGGTCCAAAAGAAGCTTAAGGGAAAGAGGATGCTGGTTCTGGACAAGTCTTTCCTAACTGAGCTAACACGTGGCAGTGGCCATCCCATTCACTGAGCCCTCTGAGATGCCAGGCAGTGAGGGAGAAGCTGGAGACATTGTGATCATTCAGGCGAGGCTCCCAACCTCCAGGACTCCCAGGCTTTTGAAGGAAATAACAAACAGGTGCACTTTGTATTTGAAATATGGTTCTATCATTTTACTGGCAAGGGGATAATTTTATTTATTTTTTTAAAATTTTTAAATTTTTTTGTTAAGATTTATTTATTCATATAATGAACTGGGGTACAGGCCAGAAGTACAGGGGGTAAGAGGACCCACCAGAGACAGAGTGGGGAGCAGAACAGGTAGATGGACTGAAACACACTCCTGAGGGGAGCAGCGGGCGAGGCAGGAGAGGTCTGCCGCACCATGTGGGTCACCTCTCTGGCCGGTGGCAGGGATCGAACTCGTGCTGCAGTGGCTGCACTCTGCTTCCTAGTGCGTTTCTTAACCCACTGCACCACAGAGGAGGGTCCAAGGGGATCATTTTAAAGGAAATTAAGAAATCTACCGCAGCCACTGCAGCATGACTTCGATCCCTGCCGCCGGCCAGGGAGGGGACCCACATGGCACGGCAGACCTCTCCTGCCTTGCCCCACTGCTGCCTTCGGCAGTGTGTGTTTCAGTCAGTCTGCCTGTTCTGCTCCCCACTTGTCTGGTGAATCCTCTCACCTCCCAGGACTCTGGCCCGTACCCCAGCTCTTATGTGCATGAATAAATCAATCTTTAAAAAAAAAAAAAAGAAATCTTTCAGGGAGCTTACAAATCTAACTGAGGAGACAAGATAACAGGCACAAGAAAGAAAATGCACAAGGACATAGAGAAAAGATCGTCCCTGTGACCCCTGACCTTGAATCCCTCCTTCAACTCTGGGTAAGGTTACTATAGAAGTTAAAGTTACTATACTTTAACCACTCAGATCAGCCCCCTTCCCCCCAATGGATTCCAGAGAGTCTTAAAGTACAGGTCTGGTGATGGGATTCTGCTGACTGCAGAAGAGTCCCCATCACCTCCAGTCCAGGCTCCTTAGCAGAGCGTCCAAGGTTCTGCATGAACTACTTCCCTAATCCATTGCCATGTCTTCTTTTGGCAACCACTCCAGCTCTAGCACACGGTTAGTCACTTCCATACACAATGCTTCTCTGTGCCTCCACAGTTTGTATGGGCTGTTCCCTTTGCAGGGAAAGCACCCATTCCTTTTGACCGCAATTTTTTTTCCCTAAAAATGTTTACTCTATTTTCACCTCTTCTATGAATCCTTTCCTAAACTCTCTAGACAAAGCATTCCACTTCCTCCTCTGTACTACTGTTGAAACTTGTTAATCCTGCCATTTTCCCATTAATATTCTATAGTGTTGTGGAACAACAAGCTTACTGGTCTGAGGACACACAATGATTTGTCCATCTGATGGTTTCAATGTATAGTATGATGCCTGGGTAATTACTCTGTGTCTCCTGAGTTAAAGTGAGGCTGAACAGACAAAAGCAAACAACCACTGTAATCAATGTACAAATATAATGACAAACATTAGGATGGTAGAGCCATGATTAGGATGACTGGAATTATAAATATCAATAACAACAGCCAATGTTGACAACTTACTCTCTCAGGAACGGAGATAACCACTTTACAACAATCGTCTCCTTTAACCCTTGTGACAAACTGTGAGGTGGTTATTAGTGTCTCTAATCACAGATGAGAAAACTGAGATACAGATAAATTTCAAAATTTGTTCAAGAGCAACGCAGATTGAAAGTGGTAGAGCTGAGATTCAAATCCCAATCTGACATCAAAAGTTTGTACTGGGGCCTCCCTGGTGGCACAGTGGGTTAAGCAACGCACTATGAAGCAAACCGCAGCCACTGCAGCATGAGTTCGATCCCTGCTGCCGGCCAGAGAGGGGACCCACATGGCATGGCAGACCTCTCCTGCTGTGCCCGCTGCTCCCCTCAGCAGTGTACTTCTGTTGATCTGCCTGTTCTGCTCCCTGCTCTGTCTGTGGTGAATCCTCTCATCCCTCCCCCACACCTCTGGCCTGTGCCCCAGTGCTTGTATGCATAAATAAATAAATCTTTAAAAAAAAAAAGCTTGTACTGGACACTAGGAGAGCTGATGAATAAAATGAATATGAGTTATGTTCCTATTATCTGTTTGGGAAGAAGTGAGGGAACAGAAAGCCACCAAACTGTGTAAGAAAAAATATAAATATAGCATTAAGTACAAAATAACATACCACTGTGCCCAACTATCTTAAATCAGGCAAGACCTTCTGAAGAAAGTACATTTTGAAGGAGAGGGAGAGGATCCATCCAAGCAGGAAGAAAAAGCCCATGACAAAACCTAAAGGCAAGAAGAGCCGTGGAGCTAGCTACCTGTGGGGGACCGGCCTAAGGGTGGGCAGGGAAGCAACTGGTAAAGGCTTTGAAACCATTATCAATTTCTGCTTTGAGAGCTAAGTGTGTCATGGTGAAATGCAGCTCAAAGTAAAGATTATATTTGGTTCAAACAAAAGAAAGAAGAGGGGCCTCCCTGGTGGCGCAATGGGTTAAGCAATGCACTATAAAGCAAACCGCAGTCACTGCAGTACGAATTTGATCCCTGCTGCTTGCTGGCCAGGGAGGTGACCCACATGGCACACATACCTTTCTTGCCTCACTAACTGCTCCCCTCAGCAGTGTGTTTCAGTTAATCTGCCTGTTCTGTTCCCCACTGTCTCTGGTGGATCCTCTCACCCCCCACACCTCTGGCCTGTACTCCAGTCCTTGTATGCATAAATAAATACATCTTTAAAAAAAAAAAGAAAAAGCATTTAGGATCCCCATCTTTCCCTTTCCAAATATACTTAGCTGTTATACTTCTTCATAAGTACATTTTCCTAAGGATTACATTTCTATCCTACTGGTGTGAGATTTTTCACCTTTCCACCAGTGTACTTTCCAAACACAGGAACCAATATCTAAAAGAAACTGTTAGCTATTTTGTGTCAGCTGTAGTGTTGGAGAGTCTCATGTAAAAGATTAACTAATATTGAATATCTGTAAAAGCTGGCATTTATATGATGGACAGTGACCTTATTCTTTTTTTTTTTAAAAGATTTATTTATTTATGAATACAAGCACTGGGGTACAAGGCAGAGTCACGGGAGGTGAGAGGCATCACCAGACAGAGTGGGGAGAAGAATAGGCAGACTGACCGAAACACACTGCTGAGGGGAGCAGCGGGCGAGGCAGGAGAGGTCTGCCTCACCATGTGGGTCCCCTCCCTGGCCGGCAGCAGGGATCGAACTTGTGCTGCAGTGGCTGCGGTTTGCTTCATAGTGAGTTGCTTAACCCACTGCGCCACCAGGGAGGCCCCGACAGTGACCTTATTCTAAAGCTTTTATTCCAAATACCAACTTCCAGGGTGTGATACTTCACCATCTTTGAGTGCTATACATTCAGCGATTGTAATACAATAGAGTCTGATTGACTAGCAAGCATTTACTGTGGGTGAGCATGGTATGGGCATTACTAAGAAAGTATGAAAAAAATAAGATATGCTCTTTAACATTAGAGCTCCTTACCACTAGTCCTGGAACCAGAACATCCTAGAGTGACCTTAGGATCATACACAGTAAGTGCAAAATAATAGTAACAGTGTGAAACCAAATGCTTACGTCTTGGGATACAAAAGCAGAAGAAACTCGAGTCCTTCTTAATTAAGTTCTTATGCACAGTTCAACCTAAGTAGGCTATTCCAAATTATTTATACGAAACACTGAAAGCAAAATACTGAAGACTAAAAGCTGGGGGTGTTAACCCAGGATAGCCTCAAGGAGAGCATTGGCTAAGGGTGATTTTAACTCTTCAGGGCATCTTTAGCACATCAATGAGATGTTTACCTTCTGCTCCTTTGTTCTTTAGCTCTGCTGGGGAGGGGTGCCAGGTAGGTGAGGTGGATCTCCACGGCTTAGCTGGCAGGTAAAACTGGGTTCCTAACTTAAAGACCGAGCTAGCCAGGATTCCCAATAGTCCCTCTTGGCCAAGCCTTGGTCCTCTGGTGGCTTTTTCTCCAGTGAAATGAAATCTTCTCCACTTCCAAGTCTTTCCTTAGATCTCTCCTTCCAGACTTACATCTGTGGCCAACTTTTTCTAGGCCCTCTCAAAGCAGGCCTTCTGATTATTTTAACATCCATGCCTTTTGCTCACTTCCTTCCCTGGCTCAAGCACCTGGATTTCTAGAGGTCACTTGGACTAAATGGGGTTCAATGTTTCTCTGACTCAGGCACGGCACCCCCCACTCCCAAGCGCTGTTGATCCAAGGCTCTGAACAATAATGGGGATGGGTGGGGAAGGTGGGGGCTCATCACAGAGCTCAATTGGGTATTCTTTAGAGTTACAGTTTCTGAAGAAAGGTGTCGCCTCCTTCCGCGAAGCGAACCACTAACTTTACCTGCTGTTCGCTGAGGGCAAGGACAATGTCTCCTCTACCAGTTAAGAAACTTGCTGATGATGGACGCTACCTTTCGTTTCTTATATGCCCCATTCCAACCACCTGGAGACACAGGAAGGCTCTTAAAATACAGTTTCTTGTGCAAAATATCTCTTTGCAACTTGGCATTTATAAGATAAACGGAAACGTCCTTTAGTAAATTAGTCAACGAAGGAGTTAAATCTCAGCAACCTGATGGATTCTGGGGGTTTCCTTCCTCATCTCTACGAAGTAAAAAGATAGGGAAGGGAAATTTTGCCCAAGGTAAAGATGAGAACCGTTAACTTCAACTGTCAAGCTCTTGCCCCAAACAAGAATGGCTACCCACGCCCAAAACGGGTTCTGTTCCCCAAACTAAAAATGGCTGGTCCTGCTTTCCGCTATCAGTACTGCCTCCTGCCCAATTCCAAAATGGCGCTTGCTGGCCTCACCAGAAGGAGCAAACCTCCCAGCACCCTCTCGGCCTTGTAACGTCAAGTGACGCGAGCCCCAGCCGGAAGTGAAGGAAAAAGCGCCTCAGCCCGCGGCGCCTGCGCAGAAAGCTCTAGACGGTGAAGCAGGAGGCACTTGGGATCGTCCGCAGGATTGGGACTGCTACAGAGGCAGCCACGGAGCCCGCCGGAGCCACCGTTCCTACTGCTGCTGCCGCCGCTGCCCGAATCGGAACCGTCGGGCCGCAGCCGCCGGCAATGCCGCGAAGGAAGGTAAGGGGAACGGGACAGGAGAGATGGCGGGTTCCTAGGGACAGTCGATTGAGCAGCGTGACGCAGTTGGCCACGCCTCAAAGTGGTTGGGTTCCAACTTCCCGCTCCCGCGGATATAGCTCAGGTTCCCTCTCTTCGTTCCTTACCCAACAGAAAAATGTGGGCCCGACCCTGGCCTCGGCCTATGCTTGCAACTATTCCCGCCCTCTGCTTGCCTGGCTCGGAGGCGTTCTTCTCGTTAATTGGTCGCTGAAACGTCGAGAAGCATATTGATTGGCTGATGACACCGCCCATTTGGGCCCAACGGTCACCTCCCCGCGTGCGGGGGCGGTGTCTGGGCCCGTCCCTGTAGCTCTCCGAATGGCTGTGGAGAACGATCCCTCCTTTCTTGATTGGCTGGGCTTGGCAGTCTGTCCCGTGGGGGCGCGGTTTAGCAGAGTTGCGATTGGGTGGCGCAAATCTCCGCCCTTCGCACTGGTGTTACTGATAGGTGCAGAGGCGGGGTTTTGGGGCCCTTCCTTTTCGGGCGGGGGCATAACAAAGCAGAGGACTTGGATGGTAGAGGACCAGCGCCCATTCCCGCGGGATCCCACTTAGGCCTGTTGCGTCGAAACTGTGAATTTTCTTTATTTGCTTAGTTGGACAGCACCTGACATGCAAGTTTGTAAAATCAGAAACTTTATACAATTGAAAGCACTCATGGGCCTCCCTGGTGGCGCAGTGGGTTAAGCAACGCACTATGAAGCAAACTGCAGCCACTGCAGCATGAGTTCGATCCCTGCCGCCCAGCCAGGGAGGGGACCCACATGGTGCAGCAGACCTCTCCTGCCTCTCCCGCTGCTCCCCTCAGCAGTGTCTTTCAGTCAGTCTGCCTGTTCTGCTCCCCACTCTGTCTCTGGTGACTCTTCTCACCCCCTGCACCTCTGACCTGCATCCCACCTCTTGTATGCATAAATAAATAAATCTTTAAAAAAAAAAAAAAGAAAGCACTCAGGAGCACTTAAGAGATCTAGGGGTTTCCCCCTTCTCTGCATCTGAACAAACACAGTCCTGATGGAGTGCTCCAAGCCACTCAATTATGCAGCGGCATAGCCGGACTACAGAACAAATCAGATTCAATTCGACACTTGTTTATTGACTACTTGTTACACGTGCTGGCTGCTGGGGGGCTCAAAAAGTAATTAGATATGATCCCTGGCTTTAGGAGATCACTGACTGTTGGAGAAAACAGACATATATAAATTACTGCATAAGGAACTAGTAAATTCTCTCTACTTGGAGGTATATACGAAGTTTTATTGGAGGGAAGTGAAGGAGCAAATTAAGTCTGTTCTGCTGTAGGATACAAAGTAGATTGGTGTAAGCCATAGAGAAGGACTGAATTCAAGCCAGGAACAGGTGGGTAGTCAAAGATGATCAGGGATTAGATGAATTGGTTAAGTGAACAAGATGACTTAAGACTACCTCCAGCCTATCGATTTTCTATGACTTTGGAGTTCTTTTGTTCTGGGCCTGTTATCCTTGAAATAGAAAGTTGGGTGGTATGCTTCTTATTTCTGCAGGAATCTTTTCATAGAGGCTTTCAAATAAAATACTTATGCTTTTTTTTAAAAAAGATTTATTTATGCATACAAGAACTGGGGTACAGGCCAGAGTCACGGGAGGTGAGAGGATTCACTAGACAGAGTGGGGAGCAGAACAGGCAGATCTACTGAAACACACTGCTTAGGGGAGCAGCGGGCGAAGCAGGAGAGGTCTGCTGCACCTTGTGGGTCCCCTCCCTGGCTGGCGGCAGGGATCGAACTCGGGCTGCAGTGGCTGCGATTTGCTTCATAGTGCATTGCTTAACCCACTGCACCACCAGGGAGGCCCCAAATGTTTATACTTTTTAATGTCTCCTAAAATGACTTACTTTGGTAGGTAGTATTTACGTTGAGGCTCACTAAATGCAGAAATAGTATTGGTGCCTTGGAATAGGTCCACAGTTTCTTTTCTGCAATGTCCAAATATAAACAGCTGTTGCAAATACGAATTTTCTTATTTGGTGTACTCATCTGCCCTGATGCTACTTTAAGTCTTTGTGTGCCTCGTTTAGTGTGATTGTTTTTATATCTTGCTGCAGAAATATTACAGTTTTGATCATGGAGTGTTATTTGCAGCATATGTGCAAAATGACCACTTTGTGAGAATCTGAGAAAATACGAATTCCAAATATGACCAGCCCTAAGATTTGGAATAGGGAACTTGTGGTTTGAAAGTGTGTGTATGTGCTTTTTTTTTCTTTTTAGTAAGTCTTTTCCCCTTTGGTTTAGTAAAAGACATAGTGTTAATACCCAGTTTTAAAAAGTTACCTTTAAAATGGCTAGTCACTCTTCAGAAGGCTACATATGGAGAAACTTCAGAGGTAGATAACATAAAAATGAAGGCTTTTAATATTTTTCTGCTTATGTTCATTTGGAATCAGAGTTGTAGACTATGATATTTTAAATTAGTATATATATTTTTAAAAACATGATAGCGGGGCCTCCCTGGTGGCACAGTGGGTTAAGCAACGCACTATGAAGCAAACCACAGCCACTGCAGTACGAGTTTGATCTCTGCCACCGGCCAGGGAGGGGACCCACATAGTGCAGCAGACCTCTCCTGCTGTGCCCGCTGCTCCCCTCAGCAGTGTGTTTCAGTAGCTCTGCCTGTTCTGCTCCCCACTCTGTTTCTGGTGGATCCTCTCATCCCCCACACCTCTGGCCTATACCCCAGTTCTTGTATGCATAAATAAATAAATCTTTAAAAAAATAAAATAGTTATTCATGAAGACTTTGAACAAAAGCAACTCTAAAGTTAAATGAGGCCTAGCACTAATATTTTCCTTACTTCCTTGGATTATCTATTAAGTGCATGGAGACCATTTTGGGTACTTCTATTTCCAGTCTATGATACTGACTTCCAAAAGCATTTTTTCAGAATTAGTGATAATATGTTAAGAATTATCTTCATAATTTCACAGAGGTGTACTTAGAAGGTTGTTCCAGTTAAATGCCTAAATAATGGAAAGTTGACTGGAGTCTTTTCTTAGGTTTCAGCTTGGTGTTTTCAGCATCACGGCTCATTTTATTTCCAGTATTACTACAAACTTACAGAATAAATGCTCCTGTGCTAATGTCTGGATCTATGGTGTTACAGAGGAATGCAGGCAGTAGTTCAGATGGAACCGAAGATTCCGATTTTTCTACAGATCTCGAGCACACAGACAGTTCAGAAAGTGATGGCACTTCCCGGCGATCTGCCCGAGTCACCCGCTCCTCAGCCCGGCTGAGCCAGAGTTCCCAAGGTAAAAGGCTTCCTTCTTCCTGACCATCCCTCGCTACCTGTTGACTGATCATCAAATTATTGTGCTAGATATTGTGAAAATGGATCCTTTGCTCTGGTGTAGATGACAGAAATTGGTAAAATGCAAACAGTGACTGCGGAAGTATCAGGTCTTTAAAAATGGTTCTATTAGAGGTGCTTTCCGTTTTGTAGACCCAAAGGAATGTCAGATATAACAGATATGTGACACATGTATACCTGAATCATTTAATTTTCTTAGACTGTAGTTTCCCCATCAGTAAAATACAAATGTTACTTCTTAACTTCTGTTAGAATGTTTAGGTTTAGGGTCATAAAATAATTTTTTGAATGTGTTTTTTGGAGGAAGTCAGTACTTCTAAGTACTTCTGAAACTTTCATTCAAGCCTGTAATACAGTCAGACACACAATTAATAGGTATAAATAGTTGCATCCAACTATCAGTGTGTAAATACCTATAATTTTGCTTTAGTAATATAGAATGTACAGTTTCGGTGTTGGAAGGTAGTTTGAAAGTTATTAGTACTGCTAGTACTCTGCGCTTAGATTTGGAATGTACCCTTGATCCCTCCTGGCCCTACTCAGAAAATCCCGGAGGAGGAAAGAAACACACTAGTATGCAAAGCTGGTGACGAATAGGTGATAATAGATTAAGGGGGAAAAGTGCAGTATGCTTTGGGCACATAGATAGTGCTGATTTGGTTATTGTTTATGTGAGCATGTTGCAAAGTGAGTGAAAAACAGTTTTTTTTTTTTTCAAGATTTATTTATTTATGCATACAAGCACTGGGGTACAGGCCAGAGGTGTGGGGGTGAGAGGATTCACCACAGAGAACGGGGAGCAGAACAGGCAGATCAACGGAGTACACTGCTGAGGGGAGCAGCGGGCACAGCAGGAGAGGTCTGCCTTGCCATGTGGGTCCCCTCCCTGGCCGGCAGCAGGGATCAAACTCAGGCTGCAGTGGCTGCGGTTTGCTTCATAGTGCGTTGCTTAACCCACTGCGCCACCAGGGAGGCCCGAAAAACAGTTTTTCAAACAGGAAAATAGGGCTACCTCTTTCAGGAACTGTTTCTAACTTTATTTTTTAACATTTCAACTAAAGTATAGATGTTGTCTCAAAATTTTTAATATTTTTGAACTCAAGGAGAATATTGGTAAATAATTACTATAATTCAGGTACTACACTATATACAGTACATACTACACTATATACTGGTATATACTGGGATACCGTAATAGGAAAATCATGGTCCCTGCACTCAAGGAGCTCAGTGTAGTGCAAGATAAAGCTTTATAAACTGATCGTGGCGAAGACTCAAGAGAGATTTGCATAGGATATTATGGAAACCCAGCAATGAGATAACCAACTTAGGGCAGGTGTCTGAGATGGAAATCTTAAAGGATTACAAGTTAAAAGATGGGAAGATGTTATTCTAGGCTGAAAGAGCAATGTATGCAAAAGAATGGATATAATGTTCTTTGAAAGTATAACTGGTCATATCCTAAACACCTTGAAAATTACAGGTGGTCAAAACAAATAGGATATATGAGCTCTGGATCTCTTCCTAGTTTCTACACAATATAAATAAAACTTCATGATGTCATCTCTGTAAGGTGGCCCTCTCTAGCATAGATTGGTTATAAATGGAGCTGGTAGAGGTGTGCAAACTAAACAATATGCTAACAGTTTCTTTCCCTTACACATACACCTTTTTTTTTTTTTTTTTTTTACTTTATTGAGGTAACATTGGTTTACAACACTGTATATGATTTAGGGGAATAGATTTATACCTTGTCAGATATGTGTTACCACCCCACGCCCTACTAAGTTTCTTATTCCCGAATATGAGAATTTTCACTTTTCTTCTCTAGAGGCAGTGTAAGATCTACCTGTTGTCTTAGGACTCTTCGTTGTTTAAAATATGCTTTAATTTCAGCTTTATAGTTTTTTTGTCCCTTTTTTAAGTATCATTATATTGGAGATGTAAAAAGTTTTCCAGGTGTTTCAAAATAGGTTTTGCATCCAAAAAAATACTGAAAAGTTGTGTTCTTGGCTTACCCTTTAAAATACTCTATTATGAATTTGCTTTGGGTTATCAAAGGTGGTAATCAGAAAATAAATTCTTTAAAAAGGGAAATACTCAATTTTTTTTTTTTTAGTAGTAAAGAACCTGTTTTATGGTGATTAAAGGAAGAGAATACAGTTAATATTATAAAGCATGAGATCTACATACCAGGGATCACACTAAGTGATTCACTTGAATTTTTTTCACTTACTCCTCACAACAAACTTATAAGGAATGTACTGCTGCCTAATAGTTTCCCTTTTTTATAGATCAGGAAATAGGTGTGAAGTGAGTAACTTGCCCAAGAAAAACATAGCTAGTTGGTATGGTGGAGTAGAACTGAGTCAGGTTCCGTCTTAATTCAGAACCTAAACTATTAATTCTGTGCTATATTTTGGCTCTATATACCTGACTAGGCTCTTTTGCTTATGTTTTCTTTAATAAAATAGATATTTTAAGGATTTATTTATTCTTGTGAAATTTGAAGAAGAGGCAGGCCTATATACTACTAAATCATCTGGCTGGGAAATAAACAGATTTCCTTTAATTATTTTATCATCTTTTAAAATTGGGATTAGATTCCAGCCCTGTTCGAAATTTGCAGTCATTTGGCACCGAGGAGCCTGCTTATTCTACCAGGCGAGTGACCCGAAGTCAGCAGCAACCTACCCCAGTGACTCCGAAAAAATACCCCCTTCGGCAGACTCGTTCGTCTGGCTCAGAAACTGAGCAAGTGGTTGACTTTTCAGATAGAGGTGAGTGGGTGTGGTATGATTGTAGACTTATTACAGGGAACCTAGTCAATTTCTTTTAAGGAAGGCTTGGAGACACTGCAGACAGATGCATAATACTGACAGAATTCAGCCAGGTGAATGCTGTTTGTCTGATTCCTTTTTTATGTCTTGCTGAGGAGAGTTTGGTACTAGAGTATTAGACATTTAGACTAGCAGACCTGTACTAGTCAAAAGAGCCCTCTTACCCACAGATGAAGAAGACTTGAACCAGATTTTCTTACAGCCATGCTTACCAGTACATTTATCCCTGGATTTCTGAAACAGAGTGACCTTTAATAATGGAGAATGGTAAGTTTTAAGATTGTGATTCTCCAGCACCAGGGGCCTTAGGGTAAAGGTTACAGACTGGTGAGCGTCTAGCGGTACGACATGATTTCTTGGTTTCTTTGCACAGTGTTTACATTTAAAAAAAAATCCTCTTTTGCCAGTATTTAAAAATACAGAGATTTCATGAAAAAATCTGGGTTACTAGAAATCTCTGGGAGCGTTAGAGGGTAATACCAACATTAATTGGTATTACCAGTTCACCAACAATAATAATTGGCTGGAGCTAAATAGTAGTTGTCTTCTTGAGATGAACCATGAGCTCTCTATTTGGCCTTGCTCAGGTCCTGTAGGCATTTGGTTTGCCTACAGGGAATTATTAGATTACCAGTGAGTAGAGTCAAGTTCATTTATACTTTCATGCCACCTTTGTTCAGTGTCATCCAGAAAGACAACCATTTTCATTTGACTTCCATCCTGTGTATCTTCTGGAAGGAGAGTGGAATGGTAAAGTTTTAAAATTTATTTCCAGGCCTCTCTGGTGGACTAGTGTTTAAGTCTCAGTGCTACCACTGCTAAGGCTTAAGTTTAATCCCCAGGCAGGAAGTTAACCCACATGGCGCAGCAGACCTCTCCTGTTTCGCCCACTGCTCTCCTCAGCAGTGGATTTCAGTCAGTCTGCTGACTGTTCTGCTCCCACTCTGTCTTTGGTGAGTTCTCTCACTTCCCACACCTCTGGTATACACCCCAGCTCTTGTATACATAAATAAATGTTTTTTTAAAAAATTGGAAACAAATACATGAAATGTATTAAGTAAATGCCAGGTTTCATTTTAGTCAGAATTTATTTATTTTATTTATTTTTTTTAAAGATTTATTTATTTGTGCATACAAGAATTGGGGTACAGGCCAGAGGTGTGGAGGGGTGAGACGATTCACCAGAGACAAGAATTGGGAACAGAACAGGCAGATCAACTGAAACACAGTGCTGAGGGGAGCAGCAGGCGTGGCAGAAGAGGTCTGCTGTGCCATGTGGGTCACCTCCCTGGCCGGCGGCAGGGATTGAACTTGTGCTGCAGTGACTGTGGTTTGTTTCAGTAGCGCGTTGCTTAACCCACTGCACCACCAAGGAGGGCCTATTTTAGTCAGAATTTAAAGCTGCACAAAAGACAGTCATTTTCTCTTCATTTTCCATTTAGCCTTAAAGCAAATAATGACTAAAAGTTGTTGGTTAAATCACAGAAAAAGGATCTGAAAGTACATAAATCCTGTATAGTAAACCTCTAAATAAATGAACCCCATTCACAAGCTCTGCCAATTGCTTTTGCTTTAGAAACTAAAAATACAGCTGATCATGATGAGTCTCCACCTCGAACTCCAACTGGAAACGCACCTTCTTCTGAGTCTGACATAGACATCTCCAGTCCCAACGTGTCTCACGATGAGAGCATTGCTAAGGACATGTCCCTGAAGGACTCGGGCAGCGATCTCTCTCATCGCCCCAAGCGCCGTCGCTTCCATGAAAGCTACAATTTCAATATGAAGTGTCCTACACCAGGCTGTAACTCTCTAGGTTAGTGTGCCCTGACATCATGACACCTTATATTTTGTGATTCTCTCCACCTGAAATTAAGCTCATCTATACTTGATCTTAGCCAAAAGGCCAAGAAACGATGATATTAGGCTCATCCAAAAGTGTTTTTTGTTCTCTTGTCACCTAGCTTCATGGCTCTTCAGTGGTTACATGCGCAGAGTAATACTGAGTGTCCCACTTTAATAATAACATCTCTGCTTCTTGAATTATTGTCCATAGTAATAGATTTGGTTGCAAGGAAGTTGACCATGATGTACCATTCTGTTTATTGAGAGCTTTTTCCAGTGAAAGATTTCCTCCTCCTCCTAGTAAAAACAAAGTAGAAGGCTAAGTATTGTCAAATGTCATTGAATGGCTCATAGTTCAAGCTTAATAAGCACCAACACTGTAAACCAATGCAGAGTAGTGGTTCTGAGGCCACAGCTGTTAAGGAAATGATAAAAACAGATTTCTTCGAAGGGACTTTTAAACTAAAGTGGTACACATGAGACCCCAGCCATTACTTTACTACTTTTAGATTTTTGAGGCTTTGGGTTTAAATAATAAGTTTAAACTGGATAAATATTTCTTCGTTGATAAATGAACATATCATTTTTTTTTTTTTATAACCTTCCATCTCTTAGTGAGGGATTCTTGTGTTGTTTAAACCTTCTGAGTTTTTCTTAGGTCAGCTTAGATGCAAGTGATGACCTTAAACTTGTGCCCAAGTTGGAAGGTGGTGATTGGGAGCTAAGAGGCCTTTCACTACTGGGTGTACTTCTTAAATTTATGGATTATTTGTTGTGGCCATCTAGTTGAGAAAATTGAACAGAATCATTTCTTGCTCTATGCCTATGTTTTCCTTAGTATTTTATTTGGATCCTTTCCTAGTCTTAATAGCAGTTTCTCAGAGAATTTCAACATATCAAACCATAGAGCAAAGGTTTCCTTGAATTCCATACTAGTCATCACTCAGAAGGTAACTGTGACATGCTAAATCAGTTTCCTTGAGATGAATAATGAGAAACTAGCAATGGAGACATCATCATTTCAAGAGATAGCTAACATGCTTTAAGAGGGTAAGGGGAGCTACTTGTCACACAGCAAGGAGAAGAACTTTCCTCAGCCCTGCTAATCACTATCCTTGCTCCCTCAAATCATTATTTTTATAACATTTATTGAATGTCATGCCAGTGTTTTAAGTTCCGGGGATGTGGTTGTCAACATGTCAAAGTCCCTATCCTATTAGAACTTGTAGTCTTGACTGGTTAAGGCAAAACACGTGAAACCTAATGCATTAGCTAGAGTTACATACTATACGGGAAAAGAAATAAGGGATACTGAAAGGGGGGCTATTCTGTGTGCATGCTTGCATACACACACACAGTGGGTTGACAGGGTGACATTTGAGCAGAAGCCTCAAAGGCATGAGAGAGTGAACCATTTGAGTATCTGGACATAAACATTATGGGTAGAAGGAACAGTAAGTCCAAAACATCTGGGGCGAGAGAATGCTTAAGCAGTTTGAAGAACACTTAAGGGTCAGTGTAGTTGGGGCACAGTGGTGAGAGTGGAGAGGAAATGATGTCATAGCAGTGGTCTGATTGAGTGTTATTCATGCCCAGGACTTAACCCCTTAATGAAGTGGACTAGAAAGCAAATATAAATCTGTTGGGTTAAAAGAATGTTTACATTGACTTTCTATTTTTTAATGTTCTGCCAAAGTTTGAAAATTTTAAATAATAGGAATTTCTAAAATTACTATTGATCCTTTTCTACTCTTCGGCAAAACAATATCATTAAAAATATCTTTGGTATAAAAGTATTATGTGCTTGTGAAAAATTAAAATCCTCAGGAAGGCTTGAAGTAGTTGGTGAAAGTTCTGTTTTCATTCATAATTCCAGAACCATTTCTCTGATAGAAATGTTGGTAGTTTTTCATGAATGCTGTTCACGAATTCTGGTAGTTTCTATAGACAAATGTAGATGTATACATACTCCTTTTTTGTTGTTAATTATAAAAGAAAATACACAGTAGTGGTTTGATATCTTGGGTGTTTCACATATTAGTAATTAGAGGCCCATCTGTTTAAAGGATACAGAGAATTCCATTATGTTGATAGTTGGTAAATTATTTAAATTGTTCCATATGGTTGACATTTAAATAGCTTCTCATTTTTAACTACTTTGAACAATATTGTAGTGGATAGTCTTGTATGTAAATATTTTGGTGTCTTCTAGAAAATCTAGCATAAATTCATAGTAGTGGAATTGCTAGGTCAGTAGATCAACTGTCATTTTTTAACCTTTTATTGGAGACCCAATGGATTGGTTTTAGCTTAAATATTATGAAATGAAACAAGATTTGAATAATTTACTCAGAAGTTACTGGTGCGTAATTTCTAACAAGACTTGGAGTAGTCTTGACATTTTACATTTATACATGGTTTTTGATTACTGAGGGTAGTTTTTTCTGTCTAAGATAAATTATATGGTTCTATAAAAATAAATTTTTAATAATCAGTGAAGGAAAATGGTAGCCTGCATAATACATATTTTCCTCTCTACCGATACTTGGACTATTTTTTGCCCTTCAGAAGTTATTCTATAAGTCATGTATAATTTATAAAATCCCCATGTCTCCTTTACCCAAAATCAAATGACTTGTTTTCCATGAAACAAAGTTTTTTTTGTAGACTTGTAATTTAACTTAGCTAGTTTATCTTTTTGTCTCATAACTATTGTCTCACCATCCTCCTCACTTATAGGTGTTTTATAAACCTTTGGTTTAAGGGGTATATAAAAAGAAAACTATGTGAAAATAGAAAAATGAAGATATATCCCTTTAGATAAAATGAAACCTCTGTATTGTCACTTCTAATGTTTTCCTCTTTTAAGAGGGTATTCTGCTAACTGCATGTATAAAAGTTAGGTAATAGAGCGACTAAATCTTTAAACAAAACCAACTCCTCTCCACAAAAAGAATGTATTTGATCAAAATTATTAAAATGTTATATTATATGATAGAAAAGACCATTTTTTTCCTCCAATATTTGTGTCTTGATTATTGGAAGAAGTTCAAATTGGATAGCATTGCATAATATGCTTGTATAAAATTACTATGTGAAAGGCTTGATTAAGTTAACATAAAAAAGCTAATTTCCACCAAGAAAAAAAGTCCTACTTGTAATTTTATTCTTTCATTACAAAAGGCCTAATGCATTTTGGAATTTGAAAAATAACATAAGAACAGAAGGAACTACAATTTACATATAAGCATACATGTATGAACATAAATGCCCAAGTAGGTTCAAAGATTGTTTGGTCCATCCTGTGGAAGAAAGAGTTCATTGTGATGTCTTACAAATCTAATAGCACTTATCTTCGGAGAATTCAATATTGATCTGACATGTACTTGACAACGATAATACAGCAAAAAATCAGATTTGTCACAGAGAAAAATATCACTAAGGTTAAATCTTCTTCTATTCTGAGATTAAGTTTTTCCTTCATTAACAGGACACCTTACAGGAAAACATGAGAGACATTTCTCCATCTCAGGATGCCCGCTCTATCATAACCTCTCAGCTGATGAATGCAAGGTAATTGTATGTTCATTTATTCACCATATACTTATTGAGTGCTTACCATTTGCCAGGCACTATGCTAAACACTGGGGATACAATGTGAACAAAATGGACAACTTCTTTATTCTTACATTCTAGTGGAGGACATTTAATAAGAAATAATTGTATTATTTAAGAAATAGTTAAACAGTCAACAGAATTAGAATATGTCATGAGTGTGTCGGAAGAAATTAACAAGATTTTCTGTGGACTGTTGGAACATCACCCTTTAGTGCACTGTTTTCTGTTGAAAAATGATATTTTCTTTTGAAAATTGACTTCAAAGACTGCTAGGGATCTTTTCCATTAAGGAATAAATGTGTGATCTCAATATTTACGCATTAGGTTCTTATCTTACAAATCTGTGAAGGCATTTGCTTTTTTCAGAATCGTTCTTTCTCTATTTCTGGGGAATACTTTTATTTCTTGTTACTCTGAATCATACCTGCTCTTGGCTAGTTCTTTTAAATTCTTGAAAACATATGGCTCCTCTGTAGTCTTGGGATTTGGGGATAATATACTTAGAAGTAGAGCTAAAACCCTATTTTATATGGGTTGTTACTTTTAAGCTGGAATAAAAACCAAACCATAGGGAAGCAAGAGTTGAAAATCTTAATAGTTAAATGAATTGCTCAGGTAATATTTGAACAGGTTAGCTGGCTAGACCAAAGTATTAGTTATTTTTGTGGTTATTTTGCTAGTAAGGCTAGGGTCACAGATTTATTCCTGTCTGAAGTAGTTTGAGATTCTGAGAAAAATTCAATTCCCCAGCTAACATTTATTCTCTCTGATTCAGGAATGTGTTATCTTACTTACAAGTCAACCTAGGATGGAAAGTTTCTTTATTTGTTTCATCTTCTAGTGAAGCAGTATACTTGCATTGCTTATATGTATTTTAAGGTTAAGGATTCTTAATTATATTTTTCTTCATTCCAAAACTCTTGTATAAGCAAGGCAGTTTCTTCTGCACTGTAGGTCTTCACAGTAGTCTGCAGAATAGCTTTGCCAGCATTTGCATCAGAGACTAACAAGGCATTAGCTGCTTCTTTCCTTGAAAAAGACTGTGACGTCTGTTTTTTGATAGTTATCCTTTACCACCAATCTTTCTACACCTCATGATCTAATGCTGGGGATGGTTTTACATTTAAAGTCTTAAGGTACAACTGTTACGATTTTTTACTAATTGCAATATAAATGTTACTTTTAGCAATTTTTAAAGAGAGGAAAACTATATCAGTGTGGGGAAGAAAATCCTGAAAAAAAGAGCATTTCTGGCCTTTGCAAGGGGAATCAGGCTTAGCATAATCCATTTTTACTACTGTAACAGGTGCTTGGAGGACCAAGAGAATTTCTGAAAAATGACATATTTTTAATACATTTAGAGTCTCAATTGAAAGGATTAAACTAGTTCTTCATATTTATACAAAAGTCTATAGAGTTTTAAAATATCTGCTTACACATAATTACTCTGAGTTCCCTAGTAAATGTTGATGACCAGTGATGTGACCATTTTTATTCAGTCAGAGATCTGTGACTACATGTGCCCCAATGTTACAAGTATCTGAGGTTTCTGTGAATGCCATAAAAAGACTGCATCCATGGAGCTACATTCTCATGGGGAGAGGCAAAATCAACATATAAATAAGTAAGAATTTCTCCTAATGACAGATACATTCATTGAGAAACAAAAAGTCTAAAGATCACAGAGATTGACTGTTTGGGGTGATGGGGACAGCACTGCTTTTGACCTTGCTGAGTAGTGAGCATTTGCTCTGAGGCTCTGAGTTGTGACTGATAGCAAAGAGGCAGTTGGGTCAAGATCTAGAAGAGATACAGAAGTAGAAAGAAGAACAAATGCAGAGGCAGTGAGGTAGGGTAGACTGTTGAGTTTTAAGAACTGAAAGTCAGACAGGATGGCTGGAGAGTGATGAAAAATGAGGAAGCTGGATCCAGATCATAAAGAACCCTGTAGACTTTGGCACAAGGAGTCTCTTTTTATTTTGATGGCAATGAGAAGTATTTGGAGGGCTTTAACAGAGGCATGATATAATTGCATAAACACTTTTTAAATATCACAGCTTGCTAGTACATGGAGAATGGACTGGAAGGGTAAGAGTTGATGCAAATTAGGCCAGATGGAGGGATGCTGCAAATTTCAAGCAGTAGATGGTGGCCTAGCCTGGACTAGTGTTGTGTTAGTGGAGACGCCTTAAGGATGTCTTTTTGGGGGGGAGCAGCCTGTTTAAACTTGTTGTTAGGTTCAATGTGACTTGTAAGAGAATGCAAAGAATCAAGGACCACGTTCAACTTTTTGACCTCATCAGTTGTTGAGAAAGTCCTACTCTTTATTGATACAGGGAAGATTTGGGGTGGAATGGATTGGTGGGAGCTTGTCAGTTTTGATCATGCTGAATTTTAGTGTTGAAGTTGAATAGGTTAGTTGGATGTGAATCTTTACTTCCCAGAAGATCAAACTGAAACCGTTGGAGAGCTAATGGGACTTGTCTCAGTCACTTAACGACAGTTAAGTTACCCTGTGGATTTGACCCCGGGTTTCTAGCTTTTTTTTGGTACATTCTTAGTCTGTTCTTGCACGTCCTCACGTTTCCTAATTCATTGTGCAGTGGAGATCCCAGACTTAGGATCATTAATTAAAATCTAGCTTCACCACCATTTAGCTCTAATTATTTCACATCTTTGATTCTCAGTTAAGGCTGAGAAAACAATGTGAAGCTTGCCTCATCTGTTTCTTATAGAGATTTGATAATAAATGTGAAGACTCTTTGAAAGTTAAAGGACAACATAAGTTCAGGGGGCTACTGTTGTGTTCTTATGCTGTAAGTAAACATAGTCTTAGAAACAGGTGGATTTATTGATGCTGTTGATGGTTGCAGGTGAGAGCACAGAGCCGGGATAAGCAGATAGAAGAAAGGATGCTGTCCCACAGGCAAGATGACAACAACAGGCATGCAACCAGGCACCAGGTATGGGCCTTGTTAAAGCTCTGGCCATTCACACAGCTTGGGAGTCCCATAATGTCTTTAGGCTTATCCATCTCTTCTTTCCTTATGTCTATATGAGTAGTCTTCTAGTCAAAGAGTCAGAAGCGTATTTGTTTTCTAAATAGTAATGTTCATGAAACACTTCTACCTCAAATGAAGGAACCGTGTTATCTATCATCATCATCATCATCATGATCCTGATTATTTGGAAGATTATTCTTGCTGCTTTACTTCCTCATTTTTGCATCTACTTTTTAACCCACTGCTGTTTACCTTCTTACCCTTTCACTCTGCTGGTATGTTTTCAAGGTCACCAATGACTTCTCCTTAGCTTTTACCACTATTGACGATGTCCTGTTTCACCTATTGCTCTCGTCCCTTGGTTTCCTAGATGTAGCTTTACTGTAATCCTTCTGCCTTTCTAAATGTTCCTTTATTTTACTTCAGTCCTTGTTCTTCCCCTGAATGTCTTTGGCCTTTACTGTTCCTGTTTTTCTGCTTAGAAGCCTGTACTTATACAAGAAAAGATCATATTTATCCTCCTAGGCTGCCATCTCATCTATTGTAGGAGTTTTTCTCAGATCTTCTACAATTAATGAATATCTTTCTTATATATTTCCAATTTAATGTTTTCAGAATTTCAGTTTGGCCCTTCCTACGTATAATATATACTTAGCCTGTTAATGAGTATCTGTTTTTTGTGGTTAAACTGTACATAGATAGAGAGGAAACATAGAAGTTTGACTTTGGAGCCAAACAGATCGGGTTTGAACAATGTGATTTTGTTTTTCTAGCTGTGTGGTCTTGGGCAGTCAGCTAACATCCCTAAACTTTATTTCCTTGTAAATAAGAAGGAGTAGATAATACCCCTGGCCTGGAAGTCAGCTAAATTATGCATATTAAGTACCTATCCCCAGTGCTTGGCAGGTAATAAGCACTCTCTAAGTGGTAGCTACATTTTTCTTCATTCCCTGTCTTGGGATCCATAATTGTGCACATCTTAAATTTCTATTCATTTTTGTATTGCTGCTGATCAGATCAGTACTTGAAAACAGTAAGCATTCAATAAATGTTTATTAAATTGAAACTGTCTTTATTCCTCTTGCTTTGGTGAAGACCTCCATCCTTAATTTATGTTCTGTTTGGTTAATATTAAAATAAGTACATTCCTGAATTCATATTCACTGACAGTGTCTGGATGAAGAGGGAGCCCAGTTTGGAATTTTAAAATGACCCAGTAGTCACAGGGTGGCTGTAACACAGTTGGCATTTTTTTTCTCCTCCCTCCTCAGTTCTCTCCCTTTTCCTTTTAGGCACCAACAGAGAGGCAATTGCGATATAAAGAAAAGGTGGCTGAACTCAGGAAGAAAAGGAATTCTGGGCTAAGCAAAGAACAGAAAGAGAAATATATGGTGAGAAAAGTTAAACTCTGAACTAGCATGAATTGCTGTCACATTTGATCCTTTTTTTGTTTCTAAGCTTCTCCTCAAATTTGCCATTTGGTATTCCCTCCTCTGGCAGTTGGTTTACTGTAATCCCCTCAATCTGGGCCATTAAGAGTAGAAAGGAGGTTTTCAAAAAACAAAACAGTGTTAGAGTTTACATGAAAAATAATTGAATATTCTAGTCATTTGTAAACCTCACCTTAGTTTTAAAGGGCTAAGTTTCCCCACTCAAACACCACAATTTGGTGATTTCTGTATAAGAGAAAATATTTAAGCTAAAGATAGTCCATTTATTTTAATAGAAAAAATTCCTGCATGATAATAGGTGTGAATTGGGTATATCATCTATAATAGATGTTTTAATATTTAAATTCCTCCCCCCCTCCCTAGTTTCAAAAGTAATGCATATTTATAATAGAAAATATAGAACAGTTAGGAAAAGTATATAGAATTAGACAGCCATCCTGCTATCCTAAAGCAGCCACAGTTAACCTTATAGGACAGACCCTTCCAGCTTTTTACCTAATGCCTTATTTAACTTGGCTATTACTGTAGGTCCAGCTTTGAACTCTGCGTTTTCACTTAACATATCTTGAATCACTTCATTAAAAATTTTTCAAAATTTCTTCGTATAAAATTTAAGTTTTAAGTGAAGATACATTTTATTATAAATGTATTAATAAGTGCTTACTGTTGAAAACAATAAAAGATATAGAGAAGAAAACCTAATCAAAATCACTCTTCAAGTTATACCACTTTGTGTTTTGGTATGTGATCTCTCAGTCTTCTGATGCATGTTTTATTTTTTCATGGAGTTAGAATATTTGCTTATTTAGTCACTAGACTAGATTATTAATAAGGTGCAGTTATGAGTATGATAGTCATGGTTTCACTAGGACAGAGATATGCGAGACTACATACTTTTTTGGTATTGTCACTGTCTTAAAAATGATAATTTGTAGCTCAGCACTTGACACCAGGCTGTTTAGGTTTGTGTAGGGGAGCCCGGCTGTAGTAGTATATTGTAGGGTACAAGGTTGTGTATGTCCTTTCTGTCTTCAAAGTTTTTATCAAGTTCTGTAGAGGTATAGTAATGCACTAATGCCATCTACTGAGTTTTACAAGCTAGGCCCTCTGGCTTCATGTCTCTCCTAATCTTTGTAACAGTCCTGTATGATGGATGGTGTTTTTTCTGTTTTGTAGATGGGGAAACTGAGTTTTAGAGAGGTAATTTGTCAGGAATCACACAGGTAAAAAGTGTCTAAAGTAAAAGGTCCTGAAATTTATCTTGCGAACACCTGCTTTTCAGTAATTTGGACTTGTTTATTTGAAACCCAGTCTTCCCTGTAACAAATGCTGGCTAGAACTTTTTTTTAAAGCTTAAGTAATAAAAAAAAGTTCATGAAAACTATAATAGAAGAAATACTTGGAACATAAATCTTAGATGACAGAATCAAAATGCAGAAAGATACATTTCAGGTGGGCCTGGAACTAACCAGAACATATTTTATTTGGAGGAATGGTACTGGTAAATGGTTTCTTCATATGCTAATATATGTGTGAAGTCTATAATGTTCTTCCTGAGATGAGCCATTTACTCTACTTAACAACCATTATCTCTATTCTCTGGGTGGGGGGTGGAGTCTAGGGCAGAATGGGAAGGGCTAGATCCACAGGTTTAAAAGGGAAGTTGCAATTGTGGGATGTCTTTCTAGAGAAAGGATACTTGTATTAACTGTCATGGTAAGACTTGATACTTATTTAAAACTGATTTTTTTTCTTATGCCTCTAGTTTTCTGACCATTTCCTCTCTTACTCTTGCTTAATATTTAGTTAAACGTCTTATTATTTTTCTTTACATTTTAAAAGGACAGGTTTATTAGGAAAAAAGAGACTGACAGTCTTGGGAGGAGAGCTGCCTAGTAAAACATTTCTAAAAGAAACCAGTCTGTTTTTTTTTCAATTTATTTGGACTGGGATTCTAAAGTGGGAATGTTACAGGAACATTAAGCTTTTGGCAGATAGTGGGTCCAGCAGTTCAAGTGAAAAAAGGATTTCTTCATGCTGATTTTTTCAGTTTAAAATCTTAGGTTTTAAAACTTAAGGATTTAGTTTTTTGTTTTGTTTTGAAATCGGGGAGCTCTCTAAGGTTCACCCCATATCTCAGGATTCTAGGAATTTATTAGGCCTTTGGAATTGCTATACTGTACTATTAGGTGAATTTTCAGAGGAAGAAATGGAGGAATATTATGTGATCCTTCAGGTCTTCTTTTAGAAATAGAATGTAACTCCCTTTTGAAAAAGTGGGAGAGTATTTCTTTTCCAGATTCATGAGGGTTGTTAGTGGCTGTCTTCTGGTATTTAGTGTCTTCTGATAGTCTTTGTGCCTAGTACAACGCCTAGCATATAGCTTGTGGTTGTACATGGCCCTCTGGCATCCATTGAAATGAAGTAGATTAAGTTCTTAAAAAGAGAGGTTATCACACTTCTGATTATTCTCCTAGGAACACAGACAGACCTATGGGAACACTCGGGAGCCTCTCTTGGAAAACCTGACTAGCGAGTATGATTTGGATCTTTTCCGGAGAGCACAAGCCCGGGCTTCCGAGGATTTGGTGAGTATTAAAACGTCCTTGCTGAGGACCACCTGTGAAAGCCTCTTAGAACTGCCAAGAAAAATGGTGAACGATCAGTTTGGGGAATTAATGTACCTTACTGCTTGGAATCTCTTTCCTCTTACCCCCTCTTCTAGCTTTGAGGCTGTCCTCATTCATATTTAAAATTAAAGGCCCTTTTCCCTTCCCCAGTTCCTTTCTGTTTTTCCCTCTCCACCAAACTCCTGGAAGCCAGGACTAACAATAGGTGCCCCTTTGTCTGTGTTAGGTAATTTGCAATTCTGAGAACCTTTAGACTAGGAGTTATCCCTCTTTGTTGTCCTCTTAACCCTAACATGAACTCCCCTTTTGCATGGTTTCCTCAACCATCAAGACTGCTATAAAATAAAAACAGGGAAGAGGAGTAATGGAAAGGCCTTTGTCAGCTCTTTAGATTACATTTTAGGGTCACCCTGGTGGCATAATGGGTTAAGTAATGCACTATGAAACAAACTGCAACCACTGCAGCATGAGTTCCATCCCTGCCACCAGTGGGGGGAGGTGACCCACATGGCACTGCAGATCTCTCCTGTCTTACCCACTGCTCCTCTCAGCATTGTACTTCAGTCCATCTGCCTATTCTCCCCACTCTGCATACAAGATCTGGGGTACAGGCCAGAGGGGTGGGTGTGTGTGAGAGGATCCACCAGAGACAGAGAAGGGAGCTAAAAAGGCAGATTGACTGAAGTACACTGCTGAGGGGAGCAGTGGGTGGACAGGAAGGGTTTGCCACACTATGTGGGTCAGCTCCCTGGCTGGGGATCAGACTCATGTTGCAGTAGCTGATGATAGCTTGATAATGCTGGGTCTTTAACCCCTGTGCCTCCAAGGAGACCCATCTTTAATCAGTACCTCTGGCCTGTGTCCCAGTTCTTGTATTCATAAATGAATAAATCTTCAAAAAAAATTTAATTCTGGGCCTCCTTCGTGGCCTGGGGGTTAAGTCTCAGTGGTGTCACCGCTAAGGCCTGTTCGGTCAGGGAGCTGACCCACATATTGCGCAGCAGACCTTTTCTGTCTCCACCTGGGTTTCCCTTCACAATGTATTTGAGTAAATCTGCTCCACCTGTTTTGTTCCCCACTCTGTCTCTGAATCTTCTTAACTGCACCCCCACTCCCACCCCCCATACTTCCTTTAAAAATCCTTAGCTAGGGCCTCCCTGGTGACACAGTGGGTTAAGCAACGCACTATGAAGCAAACCGCAGCCACTGAAGCACAAGTACAATCCCTACCACTGGCCGGGGAGGGGATCCACATGGCCCAGCAGACCTCTCCTGCCTCGCCTGCTGCTCTCCTCAGCAGTGTATTTCAGTCAGTTTGCCTGTTCTGCTCCCCGCTCTGTCTCTGGTGAATTATCTCACCTCCCTGGACTCTGGCCTATACCCCAGCTCTTGTATGCATAAATAGATCTTTTAAAAAAAAAGTCCTTAGCTAGATGCCTGAAAACTTGTAGGAGGCAGTATTTAATAGTTGCCTGGGCCTGGCGTAGGCAGCTTTCTGCTGCTTTACCCTATCCTGTCCCTAGGACAGCATTTCTTAGGCTACCGTTTGACAATCCCTTGCCTGCTTAAGTATAAATACTGTATCTATAACGAACTCACAGCCCAAGCGGAGATAATCCAAAAATATTTTCTACTGTCTAGAGTTTAGATTCCAGAATTAAGTCACTGTACGTTTAAAAAATACTATTTAAAGGACCCAAGTTGAGTAGATGTCTATGGAAGTCTGGATCTATGGTGCCCAGATTCACAAAGTTTTGTAAAAGCTGCAGATAACTACAGCACATTCTGTATCATCTTCTCTGTCCCCTAGAATGTTTCCTAAGGGAAATCTGTACTTGTGGTAGATTGCCTTTATATTTAGCTTTGATACTTGATTTGATGAGAAGAGAGCCAGGGGAGAGCTGTTCACTGTTGACACCTGCTCAGGACAGTGTAGGTAGGAAGTTTCCTGTAGGCCTTTCTGACTATCCATGCGCACAGAGCCTTCTTGAATAAAATTGCTCTTGAGTAGAGCTAAATCTGTTTGGTTGTTTTTTGTTTTTTTTTTGTCCTCCATAGGCTAGAATAAGGATATACCCAGAAACTTGGGCTTTAATAAGCAATGGTGATTGATTCTTTGATTTTTTTTTTTTTTATTTCTTTGCCATAGGAGAAGTTAAGACTGCAAGGTCAAATCACAGAGGGGAGCAATATGATTAAAACAATTGCTTTTGGTCGCTATGAACTTGATACTTGGTACCATTCTCCCTATCCTGAAGAATATGCACGACTGGGCCGTCTCTACATGTGTGAATTCTGCTTAAAATACATGAAGAGCCAAACAATACTCCGCCGACACATGGTAGGTTGTCTGGGCTTCTGTGCCATGAGCTGTAGATCTCTGGACTTGGTTCTGAGGCGACATCGATCTGAATGTATCAAACTGGCCCACAAGTGAAGGCACAGGAAGTTTGGAAAGCCACATTTCAGGATGGGAGGTCTATAATCCTGGCCCAGCTAGCGTGCTGGGTGGCCCCCAAAGCAGCTGATAGTCCTTAACTACATCCTGTCATTCACATGGCCCATGTTTTTTCTTACTGCCTGCTCAACTCCATTTCTTCCTAGGGATATAAATTACTTCTGCCCACAGTTGATATGTGTCCCAAACTAAATGAAAATAAATAGACTTCATTAGGTAGACTTCATTAGACAGCAGGGACAACATGACTCACTTATGTGTCCCTAACAACTGGCATGGGCAATAAAGGCCCAGCCAGTGTGTCTGTCTTCTTTAGGGGAGACAGGTTATGAAATTAATGGAATGAGTCCTTTAGTATCTCAAGTTTGCTTAGTGTTTTCTGGTTTGGAACACTTAAAAATGGGGATAAAGATTTAAATTTGATTTTTTATTGTTGACAAGTAAGCTTCTAAATATGTTACAGCCTTAAGCCATTTTTATTTCCCTAATTGGGATGAAAAGTCATGTCTTACGGGGTTTCTGTCATGTGGGCAGGGATGGGGAAATGTCTGTTAGAGGAAAAACGTTCCTTCTATAATCACAACATAATTGGTTATAAAGCCATTTAGATGTCTCTTCCCTTCCATCTTATTTCCCAGGATTTCCATATGCTGAGCAACTATAGTGCAGGCTTCTAGGACAGTAATGTTACACTCGTCCTCCCACTTTAGTGATACTGCTTTTTTTCTGTTCCCAACTCTGGGCCTTGCAGTCTATAGTTTTGTGGAGCAGAACCACTCTTGTGAGTTAAGCCCCAGACTTGACTTGGGATGGGCTTAGAATGCCCGAGAGGGAAGGTGATGTCTGTGGGCTGGTCCAGATGCTAAGACACATGTGTGATGGTTTGCACAGTTGGTCTACATGATTGTAGACGGTGGAGGTAAACTAAAACACGGCTTTGCTATTGATTGATGTGAACTGCTTACCATTTCTGTCCCCTCTTGTTTCTGGTTATTTAATGCTACTAACCAATGAAATAGCCAAGAAAGGTAATACATATTAGTAGAGGGAGAAAACAAAGGGTCTAGATAAATTTGATATACAATTTATAAAAATTAAATATCAGGAAGTAGATGCCTATTTTAATCTCTTAATCTTTGGATTCTTGTCATTTCAGGTAATCATAGAAAGGGGCCGCTTTGGCCATTTGGCCAACAGTATGGCTTCTCTTTCTAAACAAATATTGTTGGATTAGTTTGGTTATTGTTGGAGAGAGCCAGAATTAGTTAAAGGGTAGCGATAGGGACAAAGTATAGGTGGAGCTTTCTTGAAACAGCTCCAGTTAGTAAATATGTTTACATGTTTCAAATCGGGGCGTGATTCTTGAATTATCCAGAACAATCACAATAAAATTTAATCAAAAACCTCCCTTTACATACGATTTTTAAACATAATTACCTTAAAACCTTTTAAGAATTCTGCTAATCACAGCAATGGCTGGCATGTTACAATTAATCTGTTAGCCCTTGAGAAAGGGGGTACCTTGTGCCCCCTTGTGGCCACCTCCCTCCAACTTTTTGCTGTTCAACCTGGCTGCTGTTTGGGCTTTTTTTTTTTTTTTTAAAGCCGTAGGACTTGGTCTTATTTCTTTATATTACAAAGGAACACTTTGGGAGGGAATGGGTAGGTCTGTTTTCTAATCTTAAAAAAGGGAGATCATAATGGTTAAGTGGTAAGAAGTTACTGGTAAAGGTAAGAGCATAAGTATTCCCATCTTTACTTAGCAAGTTTAAGCTGCTGGACAAAAGCTGCTTAAGAATTTCCTGTTGATGCAAGGCATTTTATAATAAGCAAGGGTATTTTTTTATTTATCTGGCTTTTACATAGTAGATGATTTTAATCTCCTGGGTTGTAACAGTGCCAGAATATAATTTTAAAAAAGCTTCTAACTGCTATAAAAATAAAATAAATGCATTGCAGTGAATTTAGAAGTCTTTGTTTTACTGAAAAAAAAAAAAAAATCTCTTCTATATTCTCAAGTTGGCTTACTGTCCATCGTCTCGGCTGAGTGGATTTGCCCTGTGATCCCCTTTCCCTTTTGAATAGCTGTCTTATTGGGAAGATTTGTTTCTATTATGTGAATTTGATTCTCTTGCAGGCTAAGTGTGTGTGGAAACACCCACCTGGTGATGAGATCTATCGTAAAGGCTCAATCTCAGTGTTTGAAGTGGATGGCAAGAAAAACAAGGTGTGAAACGTGGTGATGAAAGAAGCAGGTGGTGGTGGTGTGGACACTGACAGGCTTCAGAAGCAGTTTCTGTCTCCAAATCACCTTGTAAAGAAGATGGAACTCTTATTTACAAATAGATAGTTTCTGTTTAATTAGAAATAATGGCATGATCTTTAATTTTAGGCCTTTATCAAATAAGTTTAGGAATCACTTGTTTCTCTGCTTCTAGATTTACTGCCAAAACCTGTGCCTGTTGGCCAAGCTTTTTCTGGACCACAAGACGTTATATTATGATGTGGAACCCTTCCTGTTCTATGTTATGACAGAAGCAGACAACACTGGCTGTCACCTGATTGGATATTTTTCCAAGGTGAGGAGGATCTGACCAGAGCAAGGAGGGTGATTAATGTTGGCATATGGAGACTCAAATCACTGATCGGAAGAAGCAATACTCTGGACAACAATGACAGCCCTTTAGAAAAAAAAAAGAAAAGAAACAGGTGTTCCATGTAGCAAAGATTACTTCATGAAAATGTACAATTCTTTATTAAAAGCTTCAGTTTTTTTCATTTCTGGATTTGTGAGTTGGAGTTGCCTATTAATTACTGGCCGAGGCCCTGCCTACCAACCCGCAAGCCCACATCTTACAGTCAAGTCAAAGCTCTTGGCTTTGCCTTCTTCTATGTTATTAACTTAAAACCAGGAATAAGTTCCTTTAGCCTGGTTTCCTTAGTTGGCCTGTGAGTGATAACACCACTTCCCTTTGAAGACTCAAGGCCAGATTTTGCTTATGACATTTTTCTTAAGACTTTTAAATATAATAACTATGTTTTGAACATAATTCATGTCTTAAAATGCATGGTTTTAAAGTGTACACTTCAGTGGGGTTTAGTGTGAGTTGCACGACCCTTGCTCAATTGCCGCGATCACTTTTCGCTACCCTTGTGAAAAATCTCATACCAATAAACACCCACTTCCCATTTCTACTCAACCCCCTCTCAGCTCTCTCTATAAATTTGTCTGTTGTGACCAGTTCATGTAGTCATGCAAAATGTGATTTTGTTTTTTAACCTTCCCTCTCCCTCCACTACTTCCGAAATGGTAACTTACTGTTTGGGATCCCTCCCTTCTCTGACAACCTCCTTTTGAAAAATTACTTTTAAAGAAGGCTGCTCTAGATTAACTCAGCAATCTTAACCTTACCCTGTTTGCTCTGACTGTGAAGAAAGCTGAGTCAGCCCCCTTAAAATGAGACCAAAGGTCTTGGAGCTAGGGAAACCACGGGATTAATGGCTTTGGCCATTGTCAGGGGTGTGGATAGAACAGCTGTGGATCTGATAGCCACTCCCTAGGACTGGTTAGTCAGATGTTTTGCAAGCAGTCTTATTTTGTATCTGTGGGACAAATGACATCTTTGGTTCCAAAAACTAATGACCTGCTCATCTATTTGCTTTTGGTTTTAGGAAAAGAATTCATTCCTTAACTACAATGTATCCTGTATCCTTACCATGCCTCAGTACATGAGGCAGGGCTATGGCAAGATGCTCATTGATTTCAGTAAGTGAAACTGCTAAGGCAAGGCCACCTGGAGGATTTTTTTTTGTTTGTTTTATGGGCTCTGCGATTGCCAGTATGGAGTGGGAGGACTGACACTTACATGAATGAATTAAGGAGAGAACACGGACATAGTTGACCTGGTACACACTGAGCATGGTGAATGTAGGGCTCTGGCCTGGTACCTAATACTAGGAGATAGAGAGGATAATACAGTGAGCTTTTTAGGGTTATCCCAGTTTGAGACTTACTGATAATAGCACAAAAATGCATAAAAAGACTGTTCCCGGATGTCAGATTTTAGTTTTGTAAGGACTTTTCTAGAGGCATTCTTTATTATACGTGATAGAAACTTTGAGTTTCATCAATCATGTATTCTGTGTTTGCAAATTTGCCTACTCATTAAAAATTATTTGTAACCCCAGAGCAATACTCTTGATGCTTTTGCAGTTAGTTGTGACACGTAATAATAGCCAAAAGGAAGTCACTGCTCATTCCCAGCTGAGGTCATGTTTCAGATCTCAGTGTAAACAACTGTCCTTTCACAGCCCATTAGTTCCACATTTTATTTATTTTAGTGCTTTTTGTTGCTGATATTAAATGACCTCTACATGCACAGCTAAGTGTTGTCTGGAGGGCTATAATGTGCCTTCATTCAGGCCCGTGTTACTGCATTGTTACCCATGAGCTCAGTGTTAAATTAATAGCAGTGTATATGAAATACGGGTTTTTAAGTGGAAGCACATAAAACAAGGTTACATGATTAGCGACAAACATGACCGGACTCTCACAGGAACCTTAAATCTGTATTTCCCCTAAAGGCAGTGGTTCATTGTGCACTAATTCATTGTTTGTGGTGCCTGTACAGAACACAACTGCAATAAATAATGACAATCAGCTGTCTCTTACTCAGTGTTCACTGTTATGTGACATATTTTAGTCAGAGTTAAAATTCTTAGAATTTCCAATCCTTTCATTTTTAAGCCACTTAGGAAGAGATAGATCAGAAGGTAGCAAAGTCCACTAAAAGAAGGTGGGTGCTGTATCTATGAATAATCAACACGTGTTTTATAAACTTGATATCTCCAAGGTCTGTTACATCCCCAAAAGCCCTCAAGTTTCTTAATATTTCTTAATATCATAAATTGTAGTATTCATCTGTGCCTAATTTTGTTTTTTCCCCCTTCAGTAATTATTTACTCAGATCCAGATAGAATTGATATATTGTTGTCAGTACATGTGGTCTATAAATCATTTACTCTGAAAGTTCCCATTCTATTTTTTCATTTATTTTTGAAAAAAGTAATTTAGTTATTTAGTAGAGTTTCCCAAAATGCAAATTTTGCTGACTGTATCCCATACTGGATGAGCAGTTGATTTTTATTTATCTTTTAAGGATTTGTTTATTTATGCATATAAGAGCTGAGTACAGCTAGAGGTGCAGGGAGTGAGAAGATTCACCAGAGACAGAGTGGGGAGCAGAACAGGCAGACTGACTGAAACACTGCTGAGAGGAGAGGTGGGTGAGACAGGAGAGGTCTGTTGCACCATGTGGGTTAGCCCCCTGGCCCACCAGGGATCAAACTCACGCTGCAGTGGCTCCCAATAGCTTCCTAGTACTGAGACTTAACCCCTTGCACCACCAGGGAGGACCTGAGTAGTTGATTTTTAAATATTAGAAGTAGAGGGTTGGTGAGATTCAGTTGTCTACTACTTCATAACAGTTCAGAGATTTAAGAAATAGGATAAGCTATCTAATGAAAAAGGCTTTCTTTTCCTTCTCTTTGCCAATCTACTCTGTTCTCAAAACATACCTATAAATAGCCATTGTCATGAAAGTTACTAATGAAGCCTTCCATACTTTTTTAATGTTTATAATAAGTAAATGCAAATACACACTCTCCTTTTTTGTTCATAAAGGTGCAACATACACCACAAGTGCATGTTATTCCATTGTAGGACTAAACCCTAATTAATATTGCAGAATGGCCCGTTTACTTAGACCTTCTTTCATGTTAGCACACTTTTGGCGTTAGGATGAGATGCAGTGTTAAAAAAACATGTGTTTTTTGTTCTCTGGCAGGTTATTTACTTTCCAAAGTGGAAGAGAAAGTTGGCTCCCCAGAACGTCCTCTCTCAGACCTGGGGCTCATAAGCTATCGCAGTTACTGGAAAGAAGTACTTCTCCGCTACCTGCATAATTTCCAGGGCAAGGAGATTTCAATCAAAGGTTGGTTTTGACTTTTTAAGGTGATTGTTATCCAAGTCATTAACTCCACTAAATAATCTAATTTACGTACCTGGTAAACACGGTAATAGCTTTGTAATCTGCAAGGATAATGTGCTATTCTGTGTTTCATCTGAAGATGAGAACAGGTGGTGCTCTGAAAATGGGCCCTTGTAGAAACCTTCCCTAAAGGTACTTAAAGATTCCAGAACACTTGGCCCTTGGGTATACGGTTGGTTTTCTCAAATTGTAAACAAAATCTGGGACTGATAACACTTGAACATGCTGAGAAAGAAAATAAAATTTTCAGATCTTTTGGCACAACCAGGAGCTTCTAATGTACCTGTGTATTTATACAAGGGAGGACAAATTTAGTTTGATCTGTCTTTGACCTTGATTTCTATCGAGGGCAAGAATGATTTCTTGCTGTAATATCCCTCTTTTGTAGTTATTTGGACTGGTCAGCTGAATGCTTCGTGAACTTTCTCTGAACAAGTTGGGTTGCATATGGAAGATTTCATCCATTTGCAGTCCACTTGGAGTTCTTTTAAGGGAAAGAGAGTTTTGGTAACGGGGTAGAAGGATCTCTCCTGTGGCCAGGTTCTCAGTAGTTCTTCCGTTTCAGAAATTAGCCAGGAGACAGCTGTGAACCCTGTGGACATCGTCAGCACTCTGCAAGCCCTTCAGATGCTTAAGTATTGGAAAGGAAAACACCTAGTTTTAAAGAGACAGGTAAAGTTTTTATCAGCTGCTTGCTGAATGCTGAATGTACTTGAGGCTTATGAACAGAGCAAATTGGGGCCTTAATACCTAAAAGGTAATCCTCCTTTCTTAAAGGAATTTGACTCCACATACCTTTGACTTGGTCTTATTTCTTTAGTGTCCAGTGATGCCTTTGTTAAGCTTATCTCCTCCTACCTTATCCTTATCAGAGCTTTTGGTAAGCTCCAGTCTCTTAGCACAAGTTAAGCAGCTCCAGTTAAGCAGCTTTATGTCTCATAGTACTTTAATCACTTGATAATTTTTCTTGGATTGGAGAAAATCGCCATTTGTGGAGAGGGATCTTCACAAACTCCAGTGCTCATGGAAGTAGTTTAAATTCCTTTAATATACCTTCTTAACATGTACTTGTTATATGGACTCATCTGTGTTGTAAGGAAAGATGAATAAGGGGTTTCAGTTCTCACTGTAGCATAATAAGAAACAGATTGGATAGGAAAGCTTTTTTTTTTTTTTTAAGATTTATTTATTTATGCATACAAGAACTGGGGTACAGACCACAGGTGCGTGGTGGGGGTGGTGAGAGGATCCACCAGAGACAGAGTAGGGAACAGAACAGGCAGATCAACTGAAGTATGCTGCTGAGGGGAGCAGCGGGCAAGGCAGGAGAGGTCTGCTGCGCTATATTGGTCCCCTCCCTGGCCAGGGATCAAACTCATGCTACAGTGGCTGTGGTTTGCTTCATAGTGTGTTGCTTAACCCACTGCGCCACCAGGGAGGCACAGGAAAGCATTTTTTAAGTGAAAAGGTAATTTATGGGTTTTTTTTTTTTTCTCTTTCTGTTTTTACACTGTAGCATTACTAATAAACCTTTGGTAGTTACATTTTCACAATCATTTTGGGATCTACCTTTATATATAGACATTTTAGTTGGAAGCACATCATAATTTTTCCTGTTCTCCTCCTCCAGGACCTGATTGATGAGTGGATAGCCAAAGAGGCCAAGAGATCCAACTCCAATAAAACAATGGATCCAAGCTGTTTAAAATGGACCCCTCCGAAGGGCACTTAAAATACCCTGTTACTCTGAGCCAGCGAACCCCAGCAGTAGGAATCCGTGCCCTAGGGATCTGTCTGTCATTTCTGTTGCTCTTGTGATTGGCAAGTACAGTGTCCTTCGGGAAGGCCACCCCTCAGGACTGTCCTGGCTCCGACCTTCGTGTCCACTGCAGACGCTGGTTCTGAGGAACTGTTGTTTCGGCCTCAGTGAGGTTGCCTGGATGGGATCTCTATTAGACTTGAGTGTGGATCCCTCGTAGCACTGACCCAAGGTGTTCTGTTTGGTACTGCACCTGTCCAGTCACTGGTTCTCTCCTCATGTTCTTTAGCCCCATGAGGTTGTGTTGTGTCTTCTAAACTTTGTACTCATGCTTCTTGCTGCCCGGTCACCAGATCTCCAAAAGTGGTTGCCACCACCGGGACCTTTCCATTTAGTCTTCACATGTGATTTTTGGAGGGACAAGGGAGAGGTAGCACTTCTGTGTGTATATTGGGAGGGGTGCATTCTCTTTAATTTCATCTTTAAATTTTTTCCTCCATTTTTATTGGAAGACCTTTCTTATTTTTGCTCAGTATCAGGCTGACCAGAGCCATAATTTTGAAGACTCCCTAGGGATTAATTTTAGTAACAGCCCATGATCTATCTGAATGAGATGGAGAGAATTAAGAGGTGGTGATTATGTATTTTGATTTGAGCTCACCTGTGAGCAGTGGGCAGTGCCTTGGTGGAAGGGAATGAACACTTTCTGCCTCACCTTAAGTGTCCCGTGGTAAATGTTTCTCTTTTTACTCCCTGTCCCTGCCAAAGTAATTTCCAGTTCTCCCTTTCAGGCTCCATGTTAACTGGTTAATTATAGTACAGAGCCTTTTCACCAGTATCAGTCACACTTGGCACACCGATAATTCCACACAAGTTGGTTTTTATCTGAACATTCTCAGAGAAGTAGAAAGTGATCAAAAGTGACTTATGTCACCCAGCCCATGGCTCAGCCAGGCAGAATGGCCACTCCTGCCAAGGTTTGCTTCTCTGTCCAACAGTGCCTCACCCTCCCTCTAAGACTGAATGCTTATGTCCTTCCAACAACTCCATTTCCTTTTTTGAGATTTGCCATCGTTCCCCTGCTCTCTGGTCTATTTTTGGTGGTATTCATGTGAAGGGAGAGGTGGCTCCCTCTAATTTCTCTAGCCCACTATAACCTATCCGGGGCAGCTTTTGATGTATGACATGTCACCCTTCCCAACTCGGTCTCCTACAACACTGCTGTCTTCATGTGGCGCCCTTACCACAATCCCGACTCTGGTCATTCGTGCCTTTCTCTTCTCATCTCTGTACACTACTTATATTCACTGTGGGTTGGGGGGAGCTAATTTTAAGCATGTTCAGTGGCAGCTCCCCGTCAGTTTCAGTGTCACTGTTAAACTATCCAAAAGCAACTTCACTGGGGATTTTCTTAAGGGGTAAAGGCCTTTTACAGAAGTTAACCCTTCCCCACATGTGGTAGAATGTGCTGTTCTATATCTACTCCTCAATAAAGCATGTTCTCTGCTGAAATCTGTTTTCACCCAGGGACTCTCATTTATGTATGAAGATGGTGCAGCTGACCTGCTACTAGCAGTAAATGCATTTGGGATTTACTTTCCCTAGCAGCCAGCTGTTGAGGGGTGTGGTGTGACTGGATCTTCTTTTCCTTTGTGATGTGGGCTATCTGTGGAGAGAGTACTTACTCTGAACTTGTCTGGTTGGTATATATCCACTTTGGCTTACTTTGGTTCCAACCAACAGGCATGCATAGCAGTGGCTAGTTAGTGTTGTGGTTTTTTTTTCTTTTTTTAAAAGATTTATTTAGGGGCCTCCCTGGTGGCACAGTGGATTAAGCAATGCACTATGAAGCAAACAGCAGCCGCTGCAGTGCGAGTTTGATCCCTGCTGCGGCCAGGGAGGGGACCCACGTGGCGCAGCAGACCTCTCCTGCTGTGCCCGCTGCTCCCCTCAGCAGTGTACTTCTGTTGATCTGCCTGTTCTGCTCCCCGCTCTCTGTGATGAATCCTCTCACCCACCCGCCCCCACACCTCTGGCCTGTACCCCAGTGCCTGTATGCATAAATAAATCTTTTAAAAAAAAAAGATTTATTTATTTACACATACAAGAACTGGGGTACAGGCCGGAGGTGTCGGTGAGGTGAGAGGATTCACAGAGACAGAGTGGGGAACAGAACAGGCAGATTGACTGAAGTATATTGCTGAGGGGAGCAGCGGGCAAGGCAGGAGAGGTCTGCTGTGCCATGTGGATCACCTCCCTGGCTGCGGACTGAACTCGTGCTACAGTGGCTGCGGATGCTTCATAGTATGCAGATGCTTCATAGTATGGTGCCTAGCCCTTGTGCCACCAGGGAGGCCCATGACTAGTCAGTATTTTAAAGTGAATTTCCCTCTGATTTCATGGATAGATAGGCTAGGTGGGGGTACAGTCAATACTTGAATTGCAAAAAGCTTACCCCTTCTCATACCCCAGGTTTATTTGCCAGTAGTAAGCAGCGTCACTGCTAATCCTGTACCTTTCCAGGTTGAGGTGATTGCTGAAAGGAACTGCATTTTTCTGTAGCAAATACCCATGCAAGTAAAGATTTTAGAGAAGGAAACCTGGATCCCAAGGTGACACAGTAAGCGACGAAGCCAGAGACCTCCTTTTGCTCTGTCCAAATCAAGAGTCTAGGGCCTCCCTGGTGGCGCAGTGGGTTAAGCAACGCACTATGAAGCAAACCGCAGCCACTGCAGCACGAGTTCGATTACTGCTGCCGGCCAGGCGGGGGACCCATATGGCGCAGTGGACCTCTCCTGCTGTGCCCACTGCTCCCCCCAGCAGTGTACTTCCATTGATCTGCCTGTTCTGCTCCCCGCTTTCTGTGGTGAATCCTCTCACCCCCCCACACCTCCGGTCTGTACCCCAGTGCTTGTATGCATAAATAAATAAATCTTTAAAAAAAAAAAACAAATCAAGAGTCTACGCCCTCCCCTTTGCTATTTCCTTCCTTGCCTTTGATTCCTTAATGATGACTCATCCTCTAGTTTCTAGTTTTCTTTGCTTAATCTACAGGCCTCATGTTTCTAATGGCTTCCTTTGCCAGAAAAATGAAACTGGTGAAAACTTTTGAGATAAAAGTTGGTTTTAGTTGATGCTTAAAGCACTATTTGCAGGCCAGGGAGCTAATAAGGAAGCAAAAGATGCCTCATTCTAACTGTGTATCTAAGAACAAACTGTCCAGTGGGCACTGCCCTTTACTTACAAGGTCTCCTTCAGTCCTCGCCATACCACTACTACAAGGTGGGTATTTTATCCCTTTTCCACAGGGGTAAAAAGTCAAGGCTCAGCAGCTTTGCTGATTCCAAATCCCATGCTTTTGACAATGCTATCTTGAGTCATTGAATGTCTCTACTCATTTTTCTCATGAGATTAGTGAGTTACATTAGGTAATTTTAACATGGCATCCCCTCTGTATATGGGGAGAGGATGCTTCCAAGTTGGCCTTAGCTTTGGTTTGTCCCTTAGTTTCTGGACAGTCGCCTGGATAGAGTTTGGAATGACTTTGGAGTTGTCTGAGAAATAAGTTAGTTCAGATCAAGGTTGGGGCTACATATGAAAAGTCAGTATAGAAAAAGACCACATCTTGCTTACAGTGCATGTTCCTTCTGGAATGTTAAGAACAGCTTTTGGGAATGTATATTAGTAACTTCAAGAGCAGTCAAAAACACATCAGCTTTTCCCTCCTTTGAAGGGCAGGTGATGTGTCAGTGGCATTGGTCAGTCTTTTAGTGCGGGGTATGAGAGCAAGCAACATGGTTCTCCGCAATGATTCTTTCCCCTGACCTTTTGAGAATATAACCAAAACTGGGTCTTTGTTATCTTAATGCAAGTGAGCATGCGTTTGTCTATAGTTCAGAAAATCAAGCCTTTGAAGTCCATTCCTGGACATGGGGCTAAGAAGTAAACCCCAGTTTGAGAAAGCCCCAGGGAGGACTCCTAGACCCACACACAGCTCGCTCTTTCAGTGTGCTGACTCAAGTACTAGCGCCTTTCCTCTAGGTAAAATGACAGCCGAGGAAGAGGGCCTGATTCGTGTGGCCCTCAACATTAGTTTCCTTCCCATGGCTTCACAGATGCTATCTATGCAGTGTGTTTGTTTGTTTTTTAAGATTTATTTGTGTATACAACAGCTGGGTACAGGCCAGTCATGGGAGTTGAGTGGATTCACCAGAGACAGAGCAGGGAACAGAACAGGCAGATCAGCAGGAGAGGTCTGCTGCACCTTGTGGGTCACCCCCGCCCGGCCGGCAGCAGGAATCAAACTCGTGCTGCAGCGGCTGTGGTTTGCTTCATAGTGCGTTGCTTAACCCACTACGCCACCAAGAAGGCCCCATTTATGCAGAGTATTACAGGGCTTTGTATGTTAGGATATAGTATGTGATATGTGTTGGGAATTTTTTTTTAAAGATTTATTCATTTATGCACACAAGCACTGGGGTACAGGCCAGAGGTGCGGGGTGGTGAGAGAATCCACCAGACAGAGCAGGGAGCAGAACAGGCAGATGGACTGAAACCCATTGCTGAGGGGAGCAGTAGGCCAGGCAGGAGAGGTCTGCCTGTACCACATGGGTCACCTCTCCAACTGGGGGCAGGGATCGAACTTGTGCTGCAGTGGCTGCGGTTTGCTTCACAGTATTTTGCCTAACCCACTGTGCCACCAGGGAGGGCCCTGTGTTGGGAATTCTAAAGGTACCTTTTGTTTCTCTTGGGATCCTGGAGTTACAGACTTGGACCCCTCTAGTTGTGCTCTAGAATTTTTCTGCCACAAACTTGTATACCTGCTTCTTCCAGTATAATTGCCCACATCCTCTGGTATCGTGAACAAAATGCCCATGGATGTCATTTAGAAGGAATCAAAGGTTTGCCAGTGGTACAGAATGTCCTTTGCTACTGAAATAGTTTGTCACTTATGTCTTGTGCAATACTTTTAGATGAAGGTCATGCTGCCACCATTTTTAGGGTCTGGGGGTTGGTTTGTACCCGAGAGTGGAGAAGATAATCTGTGCTGTTGCGTAACTTTGGCTCCCTTTCTCCTCCCAAATGTTCTGTGTGAGATATAAACATCTTTATTCTTGACATGTCCTATTCATTCCAAGAAGTCAGCCTTTTTTAACAGGGTATTTGTTTTGGGAAACAGCTCACCTTGTATTTACTCTGTTCTAAAGTTATTAGAAATGTACACTCATCTCAAAAAAAGAGATACACTAAATCAGCTCCAGAGATGCCCACCAGCACTTGCGCCCATCTCTGGATATGTGCACTCCTCAAGTGTGGACTGGACTTCTAACTCTTTTAAACTAACCCAGTGTGGCTGGAGTGACATCCTGTAGCTTCCACGTTGGCTCTTGGAAACCAGCTGACATGTTTGCAAGCCTGAAGCTTGAGCTAAACTCAGGTGGTGGAGGTGTCCGTGTGTGCGAGCACCAAGATGCTGCTGCAAGCAGCACCGACAACCCAGACCCAAAAGTCCCACTCTTGAGGGATCCCTGCTTGGGTCCAGGTGAAGTTAAATATCCAGCTGAGTCTTGCCAACCCAGAGAATCTGGAGAAACGCTGTTGTAGCGATTATTTGGGAGTGGTTTCATAGCACTAGGTAAAGGAAATGGGAGTTTTTTAAAACTGAAGCATTGGGTCTGGTCTTGTAGGTTCCTTGAGCTGACTCTGTGATGAGAAGTAAGGTGCACCTAGAGGAGGGCTTACACTGGTGTAACCCCCAGGGCAGTCAGCATTCTTTGAGTTGGCACCCTCAGAAGTCAGTTCAGCTCTTGGGTGGTCATCTGGTCTATCTTTTTTTTTTAAAGATTTATTTATTTATGCATACAAGCACTGGGGTACAGGCCAAAAGTGTGGGGGGATGAGAGGATTCACCACAGAAAGCGGGGCTGGGGGGGCAGGGGCGGGCAGAACAGGCAGATCAAGGGAAGTACACTGCTGAGGGGAGCAGCGGGCACAGCAGGAGAGGTCTGCCGTGCCATGTGGGTCCCCCCATGCCGGCCAAACTTGAGGAAACTAGCAGACTTGCTCTGGAGAAAGCCACAGAACCTTTATTTGGGACCTGAAGGGGGAACTCTCCAAGGGAGTGGAGGGAACTGGAGCAATATTCAGACTGGGGAGGACCTGAAGCAGGCAAGTATAGGGCCTTGGAGCCTCGAGGAGAATGTTGGCTGTGTCCTAGGAAGCCTCTAGACCTGTGACCAGTAGAGGATACACATAATCAAATTCCCCACTTTCAAGGGGTACATGGTGTGGGTGGGGGTCTGACATGGGTAGCAAGGAAGTCAGGTGGCTGCTGCCTCCAGGTGAGGGACCATGGCTTCTATTAGTGGTGGCAGTGAAGATAGTGGGTAATGAGAGATTTTGGCCATACCAACAGGTAGGGTAGGGTATAGATGAGAAGTGGGGGAGGGGGGTGTGTGAGGAGGGTAACTCCTGGGTTCTATCTTGAGCAGCTGGCTGCATGGAGGTGCCATTTGTAGAGATGGCCACAGGAGTAGTTTTGGAGCAGCAGGTTGAGTTGTGTTTGGACAGTTTGGGAAGTTCAGGGTTTGTAGCTGCTGCTTATTATTTCAGTTACTTAAGTTTGATCCCTCATGACTAAAGACACAGGTTCCCTGAGGACAAAGGGTAGACTTGATCAAAGCTCTCCTAGGTGCCAAGCCCTATTGGCAGTGGGGCAAAGATAGGATGAGGTGCATGTACTTGTTGAGATAAACCATTAATTAGAACACATTAAGTGCTGTAATAGAAGATGGCACAAGGTGTTTTGCTAAGGATGTAGTTCCCTTAGATTGGGGAAGCAGTATAGACATTGACCTCTGAGTGAAAATTCAGAATGGGAAGAGAACAGCATGTGCAGGACCTGAAGCTTGCGTGAACAAAGGATGTTTGGAGAGCAGGGTGTGGCTTTTACACAGAGCCAAGACCTCCACCCACTGCCCTGTAAGGCTAGCTGGTTTGCAGAAGCAAATTCTAGTCTTGCATTTCTTTCCTAGTCCCGGTCCCATTTAAATCCCAGCCAAGTGTAGCACATAGAGGAGACTCGCTAAATAGGGTGGTGGATTTAGTTTTTCCTAAGTCTCCCAAACTTCAAAGAATAAAGTCTTCAACTTTTGCTGATCCTTTGCCTTGGGTTAATAGAATGACTACTACTTCTTGAACCCGCAGCTCTGGGTGGGAGGAAGGCACCCAGAATACTTGGCAGATTTGGGGGTTGGGTTAGGAGTGGATGGAATGAGGAAAGGACTTGCACCATCCCCCACCCATGGGGTGTTTCTCTCGGAACATGGGTGAGGTGTGAGAAGAAGAGTGAGGCCTGAGGTTTATTCAAGGCTCATAAACAGTCCTAGGTGGGAAACTGACCTTGGGTTTTGCGGAAGGATCTTAACCAGTTAAGCCTTAGCTACTTGACCTCCTAGTGGCCTTCGCTGTTGCTAGGACCTTCCCAGGCACCCAGATAAAAGAAACAAGGCACCAAAAAATCTTCTAGCACATTTTCTTGGAGACAGGGACACCCAGAAACCAGATGTTGACTGTCCTAGTGAAGGAATCAGTCCCCCTTTGCTGTGGAACCCACACAAACAGTCCCTTTGTTCAGTGTTGTGCTTATGGCCCAGAGCTTACTCTGGACAACGTGCTTCTTTCTAAGCTTCCCGGGCTCTGTCCTGGCTGCTAGAGAACCACTGGGGCAGGCGGGTCTGTCAGACTGGGGCTCTGCAGCCCTGGGCACGGTTTTATTCGTCTGGACTCCTGCTCAGGGCTGTGAGAACTCAAAAGAATGATCTACTGCCTGGCTCCACAAAGTGAGGGAGAATTGAAAGACCTCACACCCAGTTCTCTTAAGAAGACGTGGATTTGGGGGCCACAGAGCAGTGACTGGGGCTGCCTAGTATTCTAAAGGGGAGAACTCCCTACCGTCAGTCCCCTCTACGCCAGAATGCCTGCAGTGCCTCCCTACTTTGTTAGGGTCCCTTTCTTTTTTCTGTCATCCTTACCTGTGCCCCAAGCCTGCTTTCCACTTGAGAATTCGCTTTGTGATTCTGGAAAAGGCCACCTGGCCTGGTGATGTGCCCTGAACCAGAGAAGTCGTTCACCGTTCATTCCTTTATTGAGCCCCTGCTACGCTCTGCACGTAGAGCAGCCGGTGCGGCTGTGTCCTGCCGTGCGGTGAGATGAGAGCTGTGGAGGGAGGGCAGTACACTCTGGCTGCAGTTGTGGCAGCCGTGCGCTCATGTGAGACTGCTGCTTGAGGCCGCGGGTCCTGGAGTGAGTCCAGTGAGGTCCTGCGGACACGCCAGCATTGAGCCCAGGTGACAGGAGTGTTGGCCCGGCTGTTCGTGGTCCAGGGAGGGAGAAGGGGACTTGGTCCTCCAGGAAGCATGCGCTGGTTGCTTTCACTCAGACCCCACGGCCTCATCCTCTCTGCCTGGGGAGAGTTCTGCACACACATGTGGTTAGGGGAGTCTTCCGGCCCCGCCGCCTGTGAAGGCATTCCCTATCCCACCGTTCCCTGTGTCACATCTCCGGCCTGTAGATATCTAGGGTCATCAGATGATAGGCTCATCTGCCATATCCTCCATTGCTCCGTAATAAAGGCCTCCAGAGCGTGGAGGGGGTCAACCCTCAGTTACCCTCTGAAGTGGGGACACAAAGTGCTGTGCGACACAGCTCTCGGTCCTGGCCCTGTCAGCTCATGCGATTGGGAGCCAGTTGCTTTCCGTGCCTGAGAAGAGATGGTTTTTTCAGGCCCACACTAGGTATGGAAGTTCATGTATTTCTGTTTGGTGTTGGAGTGACTCCTATGACCCACTGAATGAAATTCCTCAAACAAAAAGAAAAGTCTCAGGGAAAACAGATTTCCCATCTTCATTCCCAAGAGCCTGTGTTAGCATAAGCCTCTGTTCTGTGCAGGAAGTTAGTGAGGTCCAAAAGTCTGCATCTCTGGGGGGAAGGTCAAGCATTAGGGACACTGGGGTTCAGTATCTTGACTAGTTGGGACACCCCCATCCTTCCTCTTGTGCTGGTTGGAGCTGGTTCTCTCCCATCCTGACTCGCCTGCTTTCATGCTCGTGCCCTTGAGTCCATTTGGGGTTGTGGTTCTTGCCAGCAGAGTTAGCTGGTCACACCCTCCCAGGTGATTTGCACTTAAAATTCTTGGAAACGAAAAATAGCTTAAGATTGAAGGCACAAGTCTAGGTCTCACATCTACACACCATTTTGCTACCCAAAAGTGGGGAGCAGAGGGCCTGGGTGTGGGTGCATGTGGTGACAGTACAATTGCAGGGCTACTGGTGTTTCAGGCGTGGGTTATCAAAGGGACTCCCTGAGCTTTTGCTATACTGTGCAACTCTACATAGTATACTATGTGCTTCGACTATTCTGTGCATCTCTGCAAGTGGGGACTCGTTCTGCCTGGCCCCTACCATGGACACTGGCAGCAAAATGGCCACTTTCCCAAGATGCTCTTGCAATCCGCTAGAGGCTTCACCTACCTTCTGTAGCGGGTCCTTTCCTGCCCAGGAGGTCCTGGGCCATTTGTCCTCGATGATACCCTAGTGATGGAGAGGAGAGAGAGCAGGAGAGTGCAGCAGAGGAAAACTGTCTTGAAACCAAGGACAGGGACAGGGCCAGGGCCAGAGGTGGGGACTTGTAAATGACATTGTTTCTCAATCCATCCTAGGAGTTGAGGAAAACCCATGAATTGGTTCATTCACTCACTGATTTCATCAACTGATTCCTTCCTCTTTCTCCCTCCCTTCCACAAACACCTCAGGGGCGTTTCTCATAGAAACTGTTGGGTGTTGGGGATACCAAGGAGATGGCAGACTTGGCACCTGCCCTTGGGCGGGTTTCTAGTCCTGGGACAATAGCTGCGTGACCCAGCAGGACAGTGCAGTGCATTGTGCCAAGGAGAGCTTCGGGCCCAGGCCCTGGAGAAGCTCCACCTGGGCAGGGCAGGCAATTGGAAGGAGAGAGGCCTGGGAGTCCATGAGGGCAGCTCAGAGGACCTGGTGAGTCATGCTGAGGCACTGGACTTGGTCCTGGAAGCACTGAAGGACTGATGCATAGAGGTTGGTTAATTTTGTTTACCTGTTTTACCGAAGGGCTTTAGACAGGGTGCCACTTGCTTAATAAGCACTTTTAAGATTATTTGAGTTCAAGGTGAGGAATGGATTTATCCATTTTCCAGTTCCATGCATTAAACTCAAGGTAATTTTGAACTAGACTCATCCTTATTCCCCTGTCCTTACAACTACTTCGACATGAAACAACAGGAGGTTGTCTAAGGAAGCAACCAGGAGACCGAGTGTGGCCGATCTGCACCTCCTCCCTCCACTGCCAGTCTGGGCTCCAATCCTGGATATAGCCGTTGTCAACTGATGTATTTCTTTCTAGAACTTTCCTTATGTCTCTTTATGTATCTGTGTGTGTGCATTTAGTTTAGTTAAAAAACAAGTATGCTTATTCCACTTCACCAGGATCTTTCAGATCTCTGTATCTTTGCATAGATTGCTTCATCCTTTTTAATACTACAAAGGTTATGGATACCGCTCCCTTATGGATGGTTTTGATGTTAATTTCAAATTCTGGCTATCACAAACAAGTTGGCAGTGAACACTCGGCTACAAATAGCTCAGGACTCTTGTACCAACAGGTGTGTGTATATATATATATATATTTGTGTGTGTATATATAGATGCAAAACATGCACACACACATATATATATACACACACACACATATATATATATACACACAACACACATTATATATATAAAATGTTGGCCCTAAGAAAGATAAAAATGCTCTGTTGGAAATATTTTTTTCTCGTCCTCCCAGGAACTGAGTTCTGAATTAAGCGTGCCCTTAGGAAACACAAGTTCACTTTAGTAATTCTATGTGAGCCCAACAGAAATGACTAGAAAGTTTGGCTTGTGAGTTTGCTCACATCTAGTTGCTGATCTCTAGCTCTACCACCACTCTCCAGAGTCATTTATAGTACCCAAGGCAGGGATACCAACAGGGCACCAAGTACTGGCCCCTCCTTCCTTAGGGGGACGGTCCCCCCATGTGCCAGAGACAGTCCAAGCTGGCATGAGTAATGCTCCCCAAAGTGTCCCAGTTTGTAGATTATTTATATGGATAAACCACCCCATTGTGTGAACAATCCACACTGGACTGGATTCTGGGTCCTAGACTTAAGCCAGGGCTGCTGCATGGTGTAAGAACCCACTCAGAACCACACCTCCATGGGGGCCCACCCACCTTTGACACTCACCTCCCACCCGTTTCCCCATCAGCCCAAAGAACTGGCTCGCTTTGCCCCTCTTCACCTCTTGAAGCTGGAACTGAATGCTGGGGAGAATGTCTTCCTGAAGAAGCAGAGAGTTCACTGGAGTTAGAGTCGGGGCAGGCAGGACTTGGGTGGGGCGGGGTGAAGAGACAAGAAGGGCGCCTGAGCAGTGAGAATCGCAGTAGTACTTGTCTGCTGGCACTGCGAGGGTTACAAACTGCTGTGCGTAGTAATGACAGTAACATAACACTCCACCTCTGCACTAAGCACTACGTCCCTGGCACTGTACTAAGCACTTTCTTATGTGAATTCATTTAATCCTCACCAAAACCCCAAGTACTATTCCTGTTACCGTTTTTACGGATGGAAACAATGAGTTGTCTGACTCAAACGTTCAAACATAACGGCCATAATCTCATCCACAGCCATCATGAGAAGTAGGGATGATGATGTATCCCTATTTTACAGATGGGGAAACAGACTTGTGGAGGTTAAGTGACTTGTCCAAGGTCACACAGGAAATGGTAGAGCCAGGATTCAAACCCAGAATTCTGACTCCAGAGCATGGGCTCTGCTTTGGCTTGGAGGCATCTTTAATGTAGACAAGGAGGGGCAGGGCAGGCACCCAGTGGGTAAGGCCTGAAGAAAGGCCTGCTCAGCTTAGCTCTGGTAGAGGGACCATCGGTAGACATTCAGCAGACTGTCTTTACACCTTTGTGTCCCCAGTAGCTGGCACAGCATGCTCAGCATGTGTGGCATACAGACTGGTGAACAAGGGGCACTTTTTCTCTGAAGGTCTGGGAATGAGGATGAGGTACGGGGTCTCTGTCCATGAAGGCTGACCATAAGTCAACAGGGACCATGCAAGGGCCAGCCAGGGTCAGGGGTCTGAGCTGGCTGGGAATCAGCCTCTGATCTGCAGCTCTGCAGGGGCAGTGCTGAGCTCCTGGGACCGCAGACTGGGGTGCAGCAGGAACACTTTTTCTTCTCATAGCTCTCCTCACCCCAACTTTGGGGATCAGGAATGAATTGTTTTTGAGGCCTTAAACATTCACTTCCAGTCTGTCTCCAGCACGTCAATGGCTCAGACAGCTGTCTTGAGCTAGAGTTGCCTGGCCAGGAGCCAGAGAAGTCTCTGGAGATTTGGACCCATTTCTAAAAAGCTCATGAAAGTCTCTGTGTCCCATGAAAGGCAGTCTTCAAATGCAATCTGGAGAGAATGACTGTTGATGAATTACATAACACCTTTCTCCCACCCACTGGGTTTCTGGGGTGGAGGAGGATTAGGAGACATTTGTTCCCTTCTCTGCCCCCACATGAAGCCCCCTTTTAACCCAAATCTCCAGCTCCAGTGATGACAGAGGACCCTGAGAGCTAGGGAAGGAGCCCCGAGGTTGCCACCACTCCTCCATCACCTCGCTCCCATTAATGGTTAGAACCACAGTGTAAGTTCTTCCTGACCTCTAGCCGGTCTCTCCAGTGTCCCCAGTCCTGTGTCTTGGGGAGCAGAGGGCTGTTACAGGGCAAGAAAGGAGAAGGACCGTTAGACCCAGCTGCAGGGCAGGATCCCAGCTGTACTCGTTGGTTTCCATATGGGAGCACAGGGCACCCTGTCACACAGCTCCACCTCTGCCGAGCTGGGTCCTCTGATGCTGGCACGGATTCAGTAAAGGCTGGGGGGAAACACTTGGAAATATCTTCCCTCTGTCCTCCTGAGAGGAGCAACAGGGCCCTGTCCAGGGTCACTCAGAGTCAGTGGAGAAGCTGAGACGTGAACCCTGGTCTCCTCAGCAGCACGCACTTCCACCTGCAGACCAGCCAAAGCTGTCACAGACGGCTGTCTGTCCAGTGGTTCTGCCTGGGCACCTGGGCCCGGAAGGCACCCGACTTAGCCTTGCACCATCTGGGAGCACTCCTAGGGGACTTTCAAAGCTCTGGTCCTGTTTGTCTCTGGCCTGCAGGCACCCCCCTTTCTGACTGGGAGCTCCCGGGGGACAGGACCCAAGCAGGTGCAGGTACTGGTTTCTGACTTTCAGATTTCTCCCCATGACGGTGCTGAGGTCAGTTGAGTAGAAAAGACTAGCAATCAAACCAGTACTTGTCAGGAGGTACGTTTCTACATGTGAGACACAACAGAGATTGCCCCAAGATGATCCCTCGAAAGAAAATTCTGGAAAAGTCTGAAAATTCTGATGCACAGATACAGAATCAGACCGTGGGCAAGGTGTGCAGATGAAGTGCTCGTTGAAGCAAGGTGCTTTAGAAGCTGTGATCTTGGGCAAACCACTTGACATCTCTCTGCTTCAGTTTCCATATCCGTGAACTGGGGATAATAATGTACCTTCTTCCCCATGAGGCTGATGTGAAGATCAAATGGGTTAATATATATCAACAGTGCCAGAAACACAGTATATGGTAAATAAGTGTTACATACACGCACGCACACTTGCTCCCATGTGGATATGTCCCTTCAGCGGTCGGCCAGGCCATGGTCTTCAGCTTAGCCACAGAGGGCAGTTAGACAGCTGGCCTCTCAGTATTAAACCTGCTCTCCTGGCAGCCACACAGGGGATCCCTCCCCGCCACCCAAACCCTGCTTCTCTCTAAAGGTACCTCCAGGGTCACGGTGATCCAGGGTCCCGCTTCAGCGCTGAGAACCAGCTCCTCGTCTCTGGCCAAGGCGCAGGCACTCAGCCCCATCAGGAGAAGCAGGGCAGGGCAGAGCACCATGATGAGCCGCCCTGTCCTGGACCCTCTGTCAGCCCCTCTTGGTCGCCAGCCAGTCGGTCCTCTTGTTCCTCTCTGGTTCCTTTCAGGTAGGCGGAGGAAGCGCCACTGTCTTCAGTCCTTCCAGATATCCTGCTTCTTCTCCAGTTTATCTGCTCCCCTGGGCCATTTCCAGGACTCCCCTCCCTCCCGGACTAGAAAGGCCAATGGTGTGAGGAGCTGTTCGCGGGGAGGGACCCGTCCTCTCCCACTGGCGCCCCAGCATTTGATCCCAGGGCTTAGCCCTCTGATGCAACACCCACCTCACCTTCCTTGGCTGTGTTCCCTGCAGCGGCAGGTGTACAATGGGGCAGTGTGTGGGGCTGGAGCTTGCAGCTTCCTGACTGGAAGCCCTGAGGGGCTTCTTGGAAGTGTGATGGGTGGGGGTGCTGAATCACTCCTCCCTTCTTGCCTTACCTTAGGCACGTTTCTTAACCCCTTTAAACCTAAGAATCTTTATCTGCTCCCTTGTACAGAGAGGCCTCACCCCAGAACTTAGTATTCTACCATGTGTCTCCCCTTCCTGTCATTCAGCGCCCCCCTGCCATCTATGGTCTCCACGTGTGCATAGAGACACAGGTCTTGCCCTACGAGAAACAACACAATGCTTAAAGAAATGATAGACTCTTCACAAGCTGAAATTGGGATTTGCCAGAAAAAAACATCTCCTGCTATAAGTATCATTGGCTCTACCACCGATACATACCTCCCACTACTCTCAGTGACCTTTCTACAGCCAACCTGACCTGTCTTCCCTCTAACAGACTTCCAGTGTGTCCCCTTTGCCCTTGGGCATAAAGTTCAAGCTCCCTAGCATGGCATTCCAGGCCCTTCTCCACTTAATGCCTCCATGTCTCCCATCCACCTGTCCATCCACCCATCCATTCCTCCGTGCGTCCTCCCATACACCCACCCGTCCACCCATCCACATCCCATCCATACTAGCTATACCACTAAGTAGCTGTGTGACCTTAGGCATGTTTCTTAACCCCTTTAAACCTAAGAATCTTTATCTTTACAACAGGATTAATAATAGCTCTTATTTTCAAAGATGTTTGAAGATGAAATGAGATAATGGAGCACTTAGCACAGTGCGTGATGGTAAATATTTAATACCTGTTAACTGTTATTACTGTTACTATTAATGACATTGGGTGAAGCATGGGCCACAAAAACTGTAGAAGACACCACTCCTGTTCAACAGTGTCTCATGGTGCAGGAGAGGAGACCTCTGGCTGTGGGTAAGCTCTGCTTATGTTCGGTAGGTGTGGGCATAGGAATTAGAGCAAGGGAAAGGCTTGATTCTCTCCCGTCTGCCCAGCAGCCGCAGTTCCCTGCCCCAGGACACAGTGCACCGCCCCCAGGAGACTTCTGCCCCCCAGGTCTTGGCCTTGGCTGCTCCCTCTGCCAGGACCTGCCTTTCTACCTGGCAAACTCCTGCCCACGCTGAAAGGTCCAAGTTAATGGTCACCTCGGTCGTATTTTTCTGTCTTTATTCCGTCCCTAGCAAAAATTAATCGATCCCTTTCCTGGACTTTGCCACTGGTTTTTAAATTTTTTTTAAGATTTATTTATTTATGCATACAGGCAGGACCTGTATGTAGGACCTGGGTGTAGGTCAAAGGTCCAGAGGTTCAGGGAGGGGTTGGGGGGTGTAGTAGGGGTGGTGGGAGGTGAGAAGATTCACCAGAGACAGAGCAGGGAGCAGAGCAGGCAGATCAACTGAAACACACTGCTGAGGGGAGCAGTGGGGGAGACAGGAGAGGTCTGCTGTGCCATGTGGGGCAGCTGACCTGGGATAGAACTTGTGCTGCAGTGGCTGCAGGCAGCTTTAAAGTGCTGAGACTTTAACCCCTTGCGCCACCAGGGAGGCTCTTTGCCACGCTTTCCTACCTGTATCTGGCAACTCTGCAGGCTGTGGTGGGAGGTTGTACAGATTGTGTCCTGCGCAGAGGTGGCTGCTCAGGGAGGGCGCAGGTGTCACCCAGCCCTCACTCTGCTCACTGAGCTGTGTGGGCTGGCTCAAGACTGCACGCTGCTACAAACAGGTGTTTTGCTCTATTTCTCCCAAAGAAGCCAGCTGGACCGAGGACAGCCCTGCTTGTCTGCAGGATGGTAGCTGACGATGCCACAAGCTTTCTGGGAGTGGGGTTGTGATAAATGCTTGGCACACTGAAGTCCTTAAAAAACCTGCCATCACTGGGCCTCCCTGGTGGCGCAGTGGGTTAAGCAACACGGTATGAAGCAAACCACAGCCACTGCAGCACAAGTTCAATCCCTGCTGCCAGCCAGGGAGGGAACCCACATGGCAAGGCAGACCTCTCCTGCTGTGCCCGCTGCTCCCCTCAGCAGTGTACTTCCGTTGATCTGCCTGTTCTGCTCTCCGCTCTCTGTGGTGAATCCTCTTACCTCCTACACCTCTGGCCTGTACCCCAGTGCTTGTATTCATAAATAAATAAAATCTCTAAAAAAAAACAAAAACAAAAACCTGCCATCACTAAGTCCAGACCAGGGAAGGCAGAGATGAATAAGAGCATGTGTGGAGGTTTGGGGGAGGATACCCCCAAATGCATGCCACCTCCACCTCCCTCCAGAAATCTCTTTGGTGGATACTAAACTGGATGGCTTCAGCGTCCTGGCATTTGCTGACCTGCAGATTCCCGGGTTCAGCCTCATTCTGACACGGCCACCCTGTCTGTGGTCTATCTCCACGCTTGGAGGAGCCGTCACTCATCTTCTGAAGGGCAGTGTCCTTAATAACTCACGTTCCGTTTTGGGGGTTCTACTGTTACGAGTTCTTCTTTACAGGACAGTTTTGCTTTTCATTCTCTTCGTTTCACAGATGTGGAGACTAAGGCAGGGTGGGCTTGTTCTAGGTTAGGCTGAGAACGCCTGTCTGGCTAGCATCCTGGACCTCTCACCTCCCACTGGGGCCTCAGCCCACCGGGACAGGCCACACAGGCTGGGGACAGAGGAACAGCATGGGCCTGGGGTGGGGGTGGGGGTAGGGGTGGGGGTGGGGGGAGAGATGAGTTTCCATTCTGCAGTCAAACCTCCCACCTAAGGAAGGAGTCTCTCTGAGCCTCAGTGTCTCCCACCGCGAATTGTAGCTTCCTCTCACTGGGCAGTGGTCAAGAGGGCATGAGTCCCACGTGTAAAGCCTCAGCACGGTGCCTGGCACATGGCACATGATCCACTAGTCCTTAACTTCAGTTTCCTTGTTATTCCATCGCTGCGACCCCGAACCGAGGCACTGGTATCCAGGCCTGAGCTGAGCTTCCCGCCCGCCTGCCAGCGTAGGAACCATCCCGCGAGGGACAGGATATGGTGGGTGCACAGCGGCAGGGGGCGGCGGCGGTGGCGGTGGCGCTAGGGGCAGAGGAGAGGGTGGCGGGCAGAGGGGAGAGAAATCCCAGAGGTCCGGAAGGCCAGGAGGCAGGCAGGGCATGGGCTGGAAACCGCGGCTATTTGCAGCGTAGCCCTCGGGCTGCGGTTGGGCTGGCGCTCGCAGCCCTGGCGGCCAAGCCCGCTGCCCCGCCCGGTGCCCTCGGCCACCCTGGCACGGCCCTGACCCGTGCGACCCGCCTCGCCTGGCCCTCGCGGCCCGGGTGGCGGTGGGCGGCGGCGCCACAGCCAGAGGAAGGACGAGGCCACTGGAGCAAGGCAGAGGGGGCAGCCCTCACTGCGGGAGGGCGCAGCACGGCCAGGCTCCCGGGCCCGCGCAGGGCGGGGTGCATCCCTCGGGTGCGCTGTGGGGTTGGGGGCGGGGGAGATACGTCGAGGTGGGGTGCGCCGAGCCCGGGTGGGCACGGATCAGAGCACCACTCGGGTGCCCTGGGGGCGACGAGGTACGTCGAGGCGGGGTGCGACTCCCGGCTGCGCGGTGCCCGGGCGGGCGCGGGGTGGCGGCCGGGTGGGTCGTGGTGAGGCTCCCGGGGCGCCGGGTGGGCGCGGAGGATTGCTAAAGGCTGCGGTTTGGCTAAGATTGCGGACCGAGAAGAGAAAGGGCGCAGGGGGCGGGGCGGGGGTGCGGGGGAGGGATTTAAAAGAAAAAGGCCGCGGGAGAACAGAGATGAGGGAAACACGAGATGAGGGCGGATGCGGGCAGGAAGCTGACGTTTCCTGAGCGCCTACTCCGTCCAAGGTGGGTGGGATGATTTTCCCGCTGGCCTGGGGAGTCCGAGTGGCTTGGGTATCACGCCCAGCTCTGAAGTGGTTGCGTCGGGATTCGAACCTAACCCAGCTCCCACCCGCTTGCTCTTTCACCGAACGAGGAACGTAACTGGGAGCGAGAGGGGAGCGGCGGGGTGGTGGAGAAAAGGGGCAAGTTGGGAGCGGAGGCAGGAGCAACAGGTCTCCATGGAGGGGTCGCCGCAGGCCGGCGGGGCTCCACCGCTCTAGAAGACGCCACTGGGGCCCCGCTTCTGTGGTTCCGCGCCCTTCCAGCGCCCCCGTGTGGAGGCTTCGACCGCCTGCCCTCCCCTTTCTCGGAGTTGGCGAATGGCAGGAGCTGGTTCCTGAACTCCGAGGACTGTCCCTAGGATAGAAGGGCAGGAGATAAAGGAGGGGCTGAGCTGCCAGACGGGGAACCTCCATAGGCGGCAGTAGCCCTTCAATGGCGGGGGAGACTGGTGGATAAAAGTTACCCAAAACCCGTGATTGTGACAACAGTCTTCGCACCCTCTTTCTCAGACTGTAATCACTGCACCCTTCCAGCTGCAATGGCTTACGGCCTCTGAAAAAGGCAACTCTCCCCCAAATCTTTGAGACTGTGTTCATGCACGCACTGAATTCTCGTTTAGGGGGCACCTTACAGTTCAGGAGGTACTCAGAAAAGAGAGAGACAGACAAGCATTTTAATGATTTTAACACTGTGCAAAGTGCCATGGCTTGGGCCTTTGGGGAAGAAAGTATGAATCCTGGTCGCTCCCTCACCCACATTTATAGTGTGGGGAAAACTTCAGACAGCTGTCCTAGACAGAACACATTGGGTTTGGAAAAGTGGGTCACTATACCCAGAGGGCAGATGGAGCAAACAGAGCCATGGGCCTCTGTGCCCAAGAGGTCGTGCGGGCACTCATCTCTGCGCAGTCACAGCAGATGATTTGACCCAAGTTGGCCTGAACTTGGGCACATCTAGACCACCAGTCACTCAAGAAACCAACTCTTCCACAGACACTGGGACTTGAGGCTTCAGAAAGGAAGTCTCAGAATCCCGAGGATGATTTAAAACAGCCCCAGACCTCACCCCTTCTGTTCAGGCCCATGTGCGCCACTATCCAAGAAACAGACCTGTCTCTTCTTTTTTTCTTTCTTTTCTTTTCTTTTTTTTTTTGCATTAGGCTCTATAAGACAAAGGTATGGAGCCTAAGGTATTTGTTCACAGAAAGGAGTTAAGAGTAGGAGGAAAGGCATAACATAATAGTTAAGAGTAAGACTCAGGGTTCAAATGCTGACCCCACCACTTCCCATCTGTGTGATCTTAGGCATGTGATATATTTGTTTATTTATTCGCTTATTTAAAACCTTTTCATTCAGCCACTCAGTTGAAATAATGGTTACAACACTGTGTCTATTTTAGGAGTACAGGTTCACACCTCTTCAAATATGTTGTTGCCACACCACACCCCACACCAAAGCACCAGTGCTCCTTCACCACAGTCCACGGGACTCCTTCCACCCTTATGGCCCAACTCACCACCCCCCTCGCTGCCACCCCATAACCTTGGTTTGCAATCTGATTCCAAGAGTTTGTTTGATTTGGTTTTGTCTGTTCCTTTGCTTTGTTTCTTTATATTCCACATATGAATGAACTCATCCATTATTTGTCTTTCTCCTTCTGACTTACTTCCGCTTAGCATAATCCTTAAATGGCAAAGTTTCATTTTTTTTAAAGATTTATTTATTTGTGCATACAAGCACTGGGGCACAGGCCAGAGGTGTGGGGGGTAAGAGGATTCACCACAGACAGAGCGGGGAGCAGAACAGGCAGATCAACAGAAGTACACTGCTGAGGGGAGCAGCGGGCACAGCAGGAGAGGTCTGCCATGCCATGTGGGTCCCCTATCTGGCCGGCAGCAGGGATCGAACTCGTGCTGTAGTGGCTGAGGTTTGCTTCATAGTGTGTTGCTTAACCAACTGCGCAACCAGGGAGGCCCCAGTTTCATTTTTTTAAATCATTCAGTAGTACTTGTTGTGTATATAACACATCTGTCTTCTTTATCCACTCATCTGTCATCAGGCAGACAAGTTATTTAAGCTTCCTCAACTTTTCTGACCTTTTCTATAAGATAATGATATATACACTTCAAAAGGTTGTTGAGACATTTAAATGAGATGCTGCATAAAAGAGCATGCAGCCGCTGGCACATTGTAGGTTTAACTAAATGGTAGCAATTATTATTACTAGTAATAATATACTGACACAGTAATGCTCATCTGTATTGGTGGAAGAGCCTAGAAGAAGGAAAGTCACTTTAGACCTTCTGGATACCTTGCTACCAGGTGGAGAGCATCCTCAGATAGGCCCTGAGTCTCTCCCCTCAGACTAGGGGCTGCTTGTAGCCAGGTCTCTTTCTTAGACCTGGTTCAATGGCTGGTTCGTCACATTAGGGTTCAGAAGATTCAGGCCTGAGACCCCCCCACCCTTGTTGTGGGCTGTGGGTTCTGGTTCTGCCGCTGCCTCAAATGTGGTGGTGAAGAAGTCACTCTCTTGAGTGCTTGCTTCTCCCTGAGTCTATGTGCAATAAAGACACCAGAGTCTGACCCCATTAGTGGGAAAAGAGAGGCCCATGATGAAAAAGGGCCTTTTCTTCCTGGATCTTGGTTAGCAAGTGTGGGAGAAAAGTGAACAGCTAATTGAAAATATAATTATAATGCATTGTCCTTTGTCTACCAACTGGAGCCTCCAGACCCCACTGTCTGCAAAATGGCTTGCTTCTGGAGTCTGGGAGGACTCGAGCCAACCACTCGGAGACAGCACCCATGGTTGGACTTGGCAGGGTGGGCCAGGCAGGACTGGCACCCCCACCCCACTCCCCCCAACCTCGGTCAGGAACACCTGCGCTGGTGGCTGATGGAACTCAGAAGGGCACTGCGTTCTGGGACACTCAGTGGAGGCTTCCTGGGAAGTGGAATGGGAGGAGAGGAGGACCTGGACCTTGAGTATTTGAATGCCATGTGGGGAGTCCAGCGTGACACTGGGGGGCCACTAGAGGTTTTGGAACAAAGGGGCTATGTGGGATGTTGGAGTTTTCCCTTCAGTGTGGTGAGGCGAGGAAGAGGCGGGACTGTAGTCAGGGAGGGGCTGGAGACAAGAAGCTTTTGGGAGGCAGTTGTTGGAATCCAGATAACGTGGTCTGTGTGGGGAGGAGAGGGCTGGGTCAGTGTCGTCGCAGAGGGTGTCAGCACATGTGGGATCTGGAGGGAGGCTGAGAGGGTGGCACCAGGGTGCCGAAGACCAGGGGGTGAGGCTGGAACAGTGGGGAGGGGCTGTGTCAATTTGGACAATCTGATAGTTGGAAATGTCTGTGGCTGGGAGTTGCCAGGAGGTGCTTAGAGCTTAGGGGGTAAGGTCATAAGGCTTTAAGGAGGTCAGCGTGCCCGGCTGGTGAAGCTCAGGGAGACCACGATAACCCAGGCAGAGTGAAAATAAAAGGGTTGAAGCTGGACGGCTGAGCAGCCTCAACATTTAAGAGGCAGGTGATGGAGAAGGGAGTGAGAGAGACTGCAAAGGAGAAATTAGCAGGATGTGGGGATCAGGAGAGACGGAAGGTGCAGACACCATGGAGAAATGCTTACAAAAGACACATAGCATAGGAACTGATGTACTGTTAATGGCCAGGAAAAGGACTGGAAGAACGGACAGAGGTGGTTGGTAGTGGTGGCTTCTAAGATAGGCAGGAGATAAAAGGAGCTTCCTGTCATCTATATCTTAGATCATTTGAATCAGTACATGTTACTTTTGCAATTTAAAACAAATACAGTGAGCCCCCATATCTGTGGGTTCCACATCCATCAATTCAACCAGCCATGTATTGAATACATACTACGTAGGAAGGGCTATGGTGGTTTCATCTGAACTGAACATGTACAGACTTGTTCCTGTTCATCATTCCCTAGACAACACAGTATAACAACTACTTATATAGCATTTATGCTGCAGTAGGTATTGTAAGTAATCTAGCGGTGATGTAAAGTATTTTGGGAGGATGTACATAATACGTGCAAATACTGCACCATTGCACATAAGGGACTGAACATCTGCAGATTTTGCTATCATTGGGAGTCTTAAAACCAGTCTCCTGTGGATATGGAGGGACGCCTATTACGGACTATATCATATCCATTAGCAGGATATGGACAAATCAATTGTGGTGGTGGAATACTATGTGATAGTGAAAATGAATGAGTTAGAGTGGGTGTATCAATGGGGATAAAACTCATATAAAGTCAAGCAGAAAGGGGCCTCCCTGGTGGCGCAGTGGGTTAAGCAACACACTATGAAGCAAACCTCAGCCACTGCAGCAAGAGTTTGATCCCTGCTGCCGGCCAGATAGGGGACCCACATGGCATGGNAGACCTCTCCTGCTGTGCCCGCTGCTCCCCTCAGCAGTGTACTTCTGTTGATCTGCCTGTTCTGCTCCCCGCTCTCTGTGGTGAATCCTCTCACCCCCACCCCACACCTCTGGCCTGTACCCAGCTCTTGTATGCATAAATAAATAAATCTTTTAAAAAAAAAAAGTCAAGCAGAAAAAGCAAATGGCTTCAGGATGCCTATAGTATGATTCTACCTATATAGAGTTTAAAAAACGTACCCGTGTCATGAATGCGTACGCACACTGGAAGTGCGTGTATAAAAGTGAAGGTTTTGATCAGTTCAGGAGAGAGCTTAGCTAGGCCTGGAAATCTCATGACCAGCCAGTGGTGGTCCTGGGGCTTTTCCACTGTGCTCTGGGGCTCAAGAGAGAGCCTGAGGGTCTTTGGTGTTTTCTTTTAAGATTTCTTTATTTATGCATACAAGAACTGGGGTACAGGCCAGAGGTGCAGAGGTGAGAGGATTCACCAGAGACAGAGTGGGGAGCAGAACAGGCAGACTGACTGAAATACACTGCTGAGGGGAGCCGTAGGAGAGGCAGGAGAGGTCTGCTGCGCCATGTGGGGCCCCTCCCTGGCCGGCAGTAGGGATCGAACTCGTGCTGCAGTGGCTGCAGTTTGCTTCATAGTGCGTTGCTTAACCCACTGCACCGCCAGGGAGGCCCGGTCTTGGGTATTAAGAGGCACAGATGACACCGTGAGGCTGCCCTGCCTCTCACCAAAGAGCAAATGAGCCGTCATCCCGAGAGATGCTCTTTTGCGGACCTGAAGGGGTGACAGTGCCCCTCCACAGTGCTACCTGGCGGGGTGGGGGGGGTCCATGGCCCCGAGCAGGGGATGACCAGGTCGACTGCAGCAGGAGTCAGCGAGTCTCTGGCACCCAGGGGGCAGGTGGGCGAGGGCAGTGTTGAGGCTTGAAGGTTTGGGTAGGCAAAAGCCAACCCCCAGTGCCCGGGCATGGCGAGTGGGCGATGCCCAGGCTTGGCAGGCAGCAGGCTGAAAGATGCAGTGCCAAGCTGGGGAGAGGGGCTGCCAGGGCTGGAGATCAGAGGAGCGGATGGGGGAGGCCGGGGCACTGTCGGGGCTTGAAGCGGGAGGCTGCCGGGGGCAGGCTGTCGGTGGGGTGAGTGTGGGGGATCAGTGAAGGCAGGGGGTGGCCGGGAGGAAGCGGGCAGTGCCAAAGGAGAGATGTGAAAGAGCCAGTGCCAGCTTGGGGCTTGGCAGGGGTGGCTGGAGGGGGAGAGCCCTCGCTTATTTTTTCTCCAGTTCTTCTGTTTTGCAATAAAAACAGCTGCATGTGTTGGTGAGCTGTAAAACCCTAGTTTCGGGGTTCTGAGGGCCCTTCTTCCTTCCTAGGTTTAGTGCCCACGGTGGAGGAATGGCCTTTCCAAGGCCACTCTGTGAGTCCAGAGACCTGAACCGAACCTGCCTGTGTGTCCAGGTTGGTGCCACACCTGTGGGCAGAGGGTGGGGGTGGGAAGTGAGGGGTACCAAGTCAGAAAGACTCCAGTCTCAACCAGGGTGGCCAGCCACCTGCTGGGGAGATGAGGCCCCAACACAATACCCATATCCAGCCAGCAGTAAAGCATGTGTACCCCTGGGGTATTGTTCTGGGGTAGCAGGGCGCACCCCTCCCTGTGACCAGGGACCTTTGGGAGTCCCACAGAAGCTTTAGCTCTGACAGAACCCCATAAAGTGGGGAGACATTTACACTGACTGTCCACAGTGCAGGAGAGACAAATGCACGTGGAGGTGGGTTATTGCTAGTTGTCTGGAGCTGACCTGCTTCCTTGGCTGTCCCAGGGATCACGGCCGGGCCTTCTGACCAGCAGATGATCCCAAGGCTCTTAGGTGGATTGGGGAACAGCTTTCATCAGCTGCCATTTCCCCGGAATAGGCACTGCTGGCCAAGGGCAGAGGTCAGCTGGGAAATGCCCCTGAGAATATGAGCTCCCTCCTCATTTTATAGCTGAGCAGACTGAGACCCATGGGGAAGGAATATCATCTCCAGCATAGCCATTTTTTCAGCATTCCATTTCTTTCCAAGATGTGTTGGGGGCCTTGCCTATGATCGAAGGGCGCTCGGCATTTGGGAGGGCGTGGCCTGAACTGGGATGTCCCAGAGGGCAGGGAGTGCCGAGGTGGGTGCTCAGGGGCGTGGGCCTGGCTGGGCAGAGGGGTGGGGAGCCTCCCTGCTATTCTCTGGTCAAGGGGGCGGCTAGTGGCGGCCTGAACCTGGGGACCCCCCCACACCCTGTTTGGCCTGGGAGTGGCTGCCAGTTTTGGAAGGGCGGCCCACCTTCGGGAGAAGGGTGGGGTGTCCGGCAGTTCCCAGGGGCTGCAGGATGAGACCATTTAGCCTCCGCAGTCATCTGACCCCCGTGACTCAGGCCTGGCCCTGCCCGTGAAGGGCAATGGGCCAGTCTGAGCTCATCACCGCTGCCCGGAGCAGAAGTGGTAAACAAGTTCACCCTCTGCCTCCTGCCTCTGAGAGGAAGCAAGGAAGGGGGGGAGATGGGGATCCCCCAAAGCCCTACCATCCCAAGCCATCTGCATGACACAGGTGCTTATCATGGGTGTCCTGGGGCCTGTCAGGTGTGTGCTGGCCTCTGGCACATGTGACATGTTCGGAAGTGTGTTTGCCTTCACATGCATCTGTAGGGGAGCCCATGGCCAACCTTCTCCAGGGTCAAGCTGACCAGGGCTCAGGGGAACATTTTACCCCATCTCTGGTGTCATTTGGCCAACAGCCAAAGGCTGGGCCTGAGGGCTGGGGGTCCCCTTGGAGTGACACCTGGACTGGCTTCCTGGATTGTGGCTTCCTGGCTCACACCCATGTGTTGGGGGTGGGCGAGACCCTTGTGGCCTCTGGGATTCTCTAAAATGCTGCAGAAAAATATTCTTGGCTATTGCTCTGGCCTGCCTGGGCCCACAGTAAAGTCTGAGGGGGCCCAGTCTCCACCCTCTTGCTGGTGGCTGCTGTCTCCTTCTCCTTCTCTTCCATCTTACTCTCTCTCCTTCCCTCCTTCATTCCTCACACCTCAGTCTTTCTCTCTTTTACACCCATTCCAGGTCTTTCCACCCCCTTTCTCCCCTCAACCCAGGTAACCAGCATTGCTACTTGTGGCCACCAGATGGCACCAGCGCATCACATGCGCGGTGCTACATGAGTATTTTCCCCCCAGTGCCCCCAGCTCAGGATGATTAACATTTAACCCTGCACAACACCTGCACCCTGCCCAGTGCCTTCGTCGGACTTGGCGGAAAACAGGAGCTGCAAATGTGGGCAGGGTCCGGATGGGGACCAGGAGCTCCTAGGTCCTTAGAGATGCTCTAATGTCCCCTTCATGGTTATACCATGCTAAGGGGCTCATCGCATGTTACAGCATTTACTCCTCGAAACTGGAAACTGTGAGGTCCTGGTTGGCATCCCCACTGCACACTTGAAGATAATAAAACCCAGGAAAATAAGCCCCTTGCCTACGTGGGTCAGCTGGTGTACAGTGGGAGGAAAATCAAACCTGAACTTTGCAGGTTCTGGGACCTGGTGGGGGGGGAGGGGCTTTGGGCTGCTGCAATGGAGTGCGAGAGGATGGTGGGCAGGTACCAGGCTCGGGGGTCTTGAGCACTTTCTCTCAGGCTAAGGCCCCTCACTATGCCTGAGATGTCTCCTGGTCTGTTTTCCTTTCCAACCTGGCTCAAATGCACTTTGCCCCAGGAGGTCCCCATGACCACCTTAGCCCCTGGGTCTTCCCGGAATATAAGCATCTTTACATCGCCAGTTTCTTTTTCCCCTTTGGTTTTGTTATGTGTCTTCTTGCTCTGTCTCTTCTACAATGAGGCTGAGATGTAGAGGAGGCAGTCCCCAGGTTGATGGGGAAACACCTTGTCCCAGGAGCCAATGGAAGGCTGGGAAAGACAGGTGTAGCCTCTTGGGAGGTGCAGCCTCGTGCTGAGCCAGAGCTAGGTGAGGGTAATCAGAGGCAGGACCAGGAGCCAGGACTGGGGCAAGGCTTGTGGAGGGAGGTCCAACCCCCTGTGCAGCTATCAGGCCAGGAGCTGCTCAGCGATCCTCGTGTCCAGAGGAGCAGAGGGGGTGGGGGTGGGGCTGCCCCAGGTCTGGAGTTAGTTGATGGCCCCAGCTCATCCCCCACCCCACCCCCTGACTCCCTGTCCCACTGGGAGGCCGCCTGTGGGCTGGGGACAGGCGGCCCAGGGTGGGGTCCCTTCCTTAGGCCGGAGCAGGATCCTGAGCCGGCTGTGGCAATGTCCAGGAGCCAGAGAGGAGCCTCCACCCCCTACCCCCTTGGGCCCCTCTGTAATTAGGGCTATTTTTAGGCCCCTCTTCCTTCCTATTTCAGGCCTCTGGACTGGGCCGGAGAGTGGGCTGTCCTGGGGCCGAGGGCTGGAGCCGCTAAACTGGGCCGCGGCGTGGGAGCCGCAGCCACAGTGCAGACCACAGCCCGGGGCGGAGTCCGGGGAGGGGGAGGGGAGCCAGGACGTGGCCAGGCTGGGTGGGGGGCGTGACTTGGCTCCTCTGACCCTCCTAGGGCTCTTCCTGATCTGCCCCGGCTGGCCCATCCATCCCCGTGCCCCCCAAACCACCCTGCTGATTTGAGGCCATTAGCCTTGGGCCTGCATCTCTGTGTGTGTCCAGGATTGTGCAACCCCGGCACCTTCAGGACAGCGTTGCTCTGGGCGAGTGCCCAGATGTTTAGAATAATGACCAGCTTTTCTAGAGTCCTCACAGTGTACCAGGTACTGACCACGCACCCTACCTGTGCTGGTCGTTTACCACACCCAGCAGCATTGGGGGGTCAGTGCTGCCATGCTCCTATTTTACAGAAAGGAAAACTGAGGCTTGGTTTTCATGTGCTGGGCTCTGTCCCCTGAAGGATGCTTCTGGAAGCATCCTTGCTCCTTTAATGAGGGGTTGGGGAGAGGGATGCCAAAGCCATATGGCTTTCTTTTACATCGACTTCCGGGCTCCACAGAGCCTGATGCTCTCAGGACAGGCTCCCAGGCAGTGCTGCTTCCGACCTGCCTGTCCGTCACCGAGGGTCCACGGCTGTCCTGCAGGCGGAAGGGTGGGTCTTGCCCAGCTGGTTCCAGTTAGGCACAAGAAAGCCGACGAGGGGTATATTTAGCCCTGGTTTCTGGAGGAGCCAGAGGTCTTTCATCCTTGGAGGCACTGGCCACAGTGGGACTCGGCTTGCCAATGCTGGGCTCACAGACGGAGGGCAGGCTCACTTTGGGGCAGGGAGCAGGGGCAGAGGAGAAGGGGCACATGTGAGCCTGCCCGCTGTGGGAGTTGGCAGGGAAGTGGCGATGAGAGCCAGGCAGCGGAGTCCTGACTGCCATGGCGGGACGTGTCACTGTGGGCCTGAGGCCTCCTGGGGGCATTGGAGGTCAGGTGCCCTGCACCCAGGCCCAGCTCAGACTTAGTACGCCCGTGGCGTGGGCTTATGCTTGGCACTTTGCCCTGTAGCTCTGGCCTGGGGCCTGTCCTTTGTCAGGCAGAGGGCACTGGGCGGGGTTCAAGGACAGGAAGAGGTCGCCTTTCTCTTCTCTCTCAAAATGACCTGTCGGCTGTTGGTGTTCAGAGAAGGTGGGAGGTTGGGGGCGGGTGTAGGTGTACTAGAGAAAAATAAACCCACAGAGAGGGAGCCACACGGTGCCCTGTGGAGCTTTGTGGTATGTTGGGGTGTGCAAGGGGCTTTGGGGCTGTGGCACCCACTGAACCCTAACTGGGCAGCAGGCTAGAACCCTGTGCTGGGTTCTGGTGTTGTCCAAAGTGACCGTGGCATTGCCTCATCATGGGTGACAAGACAGTGTGGGACCCCCATCATCATGTTTCTGGGGGCGACCTGTGAGTTTGGTGGTAGATGAGAGACAGGAGTGATTTTAAACGTACAGCTGTGATCTTGTAGGGCTGTGTAATTACCCCTGGATGCCGGGCTTTGTGTGTGAGTGCGGTAAACACACGTGTGGATGCAGTCTGGGACTCTGGCTGTGTGTGTGGCAGCGCACGCGGGTTGTCCTTCTGGGTGTGACTGTGTACGTGAGGGTGTAGCTGGGCCATCAGCCACCCACCCGTCTGCTTCCCACTGCAAACAAGGCCTGCTCCCGCTGAGGGTCATGCCCCGTTACCCTTCCCTGGACGCCCGCCCCAAAGCCACAGGCCCTCTGGGCCCCAGGGAGGGAACCTAGCAGTTGTAAGCGCCTGTCTCTCCCCTAATCCTCTCACCCCCACTCCCTCGACAGTCCCCACAGACGGCAGGCTTCTACCTGCCCCAGGGCGGGAGGCAGGGGAGAGAAAGAGGAGCCTGCCTGCCTGCCCGCCTGTCCGCCGCCCCTCTGTCGTCTCCGCCTCAGACAAAGAGCTCACCCTGGTCTCTGTGGGCGTCTGGGAGACGCTGGGGGGATTAACTGCCCGCGCCGCCCTCTCCCCACCTCGTGCCAGCCCACCCGGCTGGCACCAACACCTCAGAACCCAAGGGCGGTGCCCTCACCGCAGCCTCTGCAGCCCCAGTGTACGTGTGTCCGTGTGTGCATGAGTATATGTGCGTGCGTGTGTGCGTGTGTGTGTGTATGTGCCCCTGCACCCGGTGCTGCAGTGGCGCAGAGCTGCAGCCCCCCGAGAAGCAGGTCCTGGGCATGCACCCCCCTCTGCTGCTGGGCTGGGCGGGCCTGCACCTTGGTGGGCTCTCTTGTGTCTTTGGCCCTCTGGGGTGCCTTGCACCCCTCACCCCATGGTAACTGCAGCTCAGTCTTCTCTTCTTTCCCTTTGCATGCCTGGGGGAGGCATGGTGAGCCTGTGAACTGGAGAGAGAAGGGACCCGGCTCCCCTCTGGTGAGGGCTTCTGGGGAGCACAGCTCTGTCTTCTTCTTGGGGTCAGGAGAGCTGGAGCTCAGTGTCCTTGTACCCGGTGTTTCTGGAAAGCGACCTGGAACTTTGCCTCCGTGGGGAGAGTGTGTAGTATGGGTAGGGTTGCTGCTTCGTGACTTTGAGACTAAGTCTCGCACTCTCTTTGTATTGTGCAAAGCTGGAGTTGATGTCAGAGCCCTTTCACGTTCATTCTCATTGGATTGTCTCAGCAGACTGGGTGGGTATGTCTTCTTTTCTCATTTCAGATGTGTTTGACTGAGACTCTGAGAAGTTAAAGAATTTACTGTCACTCGCCTGGTGAGCCACAGAGCCAGAATGGAGCCAGGGTCTTGTCCTAAGTGTCAAGGGAGATGCTCTGGGTCCCTTGTAATCCCCATGACCTGGCCTCTGCCTCCTCAGCCCGATGTCCCTTTCACCCTTAAAGAGTTGCCTCTTGGGAAACTGGAATGGAGAAGGGCCGGTGGGAGCCAGGATCGATGACCTGGTCCCTCCCTGGTCACACCTCATCCTTGAGCAATCAGGGCCCCATTCCATGGACAGTTCTTAGAGTCTGCCCTGTGCTTTTGGGGTGTGTTTGTAGAAACTCCCTCCCCTTCCTGCCAAATGGATTGGAATATACTTTGCTCTTAAAGACTTTTCCATATTCTTTTCTATCAAAATGTGACTCTATAGGTGCACAAAATGCACTTCCCACGTGGAAGAGGCCTGACTCTTCCACAGGGCACCAGCTTTCCATGTTACCAAATAGAAAACTGCTGTTTCCCAACGACCAGAAGAGGCCATGGGGGCTAGGGGCCTCGCTTGGTGCCTTGAGTAAAAGCAATGGTGGGTGGGAGGGGTGCACGTGTGGTGAGGGGATGGATGGGTAAGTGAGCAGGTGAGATGTGTGGATGACTGAGTGGGTGGTGTTTGGATGGATGGGTGGGAGAGTATGTGGAGAAATGCATATATGTGTGAATGATTGAATGGATAGCTTATTAGGTGGATGGAGGTGGAAGAATGAATGGATAGATGAGATGGAGGAGTGGATGAATGGATGGGTGCATGAAAGGATCGACAGATCGAAAGGAGGATAGACAGAAGAAGAGCGGTGAATGGATGGATGGAAAGAAGGCAGGGTAGATGGGTATGGAAGGGTGGCAAAGGATAGGAGAGTTGTGTGAGTGGGTTTGTGAGTGGGAGAGATTTGGGAACCTGGAGGAAACTTTGGCAGACATAAGGGGTGAATTTTTCACAACTACCTTGGTTTTAGTCAGCTCTCAGTCATCAGGACTGATGGTGAAAGACCATGTTATGGAAAACTCTAGAAGGCGCTGACTGGCTGTAGTCTGAGATCATGGGGCACGGGGGTGGTTCCATCTCATACCTGTGGAGTCTGGGGCCTGAGCATCAGCCAGCGGCACACGCAGCTGCTGTCGCGGGAGTCTAGCTCTGACTCTCCCTGGCCTGCGTCGGCCCCCTCCCGCGCGGGAAAGACACCGTCTCCTCCCAGGGTGCAGGTGCAGACAGAGTGGGGGTGGCTTTGCCACTCTCTTGTGGGCTCACGCATGCCCTCAGGTCAGGGAGAAGTGACCGGCCTCTCTGAGGGCCAAGGGCTGTTCCTTCAGGTCGCCCTGAGGGTCAGGTGGCAGCCAGGGCCCAGAACCGCAGAGATTAGCCTGCCTGATCCTGACGTGAGCTGAGAGTGGAGAGACCCCTGGCGAGAGGGACACCGGATCTGTACAAATGTGAGGAGGCAATGGAAGCCACAGCAACACATGGGGTTAGATTTCTGGGGCGTGGGGGGAGACTTTCTGGGGAGACAGAGGGACAGGCTGTGCAATCATTTCTCTGTACCTTCCTGGGTGTCAGGTCTATTCCTGGGCTGCTGGGAGGGCTTGGAGAGGACTCTCCTCTACCTTCTCTTGGAGGAAAATCTTCTTCCAGGGATTCTGAGGGCTGGCGGTCCATGGCCATGATGGTGCCTCGTGCATGGGTGTCTGGCACCTAACACACATCGTCAGGTTTAATTCTCGTGGCATCCTTTCAGGGTCGGGAGCAGGTCCCCCATTTTAGAGGTGAGGAGACCGAGGCTCAGAAAGATTAGGCGTGTGCCTCAGAGGCGCTAGGAGGTCATGCAATCAGGGCCCCTGTTCTCCCGCTTCTCTGCCTCACGCCAGCTCATTCCCACCCTCCCGGCCCGCCGGCAGTCTCAGTCCAGCTGCAGAGAATGGGTCCCGGCAACGGCAACTGGAAGGGCGCATTGAGGACATTTGGTGAGGGCTCCACAGACAGTGGCACTTGGGAACAGGGAGATGTTCTTTTTCATATTCACCTGAGCGGGATCTGCAAGTGTCTCTTGGACTGCTGGTTCCGGTCTGGAGTAGGAGGCAGCATGTAGACTTGGGTGAGGTTACTAGAGGGCTGTCTGGCCTAGAGGGTGCAGAACTCGGAGCTGGTGCAAGAGGAGGCCATGGAGCCGAGTTCTTTGGAAAAGCCGTCTCGTGGGGGCTGCAGAGTGGCTGGCGGGGAGAGGCTGCCAGAGCCCAGCCAGGACGTGGCCTTGGAGCTCAGGGGGGGCTGCCTTCCTTCCCCGGGGACGCTGGGGCTGTTGAGAGTGGAGTTTTCCAAACCACAGCGGCTGTGCTGGCTGCTGAACTTGGAGCCCACCTCAGTACCTCCGGGACTCCCAGTGAGGGGGTGGCAGAAGCCTGCACAGATTTTCTAGGCCACAGGCAGGAGGTTGCTGCAGGCACCATGAGAAGAGCCCGGCCTGCTCCCTGAGCCAGACAGAGCCTGCTAGGCCGAGGCTGCCTGGGCCCAGGTGGTGGCTGACCAGGTATCTGGCCTCCTTCCACTGATCCCCAGCAGCTGAGTGGAGGGAGTGGAGGCCGGGGCAGGTGGGGGAGGCCGGGAGGTCCAGGTGGGCTGGAGTCCAGGGCGGTCCCTGCTGGCCTCCCCTCACCCTGCTGGCCTCCCCTCACCCTGCTGGTCTCCCCTCACCCTGCTGGCCTCCCCTCACCCTGCTGGCCTCCCCTCACCCTGCTGGCCTCCCCTCACCCTGCTGGCCTCCCCTCACCCTGCTGGCCTCC
>JAGFMF010011723.1:3811194-3851048 GCA_019455555.1 Galemys pyrenaicus
CCCCGCTCTCTGTGGTGAATCCTCTCACCCCCCCACACCTCTGGCCTGTGCCCCAGTGTTTGTATGCATAAATAAATAAATCTTTAAAAAAAAAAAAAAAGGGTTCCTAGGTCCCAGGGGTGCACGACATGAAATGTTCCAGAACAAGGCCTGGAGTGGGGCAGAGTTAGGGAATGAGTCCCCTGCTGGCTGGGCACTGGGCAGGGTGGGTGGCCAGTGGGCAGGAGAGGGGAGAAGGAGGCATAAGAGGGTGTAGGGTTAGAGAAATCAGGCCTTTCCACCCTCCCGCCACTGGTATGATGGACACCTGCGGTGCTGCGCGCGTGCCTAGGTGGGCACGCGCAAGTGGGTGCACCTGGGTCTGGACACGGGCATATAGAGGTGGCGTCATGAGGACGCCAGCAGCAGTGAGAGCGGCAGGAGAATGGAAGACCAGCAAAGCAGCTGGGAGGGTGAGCTGCGCCGGGGGCTGGGAGGCCTACCAGTTTCCGGGCACCCCGGCACCCCTGCCTGCCATGTAGCTGGCCACCTCTGACAATAAAAAGCATAAAAGACACCGAAGGCTCCAAGACTCTCCTTCCCTGACCCATCTACCCAGAACCATCCCGAACTTGCCCAGTGTGCCACCTTTCCTGCCGCTACAGAGGGTCAATAAAATACCTGGAATTCAGTATATGCACAGGAAAAGGAATACGACTGATCTCTTCTGGCTCACTTAAGTCTGAGTTCTTATGAGCTGTGAGAGCACTGGGCGGGAGAGGCCAGCATGGCTAGATTCAGGGATGACTGGGAGAGGGCGTAGGCCAGCTGTGGCCAGTTGCACCAATAACCTTTTCTCCTTTCTTTGTCCCTTTATTGAGGTAACATTGGCTTACAACTGAATATGATTTAGGGGTACTGGTTCATACCTCATCAGATGTGTGACAACTTCTACAAAGCACCCATAGACCATTAAGCCCCCTTCCACCTTTGTTGCCACTTCCACTCTCTGGGAACCTCAAATCTGCGGTCATATTTCTAGGCTTTATTTTGATTTAGTTTTGTCAGTTCCATTGTGTCCTTGTTTGTTTTCTCTATATTCTACATGTAAGTGAAATCATTCAGTGTTTTTCTTTCTTCTTCTGACTTACTTCCTTGGCGTAATCCCCTGCAGTCATATCCTCATTGTTTCAAGTGGCAAGAACTCATCCGTTTTTATAGCTGAGTAGTATTCCACTGTGTTTATATAATACCTCTTCTTTAATCTGCTGCTCTGTAGATGGACATTTAGGTGCTTAAAAACTTGGCTATTGTAAATAGGGCTGTAATGAACATGGGAGTAAGTATATCCCTTCAAACTAGTGATTTTCTATTATTTGAGTAGATACTAGGAATGGAATTGCTTGACCATATGGGAGCTCTATTTTTAATATTCCGAGGAACCTCCACAGTGGTGAGACCATTTTACATTCCTACTAATAATCTATGAGGGTTCTTTTTTTCTCCATTTTTTTCTTATCTATTTTAAAATTTCTATATATTTTTTTACATCATTGTTCATTCTCCTCTCAGGTATAATCCCCATAAAGTTACCACCACTGAGACACCTGTAAACTATAACCATAGACTCTTGAACTTTTCCCTCCCATGTTTTTCTCCTTCGTTCTCCCCCCTCCCCAGCTGAATGGTTCTGATTTATAGTTTGCCTGCTATTTTTTCTCTACCCCCAATCCCTTCTTTGGTTCCTCTATAAGTGAAAGCATCCAATATTTTTGTTCTCTCCTGACTCATTTCACTGAGCATTCATCCCTTCCAGCTCCATCCATGTTGCTGTGAATGACATGAGTTTATCTTTTTGATGACTCAATAGTATTCCATTGTGTATATATACCACATCTTCTTGATCCAGTCATCTGTTTGGGGGCATTTGGGTTGTTTCCTATTGTAAATAGTGCTGCAATAAACAAAGGAGTGCAGGTTTCCTTTCGAATTAATGTTTTTGTGAACTTTGGATAGATTCTTAGAAGTGGAATTTCTGGGTTGTATGTTTTTCTTTCTTTTCTTTAATATGGACCATTCTCACAGGAGTGAGGTGGTGTACCAGTAACACTGATGGAAACCCCAAGGTCACTCTATTAGCCCCTCAGGAGGGTTCATGGGCATGCTCCGTCTTAGCAAACTACCAAGAGGCTGTCCCTGGCTGGAGTCACTTTCTCCAGACTCGAATTCTTCCTAGCATCTCCACTTGCTCATTGAGTGATCTGGGACAAACAGTTGCCTCAGTTTCCCCATCTGTAAAAAGAAGATAATAGTTATAGTGTCTCTCTCATTGGGGGATGGGTTGAGATAATTCCCAATAAAGCCTTTAACATGGAGTCTAGCACTCACTCAAATTTTCAAATTCTTGTTATCCCCTCCTGGAAGTCCTTTCTGCTGTCCGCCCTCCACTCCTCGTTGATCACGACGTGTCACCGGGGAAGCAGAGCAGATGGGCCTGAGGTCTTTTCTGGCCTCAGTTTCTTTCTTTGTGAAAGCTCCCTTCCACTTCTCCCCTCCCGGCCCCCCTCTCCCTGCCTCCCCAAGCCTGCAGGGTGAGATAATGTCTAAGAGATACTTGGAGTTACTTGGAGGAAGAGGCCAGACAGTGAGTGACCAGAGGTGATTATCTGGCATGACTAAAGCAGTGGTTTCCCCCTCCCCCCAGCCTGGGCAGAAAGAAGGGGGACAACCGAGGTCATATTCCAGAAGGAACTTCCCAAGAAGGTCTTGACCTGAGGGAGCCTAACTTGGGGTGGCAGGAGGGGCAAAGAAGAAGGGAGGATGCTAGGGACTCTGTTTCAGGTGGGTCTTCACAGGGAAAAATAAAAAGCCAACACTGCTACCACCAGCTCACCTGGTTTGGGAGCAGCTTGGAGGCAGAGGGCGGGTCCACAGCACCTTCCTTGCATCTTGGTTCTATTCTCCCCTGAACAGCTGCTCTCAGTCTGCCTCCCCTCTCTGCCCGTGGCCCCTGCCCTCCTCAGCCTGCCCTAGCTCCCATTCTATCCCAGTCCCAGAGTCACATGTGTCCCCCTCAACCCCTCCATGGCAACCCAGGTCCAGAGGCCCTTATACCCTTCGAGTCACAGAGCTCCCCATAGGTGGAAGACTCCTCCCCTCTGTGCCTCTCCTCGGCCTGTCCAACCCCCAGAACCCTGCAGAGGGCTAGAACGCTGCCTCAGGGGTGGGGCTCCCTGGGCCTTTTCTCTGGCCAGGGCCTGTGTGGGGAAAGCATGCAGTTCCCACTCCTGCCTCTGGGTGCTGCTCAACAGCTGTGGTTGGTCCCTCCCCTGAAGGGCTCTTGCACCTGGCTGGAACTCACCTTTATTCTAACCTTCCTCCTGACCCCTAAAGGCCCGCCTTCATTTAGAAAAAGAGAAACAGCCGTTAAAGCTTCCTATTTTCACATCGTCTCATTTGATCCTAGTGACTGGGGTTGTGGCTTCTATTTTACTCACAGGAAGACAGAGACGCAGGGGCCAGGGTCTTGCCCAGCCCAGCCAAGGGCGAGGGTCCTGACAAGACTTGGGAAGGCAAGAAAGACTTGGAGCTGGGGTAACCTCCGGTGCCTGTGCGTGGGAAGCTTGTTCTGGTGTCTCCATGGTGAGAATGAAAGAGGAGACTGCTAGGGGCTGGAGCCCTGCGTGGGTTTCCCTCCAGCTTTTACTGTGGCCTGACTGTGTGCCCCCAGGCAAGGCCCCTCTCAGCTCTTCCCTTGTGTCATTAGTTAGCCTTCCATTAGTTACACTGGCATCCACAGGTGTGCCGGGAAAGTCTCCTTCAGAGGATAAAAATAAAAGCCAGTCAGGGACATTGGGGACAATTGAGGGCAGTGTTGGGTGAGGGGCCTCCCTCTCCCCACTGAGTGTTAGCGTCTTTGTTCTCTGTCTCTCTGAGGGTCCAGCACAGACCCTCTGGCAGGACCATGGGGTGGCAGGGACAGACAAGGAGGCTGCAGAGCCCCCGGGGGGCCTCACCCGGAGGGAGATGCAGATACGGGGAGCGTTTCCTCCTCTGGCCCTGGACATCCTGTGCCTGCTCCCACCAGCACCCAGCATTATGGAGCAGGGGTTGGGGTGGGGGCAGCAATTTAGAGGGTGGGACTGAGAATGCACAACATGGTATGGGAGTGTTAGCATGAGCGAACCCCAGTTTGCTGAGCTGACTGTAAGTTTGAGAGTATGTGAGTGCGTGCAAGTATGTGTGTGTGTTGTGTGTGCATGCATGTGCTCTACCTCACCGGGGTATTTCTGGGCATATATTGCCATAGATTCCCAATATTCTGTGAAGCCCCTTTCACCACACATACTCCCTTGGCCCCCACACCTCTGCAGGAGACCACGTGTGGGTCATTGTCCCCACAGAGAGTGCCGAGGCACGGCGGGTGTCCCTGCAGCCGCTGGAGCCTCTGGGCAGAGACCAGGCTCTCTTCTACACCCTCTGCCTGTGCTGGAGCAGGTGCTCCTGCCAGAAAGATTTAGTGGGAGCAACAGCAGGGAGAGGGACAGACCCCTCCTTAGGGGGAAAAGGGTATCTCCCAAGTCATCACTGCCTTAAAGGCCACCAAGAGCCCCCTTCCCTACCCTGTCTCTTCTCCACTTCCCAAGTCATGTTCATAAAATTGTTTCGTCTAAGAAATTATGAATGTGCTGTATGCTTGTTATAAAATAGCAAACAACACTGAAGCCCACAGAAGAGAAAGCACTCCATGAGCTGTTCTGCCCCCCGCCCCCCCGTTAGGCCCTTGGGGTTAATGGTGGTAGGCTTCCTCTAGACCCTACTGAGCATTAAAAACTTCTTTCTTTCAACTGGGCCCTTACTGACACACAGTTCCTTGACGTGTCTTTCCGTGCTTCCCACCCGTCTACACAGCCGCCTCCGGCTCGCAGGCATTCCCACCCCGCGGACCGTCAAACGCAGTCAGCCTCTTTTGCTAAGGGGCATCAGGACTTTGTCAGGTGTTGCTCCTCGCCCGTGAGGCCAGGACACGGATGCTTGCGAGAACATCTGTGTGGGGTGGGAGGGTGTTTGCCGTGTTGTCTGCAGCGCACCACTGAGACTTCAAGCAGCGATGCCAGGGGCTTGGTATTAAATCTCCTGCCAGATACCACCCAAGCTCCTGGGGGCAGGAAGTCCTTCCTCAAGTCTGACCAAGTCTCCTTGGGTGGAGGTCGAACTGTCCTCTTCCCAGTCTGGGGGGGATAGGGTCTTCTTTGAAGTGGTACCAGCTGGCTGGTGGCCGGGAAAGGCTGTTCTTTCTCTCCAGAGCTGTTGGTTGAGCGTGGGGGATGGGTTGGGAGCATTTCTCTCCTGTCTATGTTAGAAGCTTCTTATAGAAAAGAGGACAAAGTTCTTCAGATACCAGGGAACATTTGGACAATCAGTACTGGCATCTTCACAGAGAGCTGGGATGGGGGTGGCACCCCAGGAACCACTTCTCCCTGGTCTTTTTGTCTGGGCAGCACACGAGGCCCTCTCCAGGCTACACATTTCATACACATGTAAAGATACATATAGAGACTTCTCGTGGGAGGTGAGCAGGGAACTGTGGCTCCACGCTGGAGAGGCAGAGGGCTGGGGAGTTGGAGGGAAGGGGGGTGGAGGCAAAGCTAAGGGGGAGACCCAGAGATCTCTGGCATTAGCCCCCCAGCCTGCTGGTCCAGCTGGAAGATTCCCGCAAGTCAGTCTAAGTGTGTGTCTGTTTCTCATTCAGCAGGCAGTTCGGAATACCTGGGTCCTAGGGACTAAGGTGACGGCAATCAACATTAACTCTTGGTGGGGTAACCTAATCCACAGGCTGTGGGTTCTGAGCCAAAAATCATCCAAGAGGTCCAATCAAAGGCAGAACATTCAGGGAATACCCAACTCCTGGAAGCTGTTGCTGATTTCACCCTTATCTTTGCCCTCTGAGCACCCAATCACACAACAACGAGGTGGTGAGACCCACAGTCTCATGTGTGTGGGAGCAGACCAGAGAACACACACACACACACACACACACACACGCGCGCGCGCGCGCGCGGTAAGTGCATTGACTGAGAAGCAGCAGCAGGAGAAATCGATGATTAGAAACTCACTCACGGTGTGCTGTTTCCTCAGTTACCCCTAAAAGACGCTGCTCCTGGCCCTCTGACAAGCCAGGGGAAGTCCAGGCACGGTGGCAAAGTGCTGGGTAGTTTTTCACCAGGAGTCGGAGATGAGAGTTGAAATCAGGACTGACTGCAAAGCCTTGACTCTTTGTACTATTCTGCCTTGGACCTCAGTGCTGGTGGCTGGGGAGGCTCTGGCCAAGGCCCCTGGTCATGACTGGTGCCTGGATGCCTGGGTCACCAGGGATGATGGCAAGTGCTGATTTCATGTGTGACTTTTCCTTGTGGCTGTGAGTGCCTCTCCATGGCACAGAGCAGGGCTTACCCAAACTTATTCATACTTGAAGCGCCAGTCTAGAACAGAGGGGGTCCAGTGAGTGAATGAATGAATGAGGTCATCAACAAGTTCCCCCATAACAATGTTTCCTGATGTTCTACTTAGGAACATCTCAGCAGGAAATTGGGCTACAGAGAAAACTAGAGGCCTCTTCCCCTCCATGAGGCTCAGCTACTTCTGGAAAATTCCATTCTCACCTGGACAGGGCAGTATTGTGAGGAGGCAGAGAGAAGCCTGGCCTGGTCTGAGAGCAGGGGTTGCAAAGATTGGGAAAGAGGTGCCTCTGGGTGCCCTGGAGACCTTAGGAGGTCCTTGCGTTCACTTCACCCTCCACGTCTTTGCCCCATTGGCATGTGAGAAGACGTCTTCTGAAATGGGCAGCCTCTAGCATGGCCCGGCATTGAGGGGCCTCAGTAAATGTTATGACGCGAATGTCAAGTGAAAGGAGCAGAGACAGGGTCACGCAGTGAGGGCCTTCATTGCAGTGAGGGTCTCCATTACTGAGCCACTTGCCATGGGGAGGTTTCCTTCCAGTCATACTGCTCTCCCTGAAGCCACAGACACCTCGAAAGCTTCTGCCCACCTGGCCTGATTGCCCAAACACCAGCCCGAGGCACTGCCCACTGGGCTGGCCCCTTGCAGAGATTCTTAAGCTTCTCAGAATCACTGAAGGGCCTGGAAGTGGGGAACTTGATGGGGAAAGTCATATAAAATGCAGATTACTGGGCTCATTGAACTACAAAAGGGAGATTGGGAACCTGCTTTTGAACAAGTGCTCCCCCAATGCTGAGGTGGGTAGTGGATTTGCTGTCTACAATTTCAGAAACAGAAGTTCAGCATCTTCAGCATCTTTCCCTGAGCACAGGAAATAACCCTGAGCAGATAGCTGGTCTTCTGTTTCTAGGGAAGAAGCTCTGTGGAGTGATCAGGGGTCATTCAGGAGTCTGGGCTTAGCCCATGGAGGTTCCTCCCAAATTTGCTGAGTGCATGCCCTGAACCAGCATTGGAGAAACCCTGGGGAGACATGGCTCACCGCCAGGAGCGGAGAGAGCAACCCCGGTAACCGGGGGAATGTTCTAAGAAGACAGCTGGACTTGACATGTCTCCTGCACTCCTATGGAGACTTTACAAAGTTGCCATTGGCCACTGGTGTTCCCTCTTTGGGTCTCTCTGTGTCTTTCTCGATGCAAAGGACATTCTCATAGAGGGAGTAGTGCTCGGGTAGAGCTTTTCTGAGGTCTCACACAGCCGAGAGGCCCAAGAAGCAGGAGGGTCTATGAGGATGCTGCTGCCCTCCTCCTCAAGGAAGGAGGGGAAAGCAAGGGGCCAGTCAGTCACATCCTGAGGTCCCACTTTCTTAATATATATATATATATATATATTCTTTTAAAGATTTATTTATTTATGCACACAAGAGTTGGGGTACAGGTAAGAGTTGTGGGAGGTGAGAAGATTCACTAGAAACAGAGTGGGGAGCAGAACAGGCAGACTGACTGAAACACACTGCTGAGGGGAGCAGCGGGCGAGGCAGGAGAGGTCTGCTATGCCATGTGGGTCACCTCCCCGGCTGGCAGCAGGGATCAAACTCATGCTGCAGTGGCTGTGGTTTGCTTCATAGTGTGTTGCTTAACCCACTGCACCACCAAGGAGGCCCATGAGGTCCCACTTTCTGGGCCCATCCCAGGCTGCGAGCGTTTCTGTCCTGGTCTCCTTAGAGAACACTTCACTCCTCCACAGCCACCCAGCCCATCCGCTGGGGACTTTCTCTTCCTCATGTCTTCCTCAAGCCTTCCTGCGTGCAAGCAGCATGTCTTCCCCCTCACACTGGGAGTGGGGAAGCGGTCTGATCTCCATTTGGTCCTGCCTCTGAAGTCTATTAAAATACCCCCACCATCTAGTCGACCCTTCCTGTCCCTCTTCCTCTGCCCATGTGCTATCCCAGCCTTCTGTCCTCCCCAACTCCCCTCCCATTCCCATCCCAATGGAATGTAGGGAACCTCTAGTTCCTGCCGACACCCTCTCCTTGGACTCCAGGCTGGGGGTTGGTGGGTGTGCCGGAAGACCAGTTTTTCCAGCCCTCAGACCAGCCTACCCTCGGGGGCTCTTCCAGGCCCAGTAGGATGGCAACTCGGGCCTCCTTGGAATGTGGCAGATCCGGCTCCAGCTGCCATGACAGAGGGAGGCCAGGTAGCCAGAGTCCAGGGCCAGCAAGGTCCAGAGACAGCCCCTCCCACTCCGGCTGGGAACCAGTGCCAGTGGCTCCCTACCACCTCCCAGTCCCTGCCCTGCTCTGGAGCCCTTCAGATCCCATTTACCTTGGAAGGCAGGGCTGGGGCCTTTCCTTCCTACCCCTCTGCCCTTCCCTCTCCTTGGGGACAAGTCCTCAAGTTGGCCCACACTGCCCACCCGCATTTCCTTCTCTGGCTAGTGCCCTTTCCTTTTACCCTCCTCCCGTGGAGGTCACTGCTGCCTTCAGGTATGGGCACCCCAGCCTAGGCTCAGGAGCCCCAGTTATCTCAGTCACTGCTAGATACTCAAGGCCAGGCACAGTCAATGTCCAGTAAATAATGCCCACATGCCTGCTGGACCTCCATGCCTAATGCTCAGCATAAATGCATCTTGTGAGGCCAGACCTGGCTGAAAACCTGGGCTCCTGGTACTTCATACTGACTCAGCTCGCTGGTACCCAGCCTGCTGCTGCCAGCCCAGGGCCTGGGAAGAACACAGCGGGGAGCCCTGCCCCTCGCCTCCCTTTGCTCCTCAAAGCACCCATCTCCTCACCTCCTGTTGTATACCCCTAGCACCAGCCCCACATCCTCCTCACGCCCTTTGTCCCAGGACACACTGAACCACTTCCCTCTGCTCCCACTGCTCCCAGGGCCTTGCTCCTCCTGGAGGACAGACTTTCTCTGGAGCCACTTTCCACAGAAGGGAATCTTTATCAACCATCCCTGCCTCTGCCTGGGGGCTCAGGAGTCCCTCTGATAGGTGAGTGGGACAGTCTGGATCTGGGGGAGGGGTTAACTTTGGGGTGAACTGGAGGTGGAGCAAGTGCAGGGGGAAGAGGTAGGACCCACTCCGGTTTTTGTTTTTTTTTTTAAGATCCATTTATTTATGCACACAAGCACTGGGATACAGGCCAGAGGTGGGTGGGGGGTGGGGGGGTGAGAGGATTCACTAGAAACAGAGCGGGGAGCAGAACAGGCAGATTGGCCAAAACACACTGCTGCGGGGAGCAGCGGGTGAGGCAGGAGAGGTCTGCTGTGCCATGTGGGTCCCCTCCTGGCCAGTGGCAGGGATTGAGCTTGTGCTGCAGTGGCTGCAGTTTGCTTCATAGTACCACCCACTTAACCCACTGCACCACCAGGGAGGGCCCCCCACTCCAGTTTTGAAGGTCCAGCCAGTCACACAGCATACGTGGTTCTCAGTACGCAGCCTCCCCCAGGAGGGTCACACCAGTTCCCATTAACAAGTGTCCCGTGACGTGTGCCATTTATCGAGCACCTACTACATGCCAGCCTCTCTGTGCCAAAAACTTTACATGTAGTTTTCATTTAATCCTACCAACAACCTGACGTGATAGGTGCTACTATTCCATTTTATAAATGAACAAACTGAGACTATTAGCTTCCTATGGGAAAGAAAAGAATTCTTTGTCTTTTAAAATGTTCCAGTGCCTGGCAAGCTCTTGAGTGTCTAGTGCTATGTGCGGATGTTCACCTACCAAGAGACTGGTTGGGGGGCAGAGAACGCCATGCTGAGGCCGGCTGAGGCCTCCCGTCTCCGCACCAAGGATTCCAAAGGCACTGCTGCCAGGCTGGGACTGGCGCGCCTTCTGCTTGTTTCCTAAGACAGATAGCAGGAAGAACTTCTGGACAAAGCTAGGTGTGGCCTATCAAGGTCCCGGAACCCACCCTACCTGGCCAGGGGGCTCTGTGGGTGTGCTTGAGGATGAAGGGTGTGTGTAGGCCCTTGGCACCGGGGAGGAAGAGGGCTGGGATGACCTGCCAGGCCCTCTGTGCCTCGAATCCTGGATCCTGTGTCTCAAGTCTTTCTCCTGAGGCCAGGGGAGTCCCTGGTGGGTGGGGCTGCTGTCAGCCCAAGTCGTGATGTGATGTTCTGGGTGGAGGGCGGGGTGCAGCACAAGCCCTGACCTGGTTGGGCAGGTTGGCCCACCCGAGTGGCACCTGTGACCAGGCGCCAGCCCCACCCACCGCCCTTTGAAGTCATCCAGCCTGCACTCACAGCCCAGCCCCTCTTCTGGGTCACCTCCCTAAAAAGAATTGGGGTCCTCTCTGGAGAAAGCTCTCTTGCCTGAGGCCAGCTCCAGTGGGGGAGGGGAGACCGGCAGGCCTGGGCCTGGCTGGAGGAGGTAGAAGCCTCTTTGGACCAGTCTCAGCCAGGTGTCAAGTCTGAGTGAGGGGAGGAGACCAGGCAGGGGGATGGGGCTAATGAAGGGAGAGGGCTTGGTGAGGGGGATTCTGCCAGGATGATGGGGACTTGTTGAAGAGGCTCACCCAGCAGATCTATCTGAGCTACTCCTCCCCCCGCCCCCCCAGGTGCAGCTCACAAAAGCCTTCTCAGGCAGCGCAAAGCAGCTTGGAGTATTTTCATCCCACCATCTTCATTAGTGGTCCCCACTCCTATCCCAGGCATTGCCCCACCCTCGGCATTTCAGTTTTCTGTAAGGTATTGGCACCTGCAACTTGAAGACCAGTCCCTGCAGACCCCCCTGCCCTGCACCGTCACTCAGGCTTTCATGCCTCCCCATGCCCCTAACAGCGCGGCCATCCCGGGGCGGGGGTGGGCTGGCTTAGCGCTGAACGCCGTCGACTCCCGGCCCGACTTGGCACGTGCGGAGCCCTGGACACATTCCGCTCCAAAACCAGGTCCCTTTCCCCGCAGCCCAGCTACGCAGGGCTCAATCCTTCCCAGCGCGCCCCGCCCCGGCTGGAGCAGACCTCTAATCCGCCAGGAGCGGCCTCTGAAAACCATTAGGCAGCCCGGCCCCAGCCCCGCGGGGCTTCCAGCCCGCCCTCGCCAGCCCCCCCACCCGGCCCTGCCGCCTTGGGCTCTGGGTCGCCGCCAACGCCCCAACTCTGCCGTTCTGGGCGCCGGGCCCAAGAGGACCCGTGTTTTAGTTCCGCGGCCCGCTTTCTACCGCAGGCGGGTGCTGGGACTCGGGGCCCTCAGGCTGGCTGAGCGCTCTGGGCCTCCCCTGGCTCCTCACGCCCCCCAACCCTGCCTGACCTGGTGGAGGACTACAGGAAGGAGCTTCGCCCTCATACCTAGGCTTCGGATCCCGGGCATTACTCCCCTAGTCTCGCCAGTTTGGGGGTGACGGGACGCGTCGGCATCGGGTTCTTGCCACGGGCGGGGCCGGGGTCCCGAGGCTGGCGGCAGTAGGGCGTAGGGCGGGCGCGGGCGCGGCGGCCCCTCCCCCGCTGTGTCTGTGGCGCCCCGCCCGCCCTGCCGTCGAATCCCGGGCGGGCGCAGGATCGCGCTGCCCAGCCCGCACCCTGACCTTAGCCTCCTGACTCTGCTCCCCGCTCGCCCCCCTCCTTTCCAGCCGGCTGGCGTCTCCTCTTCCTCTGGGAAGCCTGCCCCAGGGGCGCATCAGCGCTCCTCCCTGTAGCTCAAGATTCTGCCCAACGCGGAACCAAACGAGCGCAGGTTCCGGAGTCGCAGAGACCCGGTTAGTGTCTGGCCTTGGGCAAGCGCTTGACCTCTCCGGAGTCTGTTTGCCCAGCTGTGAATAGAACTATTAACCCCGCCTGCCCGCGTTAGGGTATTAGATGAGCTTGGCCCAGTAAGTGGTGTTCTCATGGGGTGGCCTGGAAGGGAAGGGACCTGTGTGCCTTCCTTCAAACCAGCCGGGGCCATGACCTTCCAGCTTGTGCCTGTGTCGTCCCCTTAGGAAGAGAGGAAAGCACCTCCAGTGACCTCTGTGCCTCACAGCTCGCCCCGACGCCAGAAGCTGATGCTTCCCTTCTGTCCTCACCACCAGGGCAGGCAAGGCAGCTCAGGTGCTGGAGGGTGGGGGCGTCTCGGGACATGGCAGGTGGTGTTGGCTTCATTCTCCCGGGGCTCCAGGCACAGGCGGGAGACCTTCCCGTGGGAAGGGGGTCTCTTTCATCATGCTCACTATTGCGGCAGGGCCCCTGTGAAGCTGAGAAACCTCTCCCATGGTGGCAGGGCTGGGACCTCGCCCTCTGTCATCACTGGTCAGCAACTTTAGGGGGTTGCCTGAGGCCCAGGGGACTGCGGAAGTGACAACTCACGCATGGTCCCATTTGCCCACTCAGGAAGTTGTTCCAACTGCCTTTCAAGAAAACAGAGAATTGGCAGTTGCTGAACAGGCTGGTTTTTTGGAGCAAATCCACCAGAATAACCTTCTCATCAAGATGGATCTCATCAAGATGGAGGACAGAAAGTCCACCAGAATCAACCCTCTCATCAAGATGGAGGACAGAAAGTCCACCAGAATCGACCCTCTAGTCAAGATGAACAACAGAAGCGCAACAGTGTTTACTGCACAAAGCCATCTATGCAATGGTAGCCGCATCTTGGTCTCCTTGTGAAATTCTAGTGTTTTCGAGTCCGATTCATAGGGTGTGTTTAATAATAGTGCTTTCCTTGCTCACATGTGCCAGAGACTGTGTGAAGCACCCCATGGGCCTAGTTTCTTTTGTTTCCACATAGCCACCATTCATCTGGGCAAGATTTATTCTGGGAAATATTTATGGGGCATCTGCTGTGTGCCAGGCATTATACTAGCTCTTGGAGCTAGAGATACAGTAATAATAACTAATAGTCAGACATAACCTCTACTTTCTTGGAGCTTACATCCCAGTGAAGGAAGAAATAAATGAGGAAACAGATGGAGAACGTCAGTGCCCTGAAGAAGCCTGGAGCAGCAGGAAGGGCAGAGTGGTGGTCGGGCCTCCTGGAGCAGGTCATAGATGAGCAGAGACCCTAAAGAAATGAGAGAGTCACTCACGTGCATATTGGGGGTTCAGCAACAGAGGTCAGAGGAACAGCAAGTTAAATGACCCCGAGGTAGATGTTGGACAGAGATGGCCAGTGTGTGGGCAGGGAAGGAGCTCAGAGGGGTATGGTGTTGGGGAGAGGGGAGGCACTGCTGAGTCCATTTGATACGGGGAAATTGAGGTATGAGAGGTTAGTTAGTGCAGAAACCGGACACAAACTCAGCTGCCTGGGTCAAAGTAAGCCTGAGTACTCTGCCAGAGCGCTCCTGCCTGGCTGGCATGTAGCCTTCACTCGGCACAGGCCAAGGGCGGGCCTGGGCCATCTCACCAAGCAACCACGGTCCTATGCTTTAAGGTTCGTTACCTTAAAGGGTGACTCCAGTAATGCTCATACCCCACTGCTGAGCATTGCGTGGGCCGCAACCTATAGCCCCAGCGCCGCACCAGAGTTGCCTGGTAAATGCTTGGGGATGAGTGGAAGAAGAGAAGAGACTGGTTTTCTAGGGAGGCCCGCAGTTACAAGGAGGTTAAGCTTCTTGCTGTAGGAGGGAATCCTGGAAACCTGAGTTCAAGCCATCACTTTGCAGATGAGGAAACTGAGGTGCGGAGCTGTGGAAGCTGAAGAATGTGGCGGGGCGAGAGGGCGTCCGGTGTGCCAGGTTCTGTTACGTGCTCCCCCGAGTCGGAAATGCCAAGGGCTCTTCCCTGGATCAGGGTGAAGGTTTGATTTGGCTGGAAATGGCAATGGCAGGCTTGAGGAAAACTCCACAGCAGAAAAGTCTGTAATAAGTGGGATGTGTTTGGGAGCTGGGTTGGGGAACTCGGTCTTAGATAAGGTCAAATTTTCAAGGAAACTACCTGTTGTTTCTTTCTGCCCTGACCTCCTCCTCCCTGTTCCCTCAGCCAATGCACGTCTCAGACAGAGGCATTCATGCTCAGGGCTGCGTGGCCTGTGCCAGGGGATACCCAGGGCTCTCGCACATCTCTCTGATATGTCTGTTTGACCCACAGATTTTTAGAGGGAAAAAAATTTGGTTTTAGAGTCTGCTATTTTTACATCCAGGCTAACAGATACTATGAAGTAAAATGTGTATGTTCTGTTAAAGTTAAAACAGAAGCCTGAAATGAAAGTATTTAGAAGTGTGTTGCTTTGGGTGGCATCATCCCCCCTTCCCTGGGAGCCCCTGCTCTCACAGGTACCCCAGGAAGAACTTTGAGAAATACTGCTTGCCAGAGATACTGCTTGTGCTGTATTTCTTCTCTAGCCGCTGGGGGTAGGGTTGACTCCAGAATGGGGGCAGGTCAGCCACAGGGGCGGGCGAACTGTCTAGAGAGGGCCAGAGCCCTGGCCGCACCCACAGTGACAAGCTGGCAGCGCCCTCCCAGGAAGGGAGCAGGGAGTGTGGTTTCTAGGTAAAGGTGTTTGGAGCTTGCCTCCCTGGCGGTGGCGGCAGAAGGGGATGAGTGTGTGTGCACAGGGGCTGGGAGGTGGCAGGTTTCAGCAAGAGGAGGCCTGAGCCACCAGCCTGGGCTGGTCCTGGCACCCAACCTCCTCCCGAGTCCTGCTGTGGACTCGGCCTGTACACCGCCACCACCCAGGAGAGAGAGGCCCAGGTGCCAGGCAGAGGGACAGCGAGGCTAGAGGGAGGTCACTGGCTGAGAGCAGGGCAGGGCCAGGGGAAGGTCAGGCCTGGAGATGAGGTGGGAGTGGAGGTGGGAGGGGAGGGCTGGCTGGCGGCACGAATTGGGGCCTGGGTGGGGCCAGCCGCTCTGAGGAACTGGAACTTGTCTGGGGCTTCTCTAGTCATGGAGAGAGTATTTCTCAAAGGAAGTTTATCAAGGAGTGGACTTTCTCATCTCCACGGTGGGAGGATCTGACAATAAGATGAGGGGAAGAAGAAGGGGCCCTGGGGCCTCATGGTTCCTTGGCCTCTGAAGACTGGGTGGTGTGGGCTGGAGGGAGGGCCTGCACTGTGTGGGGGATGGACAGCTGGCCTCTGACCTGACAACACCAGCGTCCCCTGGATTCTGAGGACTGGACGCTGCTCTAAGAGCTTTACCTGGATTAGCTCATTTAATCCTCACAATAACCCCGCGAGGTAGGTATTTTCATTACTGCTCATTTCAGAGATGAGGACACTGAGATATGGAGGGCTAAGCCCCTGCACTGTTGGAAATGTGCCCTAGAACCTGTGAGAAATCAGACAGAAGACAGAAACCTTCAAGGTCTTCCATTCACGTTCATTCATTTGCTCACTCATTCACGGGCGGTTGTAGTCTGCCAGCTTGGTGTGTGAGGGCTCACTCCACAAAGCTTATGTGAGCCACTGCAGTCCTCCCAGTGGTCTTCCACGGTAGTTTCCCACGTTACAGGTAAGGAGCCAAGGTTGCAAGAGCTTACGTAATAACTCAAAGTTACGTGCTAATAGATCACAGCCATGGAGCGAGTGAGTGGCAGAACTGGAATTCGTACCCAGGCCAATGGGACTCTTTGGGCCGCAGCAAGATAAGCACAACTAGGAACTACGCAAAAAAAAAAAAAAAATACAAAGTGTTTCTAAAAGAAATAGAAGGATTTTCCTGCATTCCTCTCTTCTGTTTCTACTCAGCTCTCTGGAAGCCAGTTCTATAGCCCTGACAGGAGGGGGCGCTCTGCCTAGTCAGGAAAAACTGGTGAGATGGGAAGGAACAGGAATTATTTAAAAATAAAATGGGGCCCTCCCTGGTGGCGCAGTGGGTTAAGCAATTCACTATGAAGCAAACTGCAGCCACTGTAGCACGGGTTCGATCCCTGCCACCCCGGCCGGGGAGCTGACCCACATAGCGCAGCAGACCTCTCCTGCCTCACCCACTGCTCCCCTCAGCAGTGTGTTTCAGTTGATCTGCCTGTTCTATTCTCCATTCTGTCTGGTGGATTCTCTCACCCTTGGCACCTCTGGCCTGTACCCCAGCTCTTGTGTGCATAAATAAATAAATCTTTAAAAAAAAAGTGAAGTGTGTGAAGGAGCAGGATCTTCTCAAACCTTTGTATCTTCTCTCTACCCTTCCTCCACCAAGATGTCCTCTGACTCTGCCTCTCTCATCTTTGTCTCCAGAGTCCCTTGCTTCCAGCTCTGTCCTGTTCCTTCCTCCTGGAGTAGGCCACACCTGGCCCCACAGGTTATCACACAGGTGACTTCCCTGCATCCTGAGAACCTGTCGGCCCATCTGCCCCTCGGAATGAGCCCCACCCCCCCCCCCACTGCTTTCCTGGAGTGGAATTCCCTCCAAGGGAGTAGCACTGATTGCAACAGAGCCTTGGGGGTGGTAGGGATTTGGGGTGAAAGGTGACCTGAGAGTGTTCTTAAAGGCCAGCAGCAGGAATGGCTAACCCTGAGGTGGGGGAGAGCAAGAGTGGAGAAGGGGTGGGGAATGGAAGGCATTCTCCCGCTCAGAGCTAGCTGATGCCCTTCACCTTCTCCCTGTCCGTGGGCGGGAAGTGAGAGCCCGCGGCATGTTACTCTCTCTGGCCGGGCACAGGCTGCCTTGGGCCCCAAGGTTAACAGCCCTGTTCTTTTCCTCTTCCAGCCAGAACCTCCCTCCAAGAGTGAGGACTCTATGAAGTCAAGGGGGACTTAGCACAGTCTGCCTTCTAGACCGCAAACCCGCTGAATCCCTGCCCGAACAGCTCTGAGCTCGCTGGCAGGGTCTGTGTGGACTTTTCCCTCTTCTCTACCTCCCTAGACAAGGCCCACTGAAACCCTTAGGCCTAGGGTGGCTGTTTGGGTGGCAGTGAGGTCTGGGGAATGGACCTTAGATGATGGACTAGGTCTCCCAAACCCATGTGCGTGAATTCCCTTTCCTGGTGCAGGGCAGAGAAGACTGTTCTGGAGCTGGGATCTCCATTTATACTCTTGTGCTGACTGACACCCTTCCCCACCTGATTAGTTACCCTATCCTACCTCCTGAAACCCCAAAATCCCCATAGATGCCCATCTCTTATTGCCTTTTGATCTGCATTACAGAGAGATCCAAGTAGAGCAGAAGGTGAGGACATTCGCAGTCCCACTGACAGTCACTGGTACGTGTTCTTGGTGCAAGCATTTAAGGGGTGAGATTGGTGCAGAGTTGGAGAGAAGGGAGGGGCTCTCCTTTGCCTCTCTCATCAGCAAGCTTAGAGTTTAGGGACCGATTTACATACCTAGTTAACTCTACTGCTTCTCAGAGGCGACATAATCTTGCCTTAAATGATCCCCTAGCTCTTCCCAAGAATATTCCCAGTCTCCTGCCTGTGCCACCCATCTCCAAGGGAGCAGAGGCCCTAGCCCTCTTCTCTTCTCTCCCCCTCCCCAAGGAGTGGCCCTCAGCACCAGGGCCCAGGGGGCTGGCAGAGATGGAGGAAAGGCAAGCGCAAGCCAACTCCTGGGGTCCTGGAGAGATGGAGGATGCGTAGACCCGGCCCCATCCCCTTTTCTCCCCAGCCTGCTGTCAGCTGGCCAGCACTATCCCTAGAGCAAAAGTGCTTCCATGCAGGAGGGAAGGGAGTCTGCTTGGTGGGAGAAAGATGAAGCTGGTCCCCCCACGTGTCAGTGAACAAATTGGGCCAATTTGGTGTGATTAGTAAAGAATTCACATCTGGCCAGCAGAGTCCTCCCCCCACCCAGCCCAGCCTGGCTCCTGCTCCCCATTAGAAGCTATTTTCTCTGACGGCTCCATTTGTCTCTGTAGTGGGGGATTTGACAGCTCCCTGGCCGGCCTGGGGGGCCTGGCTCTGAGTGAGAGGCCCAAGGCCAGGCTGCCGTCCACCCCCTTGACCTGATGCCATGAAGGATGCCATGCACCAGAAAAGACCCGGGCACCTGCATGTCTCTCTTTCTGCTGGGTGGGGTGCGTGTGTGTTTAGACCCACGCTGGGGCCCTGGGCATCTCTGCGTTTCCCCACCAGCTCTCCCTTGGACCTTGGTTTCTCAGCTTGCAGGGTGATGTCTCTGCTTGAGATCAACAGAGACTTGTGTGTGTGAGCAGAGAGGGGGAGGCAGGGGTCTGGTGCTTCCTAAAAGAAAACAGCTGGGCATGTAGAAGGGAGGGTCTGCCCCCACTTCCTCCCCCTTCCCCACCCCTCCCAGAGCCCGCTGGGGCAGCTACCCCTTAGGAATGCCTCTGCCTGGCTGCTGCACAGCTGGAAGGCGTGCCCTGAAAAGTGACTTTAAGGTGCTGCCATTGGGGGGTGTGGCCTTCGAAGTCTTGGGTCTTCCTCCCCCAGTAGTGACCCCAGGTTACCTGTGTCAAAGGCAATTTGGGGCTATTTAAAGGAGCCTGACCTAGAGGTCACCTGGGCAAATCTCCTCCCCAGGGAATTACCACCAGATGGCAACCTGGGGCTTGTCTCCTCAAAGGTTCTCCCTAGTGGGGGGCAGGGGGCAGGAGTCCAGGACCTCCGTCCTTGGATGAGAATTCTGGAAGAGGGATAACTGGGAAAGGGGTCCGAGACAGCAGCGTGGGGGAGTGATGCTAGTCGTTGGGATGTCACATAGCTCAGGGGTAGGCGCGGAAGCATCCTGGCATTTTTCCACTGCCCATGTCTGCCCTCAGAAAGCCAGGCAGAGCGAAGGGAGTCAGGCATCTGTGATTTCTCCAAGCTCCAAACCCACCCTGAGAAAGGTGACCAGTGGTTCCAGTTTCCCCTACACTAAGGGGTTTCCAGGCATGTGGAATTTTCACAGCTAAAACCAGATCAGTCCTGGGCATGGTGGGGCTACTGGGCCCCCCAGTTAAGTACATGTCCCATAGGCCAGGCAAAGAGATGGAGAGGAAGCCAGTTCTTTTGGTTTTTAAGATTTATTTTTATTTATGCACACAAGAGCTGGGGCATAGGCCAGAGGTGTGCAGGGAGGTGAGAGGACTCGCCAGAGACAGAGCAGGGAGCAGAACAAGCAGATGGACCGAAACACACTGATGAGAGCAGCAGCGGGCGAGGCAGGAGAGGTCTGTTGCGCCATGTGGGTCACCTCCCTGGCAGGGACCAAGCTCAGGCCGCAGGGATGGGTGAGACTTAACCCCTATGCCACTAGGGAGGCCCCAGGAAGCCAGTTCTTTTGAGGTTTGCTGCCTGATTTCTCATTTGATTTTGTTTAGTCCTTATTATTGTCAGTAGGCCCTAAACCTTCTTTTCAAGGTAAAGCTGGGAAGGGTGGCGGGGTCCGAAGGTTGTCCTGATTTGAGGGGCTGTCAGAGGCAGCTAGCTTGGTCATTCTTCTCACTTATGCTGAGGACCACGGGTTTGAGGTGATCAAAACAGCCAGGCTGACCTGTTCTCCCGGGCACCAACCACCCAACGCCCATCTCTAATTAACAGATAAACCCTCAGAACACCCCTGTGTGTGGCTTCTGGAGTTATTATCCCATTTCAGAGATGGGAGAACTGAGATGGAGTCACTGGCCTCAGGGTTAGGTTGGGAGAGAGTCAAGCAGGGTCTCCTTGATAGACACCTCCCCCCACCATTTTACCCTAATGTCTGCTCAGCCAAAGAGGACTGTTTTCTCCAGGTGAGGAATACCCCTCAGCCACAAGCAGGGGTCTGCAGGGGGAGAGTCTGCCACTCCTCTCTGAAAGTAGCCTCTACCCTACTCCCCAGACATTAATTACATAATTAACTGAGGACAGAAGGAGGAGGAGGTCACCCTGGCAGGACTCCAGTGGTAGAGGAGAGTTTTGGAGAACCTCGGTCATGAGCAAATACACCTGTGCTCGCAGCAGCAACTGGAGCCCAAAAGAGAACCTGAAGAAGCCAGGGTGGAGAGGCCGGGTGTGCAAGGCCTTGCCAGGGAGGCCAGTGGCAGGGCCTGACTCTCAAAGTCCTAGGAGTCTGGCCCCTCCGGGGCCTGCTCTCTCTTCCACTTGCTCCATCCCCATCCTCGCCCCACCCTCTCTGCTCACCAGCCCACATCCTGAGAACCTGGAGACCAGGGAGCAAGCACTAGCATGAGCTTCAAAATGGGCTCGAAGCACCAGTTTGAAGGGACACATGGAGCATTCTCAGGAGACTGGTTTCCTGTAGGATGTGACGGCTCTGGGCGGCAAGCACTTCTGCTGCAGAGCTGAGCCGTAGCTTGCCCAGCCCCCTCTTCTGGGCCACCCTTATGGCCTCCTTCCCAGAAGACTTGGGTGGGCAGGCTGGCCTCCGAGGGAGGTTTTGTCTCCCTGGAGGGGGTGCCTTGCACACTCGTGTGGGGGAGCGGTGCTGGGTCTGGGGCTGACTTTGGGGAGGAAGGCCCCTTTAGGCCTTCTTGGAGAAGCCTCAGTCCTAGGGTGAAGGGAGGTGCATTTCTACAACCTTCTCAGAGAGAAAGAATCCCCCTGACACAGTGGTCTCCACCTTGGGGTGCTTGCCTGTTTATAACCTGTTTGCGTTTGCTTGAAGCCAAAGGCGACTTCCTGTTTCCACTCACAGGTCCCAGGTGAGATCAAAGGCCAGGGCTGGTGAGTTCAGGGAAGAGGAATTGAGGATGGTCCACCAGCCACCCTGTAATGGGAGGGTTGAAATTTATGTGGAGAGCTGGAGCAGGGCTGAGGCTGGCTTCCCAGGATGCCCAGCCTAGGTCTGGCTGGGCCTATCCTGTCCAGACCCCTCTACCAGGAAACCCAGGTCATCTCTCCACCCCTGACTCCTGACCCGCTGGCAGAGGCTGTGCCCCATTCCTCCTGGGCTGTGTCCCCAGCCAGGTTTTCCTGGCCCCTCACCCAGCACAGTGCTGCCTCCAGAGCCTAGGCTGAAGCCAGAGGAGAGAAGGGGAGATGCAGGCCAGCAGCTATCCCCAACTCTGCAGGGCTGGGAGTGGGGGGTGGGGAGGCTCTGGGAGGGTGGGCTGGTGCTGTGGCTGTCATTCACGCACTCACGCGGGAGGAATGCAGACGGCAGGGCTGCCCTGTGGTCACGTCTCCGCCCCACCGACTGAGGTAGGCGCCCAGGTACCCAGCCTGTGGGCCTTGGGAGCCCGCCAAGCTGCTGATGAAAGGCACTGCAGATTAACCCTTTCTTGGCCGCACCCCCTTGCTGCCTTGGGCCGCCTGGTGGTCGCCAGCCTCCAGGGGTGAGAGGCTGGCGTGAGGCTGGGCTCACAGGATAGAGTGGTCACCCTGTCCAGGGGGCTGGCAGCTCCTCCCACTGGCCTTGGGGCCCGTGGGTTGGGGGTCCGACACATCTAAGAGACAATGACAACGGTGACAGGACGACAACCGATTCCCAATAACAGACACTCCGCTCCCACACCCAGCCTCCCACCCGGAGTCTCCTCTGGGAATACTTGCCCACGCTGACGTGCCCCCTCCTGGAAAGTTCCTATAGCTCAAGAGCACTGGACAGAGAGCCAAGAAACTCATGTATTTAATCCGAACTCACTTTAAGAGCTGAGGAGCCTCAGCTCAGCTCAACTGTTAGAATCAGCATCCAGTCGCAGGCCCTCCAATCTGCAGAATGACAGGCTCAGCGGTTGGAAATGTGGGCTGATCTATTTGTGTCTGTTTCAGTAGCAACCTGCACTTCTCCCCCATGCAGAATCTCAGGGAGTGGAGGGTTTCTGGCTGGAGTAGAGAATGAGGCCTCCTTTCCCCTGACCCATCTGTCTCACGAGAACCCCTGGCGAGGGTGCAGGGAACAGTTTGGGAAGCGCTGAGTTCTAGCCTGGAGTGAGAGCCTTCTGGGCTCTGATAGCCTCTCGTATGTGCATCTGTGGGGTGACCCGAGACTTCTCTACTCAGAGGAGAATGTGCACCCGGGCCTGGGGCACCCGTGGGTCATCCTGTGGCTCTGGGTCCTGCTTGCAGGATCTGGTGCTGTGTTCCCTGCTGTCCCAGGGCGCCCTGCGCTGGGCCTGTGGTTGTCATCCGGGGCCCGACTGGCTCTCTGCTCTGCGTGTCAACGGACCCACCAACCCTCCCTTTCCAGTCTGCTAAGAGGTACAAGAATCCAGGCATGCACAAGGGTACCTGGTGGGCAGGTCAAAGAGGGCAAAGTTCTGAAGCTAAACCTGCCTCAGAGCCAAGACCCTCACTGCCCTGCTGCAAGTGAATCTCCCAGACATCAAAGCACTTTGGTAACCCTTACCGAGCCAGGCCATGGCCTGGGAGCTCCCACATCTCTTCTCCATCATTGGGGTGCTCCCTTCTCACCTGAGCGTTCCAAGCTCCCAAATTTCTTCCTCATCTTATCCAGGCTCCCTGGGGTGCCCACTCCTCATCTGAGGGCTGGGAGCTCCAAGAGGGCCAGGAAGTTGGAGGTCCAGCCGGGAGGCAGTGCCAGGGGCAGGCAGGAAGCCAGGAGGCCCGGAGCCCAGGTCTAACCCCCACCCACTCACCCACTCACTCCTCAGTGGTCTCTAGGAGCCTCACCACCCTGGGGGAAGTTATGCCACCCTGGAGCTGGGCTTCCCGGAGGGGCAAGAGAACACAGGAGCTCTAGGAGGAGAAACGGAGAGCAGACGTGAGGATGACTTCCCAACTTTATGTGCAAAAGTAACTCATCTCCCTTGGAAAGTGGTGCCTTGGGTACACCTCACCCAGCTTATCACCATCTCCAACAGAGCATGACAGGAAGCTGGGAATTCAGCCTTAACGTCCACTTCTTCCACCACCACTGGTCACGAAGCCCCATCCTTTCTGCAGTCTTAGTGGTTCAAAGGTGCCTGCTTTCCACTTCAATTACTCTGGGCTCTATCCACTGATGCCTTTTCTAAACCAGTCCCTGAGACTCTTGCAACAATGTCTGGTTCCCCTGGCTCCAGGGGAGCACACCCCCTCCCCCCGCCCCTGTGCCTCCTCCGCACAGCACTAAGAGGGATCTTAGAACACAGGTTGGAACATGCCACTCTCATGCTCAAAAACCTTTGATGGCTCCCCATTGCCAGCAGGATAAAGTCCCAACATTGCCTGGCATTTATAGCCTGCCCTGATCTGGTGCCAGCTTACCTTGCCAGCCTGGCCCCCACTATGTTCCTCACCCCCTTCAACTCCAGCCACATCCAGTGGCTTGTTTTTACCCTAGACCTGCCTGTACTTTCATGGCCGACCATCTTGGCTCCCGGACAAGCTTGTTCCTGGCACTTAGAGTACTGTGGGGGAGAAAGATTAATCGCATAATCCCATAAATAAATATATCCTTACAAACTGCGATAAGTTCAGAGTGTCTTCAGGAATTCAAGGAGAAGTTATAATGGGGGTGGGACAGATTTAGATGGGGGGCTCAAAGAAGACTTCCAGGCAGGAGAGGCACTGCAGGGTAATGGATTCGAGTTCGTCTGCATCATCCTTTTGGATGTCTCCCCGGGCATCCTGGCGATCTTGTCAACATGGATTTCGCATCCGAATTTCTTGGTGCCTCCACCTAGCTTGCATTGCATTTTCCCATGAACTAGACTCTCGTGGACTACAGCACCCCCAGACTTCGAGCAACTGAGAGGAGGGAGTGTGGCTCCTTGGCTCTTAGGACGCTGTCATGCAGCACGCAGTAGGTCTGGAACACAGTAGAACTGTAATGAGTGCGTTTATACTTTGGAGGTGAGCATGGAGACGCATGTGCATGTAGACCTGAGAACAGGAGATGTTTTCAGAGAGGTGTCTGGTGAGGTTGGACGCAGAAGTGAGGGGCTGGAGAGGTGTTCCTTTAGTCACCCCTCTCTCCAGAGCGCTGTTCGCACTCTGTTTGAATGACTCACAGGGATACTTCTCAGCATGCCTTGGAACCCTCCCAGTCTGACCTAGGAAACTGCATTGCATTTGCCCTGCTCTCCTCCCTGGGGTGTTGGTATTTGGAGAGCGAGGGGCTGGGAAGGGTGGGAGGAGGCTGGCGTCAGAAGCCGTGGGTGTCATCAGCCCTCAATCTGGGCTTCCTTCATCATCCCCATGATCCCAACCCCAGCAGCGCCCCCTGCGGGCTGTTCTGCTGACCTGACTATGGATGGGGTGGGGGTATGGGGGTGAAGGTGCCCTTCTTTCCCTTGGTCCCACCACCAGTACTAAATGCCCTGCAGCTCCCACCCCTGCCAGCAACTTGGGGCAGAGCACAAAGGGAGAGAGGGGTTAGCTGGCCTGGCTGTAGGAGACAGGGGAGAAGGAGGAAGGAGCCTAGTCTGCGAGGGACTACGATAACCTTGAAATGACTACAATAACCTTGAGACTGCCTCTTCACACAGCTGCCCCTCCCTGCACGGTGGCCAATGCCAGCTCACCGGGCAGTGGGCAGCATCCCAGGTTTCCGAGTCTTCCGCTTCCCCGGGGAATTTCCCATCAGTGGAGAATTTTGGATCCGAGCAAGGAATGGGATGAGCCTGTTAAGCCCACGTCAAGGCTGAGGAAAAGGTTGACTATCAGATTCCAGCCCAGTCCCTTGAGGCCAGGGCCATTGGGCCAAGTCCTCCTTTAGGAATCTTCTAGTCTGATGGTGAAGTCCTGACCCCTGCCTCAAGGGGCCCCCCTAATCTGAGCACGGAGGCATAGCCCCTTTGTGAGCACACCCCTGGTGCTGAGGGCCTTGGGATGAAGCCAGGACATAGGCCCTGAGCCCCTGTGAGAGGCTGGAGCCGACTGCCCCAGCCTGGGGTCCCTGGGTTCCTGCTGTCCTCGGATGAGCTATGTCTGGCCTCCCACTGCTGGCGGCCTTGCTGCAGAGCCTGGCGGGCGAGGGCTGGGGCTGGCAGTCCAGGTGGCAGCCAGCAGGTGAGGCGCGGGGGAGGAGGAATGTGTGCCAGGCCAGGCAGGATGCTGAAGAACAGTCCCAGCGGCCGCAGCACCCTGACCTGCTCACCCTGGCTCCTGCTGGCCAGTATCCTGGTCTCTCTGCAGGGCACGGCCAGGCCCTGAGCTCCACGGGAAGGAGACCTGGCCTCCAGACACGGGGATGGGGGCGGGGGGCACCATTGCCACAGGCCATTTCACGAACACTGACCCTGGGCTGACTTACTTAGCTCTTGCAGCTACACGGTCCACTGCCCCCGCTTTACAGGACCAAGGCTCAGGGTGAAGACATCCCAGATGCGATTTATACTGTACAGCAGCCAGACATGGAGACACTGGCTTGGGGGAGACTGAGGGTCAGAGGGAGAAGCAGACTTGTGGATTGCAGCTCCTGTGAGGTTGAGAAGGGCAGGGATTCAATCAGCCTCCTCAGCCTAAGAGTTTTCCTTATGTGAGAGGGATTAGGCTCGGGCTGGGACAAGGGGCAACACCAGCAGCCTGCATCGCACGTCCTGACAGGAGCAGGTGGGGAGATGCTGGCTCCTCAGAGCCCCTGATCTCAGCAGAGAGCCCGCCCTGGGCGGTGGGCTGTCACAGGCCCAGGGCAAGCATTCCCGAGACCCCCAGGCCCCTCACCGTCCTCTTCTTGGTGACGCCTCAGAACAGGGGCAGGGGCCCAGACTGGCGGGGGAGCCCAGGGAAAGACTGCCAGTCTCTGCTCTCCAACCTCTGCTCCCCCTCTCCGCTCCCCACCAGCTTCCCTCCCAAACACTCAGTCATTCATTCCCCAGACCACCTACAAACCACCCATTTGCCCAGACCACACAGCTCCTCTGCCCAGCTCAGCTCCTGGGATAATGGCCACCCCACCCCCTCCTTCCAGGACCCACCCCCAAGCCTAATTACCACCTTGGCACCTCCGGGGCAAAGTGGGGGCACTGACCTCCATTTTTGCTTGGAAGTCTCTTGGGCACAGGAGGCTGCTTTCCTCTGGACATCAAGGGGCAGGAACAAATTAGAGCCCCTCCATGGATCTCCCCTCTGTTATCTCCCCTTCCCCCCAGTCTCTGGCTACTGGGGCAGCGCAGGAAGGCAGAATGGTGGAGACCTCTGTTTGCAACTCGGTCCCCAGCACACAGCGAGAGGACTGAGGAAGGAGTAGACCTAGCGTGCCCTCGGGTGCAGGGTCAGGAAAGACTCCAGGAGGAGCACTGGACTGGAGTCAGGACTCAGAAGACAGGCTTGGTTCTGCTGCCCTGTGCGCGCACATCCACCCAGCTTCCTTCTCTCACTCCTAGTGTGTAAGAAGAGACAGCTGTCTCCACCGTCTCTGAGGGTTCCCCTGGCATGAGGCCTTGAAACCAGGGAGGTGCCGACTGAGGGTCTCTGAGAGGCCTTTGAGCAAAGAAGCAGAGAGAAGTAAGTGGATAGAAGAGGGCAGGTGGTCAAGACAGGGAGACCAAGCAGAGCCAGCCTAGCACCTGTCAACACTGAGTAGGAGTGGAGGCAAGGGGGCACTGTGCCAGGCAAGGGGGATGGGAGCCATGAAGTCCTGAGAGCCCAGAGCGGGTGTGCTCTGCTCCCCAGAGTCAGTGCCCTGGGAGAGGGCCCCCCTAAAGCAGCTTTGAGTACTCCTGAGAGGGCCCTTGGTTCTTCCTGCGGCAAAGTCCACATTCACCCAAGCCCTGGGAGCAGAAGCAGTCCACTCCCAGCGCCCAGCGGGGCCCTAGCTCAGAGGAGGCGCCGAACAAATGTGGGGTGAATGAGTGAGGATGGAACAGCCAGGGGAGACTAAGGAAAACCCAGATGAGTGAGCTGTACCTGTGGCTTCAGGAATCGGGGTTGGCAGGGAGAAGGGAGAGCCGTGTGTGTGTGTGTGTGTGTGTGTGTGTGTGTGTGTGTGTTTGGGAGGGGTGTTGGTGGGTTTAACCTCACCAGTCAGCTCTGAGCCAGGTCTAGGCCCTGGGGGCCAGGGCCACCAGGGCTGGGCCAGGGCGGATGAGGTGGTCTCTGTGGGGTCCCTCTCAGGATCCCTCCTTCCCCCATAATTACTTCTGATTAGCTTCACCACAACAGCCAGACTGGAAAGAGGGGTGTTCAGGACATGGAGGGAGGGGACAAAGTAGAGCAGAGCACTCAGGACAAGCCACCAGGGTCCCCAGCTGAGCTCCCTCCCCACAGTTCTACACACACACACACACACACACACACACACACACTGATCTGGAAAATTCCAAAGAAGCCCCATCTACACAAACCAGAGAGCAGCAGCAATGGTTCAGGGCAATCAGGCCCTTTAGACAACTCACCCATATTATTAACTCAAAATGCCCCCTCCGAAGTCCTGGGAGGGAGGCGGGTGACACGGCTTCCAGGCGGGGGGAGCAGGGAGCAGAATAAGCACTTCCGGCTGAAAGGAGCTCCGGCAGGCCAGTCCACCGTCAGGACCCTGGGCCAACCTGGGGCTCCCCTTGCCACAGTCAGAGAATTCTTCCCATGTCCCATTGCCCTGCCTGTCTGGGCCGCGCTAGGCTGAGGGATCTGCAGACAGTCTCATGCCCACGGCCCAGCCCACCCATTCCTGGGGGACAATTTCAGCAGGCCAGCAGGCTGGGGTCCGTCTAATCTAGTGGCAGGATGCCCCCTCCTACTTTCTCCACAGGCCAAGTGGACGTGCAGGTCACTCACAAGCCCGTAGACTTGAATTCCAAGAAGGACCCTGGGGTGGAGGGAGGAACAAATGGGGTAAGTGTCCCCTCTTTCTGGACTGCTTTGGGGTAGAGAGCTAGGAGCCAGGCACTGGTGGACGGGGAGGAGGAGAAGAAAGGGGGGCAGCCTCTAGAGTACAGAGCCCTTCTCTGGAGAAACTAGGACAGTTCCAATCACTTTCTGAGCCAAGACCCAAGGCCCACATGCTGGGAGCGGGAGACTGCATCTGGGGGTGCGGGGGTCACCCTGTGACATAGTCACCTCAGTGACTATAGTCAGTGACATAGACACCTAAGGTCGCATTTATCCTTGCTGGGTGGCCCAGGACCGGATCATATGGATGGCAGCGGATATGGATAGCTGACATTTTAAAGCACGGACCCTAGGTCTGAGCACCAGGCTTCCTTGCATAGGTGACCACTAGGCTTCCTTGCGGTCACTGAGCCTTTCTTTTAGGGAGCCCCAGCCCTGCCTGAGGGCCCTCTCCTGGCCTTTCCTCACCAGCCCCTGCCCTCACAGAGCCTGAGGCTGATGGGGAGACTGAATACATAAGCAGGGTGGGCACCCCTGACCCAGTCGCCTCCGCTTCTTTTCAGAGGGAAGCCGGACTCCTGAGGTCCAAGAGGCCAGAGGGACGCAGGCTGCCCAGAGAACTGATTCCTTGATGGAGGTGGGCTGCCTGGAGGAGGCGACGTGCCAGGGTTGGGCGCGGAGGAGGCCGCCCCGGCGGCGCTCCCACGACCCGGGCAAGGCAGTCTGGGCGCCGTCTCCGGTCTCGGGGCCTGCGGTCGGGGCACCGCGGGGCCGTGTTTGAGCCGGTCAGCTCCCCGCGGAAATTACAGGGGCGCTCAGCGCTGCGGTCGCGCCCCCCGGGGCAGCGCCCGCTGGTTGGAGGCGTTTAAATTGAAAGCAGCTTTGGGGAGAGGGAGCGAGCGCGGGCGCAGAGAAAGGGGAGGGGGCTGCCGGGCACAGCGACCCCATTGTTTGTGCTCTCCGAGGGGCGGAACTTTGCGGTGAGCACGGGGCCCCCTCCCCAAGCTCCGGCCTGCGCTGCTCCCAGGCTGTTCCCACGCTGCCCAGCTGGCCGGGCCCGGCCCCTTCCTCACCTGGGACTCTCGCCAGCAGGAAGCCTGGCGCGCATACGCACTCGCTTCCTCTGAGAGGCCCTCCCGGACCAGCGTACTGTTTGGTGATGGAGGTCAGGAGAAGTGGGATGAGGCCTCTGACAGGCTTGCTGACGTTGGGCAATTCTCCTCCTCTCTCTGGGTCCCAGTGTCCTCTATAAAAGGTCCTTAACTCTCTTAGTTATTTTAAAGATAATTTGAAACAATGTACGGGAGAGAGTTCATGAAAACTATAAAGTACCGCAAACACCTGACGAATCATAAATACCATGAATAACTTCCCTGCTCCCTGTGCTTCACTGGGCTGCTTCACTAGTGCACAGGTGTGCTGGGGATGGGGCTGGAGTGGAGAGAGGAGTTAATCAGTCAACAGCATGGAGGTGGGAAACCAGGTGGACTTCCTGGAGGAGGGGAAAGTGGAGCAGGGCTAGAAAGTGAAGGGGACAGGACGAGAGAAAGGAGAGAGAAGTCTCTGCTTCTTGGGGGAAGGTCAGAAGGAACCAGGAAGGAGAAGGAGTTCCATAAACTGAACCTGACTTGCCTGGGGCCTGCAGCCAGGAAAAGATTTGGGGAGAGGGCCTGTTTGCCCAGTTACTGGGTAGCGTGTTTTCTGGGAAGGCAGACTGGTAGCAGATCAGTGGTGGGTAGGGGCCATGCCAGTCGCTCCTGGGGAAAATGGGGTACTTCCCTTGGCCTCTTGTTTGTTCTCTTCCCCTCCTTCCCCCTGGGCTTTGGGCACCTAGAGGCTGGTTCCTGGGCTCCAGGTGCCAGGTGCAGGCACTGGCTTTGTTGTTTCCTTTGCTTCCAGTAGCAGCAGCGGAAGGTTGTTTGCCAGGTCTGGTGCCTAGGGACGTGTCCACTTGCTCCGCACCTGGCAAAGCCACATGCTTCATGCTTCCTGGAGGTCCCTGGTGGGCAATGAGGTCTGGATGGCAAAGCCTGTGGCACCAGGTCCCTGTCGTGGTGCCTGCTGCATGCATACTGGGGACAAGGTGAGAGCTGCATTTGGCCAGAGGGATGAGGAGGTCTGCCAGGATTTCTGGGAAGAGGAGACTAAGGAGGAGCCCTGGGAAGGAGGGAAAGAAGAGGTGAGGCCAAAGGGAATGGAGGGCAGAGGGGCTGAACCAGGTGTTTGCCCCAGATGAGGGGGCCCTGTCAGAGAGAGTTCTTTTCTAGTCCTCACCCCATCACTGACATCCAGCCCCTCCTCCAGAGCCCAGAGCATCTCAAAGAGGGCTTTGATCTGGCAAAGAGGCTCTACAATGGGCTTTGGGGAACAGACCAGGGCGAGAGGCTCACGTGCTCTCTCTGTCCTCTCTTATCTCCTCCCTTGGCCAGAGTAGCTGATGGACCCAACCGACTTAGCTCACTCACCTCCCTGGCATGTCCTGTGCTTGTGCCAGCTGGGCACAGGGCAGAGATGGCATAGGAAAAGAACAAGGGAGCCTAGCAGGGGTGGCGGCTGTCCAGAGTGACCTGACTGGTTGAGGCTGGGCCACCCTAGCTCGAGGACTTGGTTGGGCTCAAGGAACCTCCCTGACTCCCAGGCCTGGGACCCAAGTTCTCCTGGGGCAGGGGCCAGGATTTCTCTTTGGGGGGGATAGCAGGGTGGAGGGCGGGTGGGCCCTGTCCACAGATGCTGTGGGGTCTCAGGGAGACAACCCTCCTTAAATCACATCCTTCGCTTTGGGAGATAGATAGCAAAGCATTTATCCTGACCAGTTCCTCCTGCCTTGGCCTTCTCCCTTGGAACTTGGTGGTGGGGTAAGCTCTGGACCACCCTATCATAGCAGTGCCCGGCATCACTGCTGGTTACAAGGCTTTCCATGCATGCTCAGCGCTGCTCCACAGTGAGGAAACTGAGGCACGGAGAGGTCTCGTTAGCTTGTCCCCTGAGAGCTGTGGCACAGGGAGCCCAGCCCAGGTTGGTCTGACTTCAGAAGCTGCTCACGTGACTTGGAGGCTGCAGATTCTGTGCTCCCACATCCTTCTCTTTTTCGCCAGGTCCCTGTCTCGGTGAGTCATGAATGCAACAGCAAGTCGTGACGCAGCGACCCGGAGCAGCAGCAGGCGGCAGGGGCTGGGGCAGACCGTTGTTACAGGTCCCAGTCTGGGCCTGGAAACTTCTTGGAGGAGGATAGGCAAGAGATGGCATAAGAGGGAATGGAGAAGAGGGGTTACCAGGTGGTTAAGAGCCTGGCAATTCTGGGACAGGCGCGTCCAAGGAAATGACCTTGTTTGAGACTAGAGTAGCAGACAGAAAAGCGTCTGGACTGACTTCATCCTCTCTCTCCTCAGCCTTTTGGGTTCAGACCCAGGGGTGGGGCTGGGGACAAGTGTGGGGGGTTGCGAAAGGGGCCTTATGAAAGCATCCTGTTCCCACCCCTGCCCGTGCCAGCCCTTGCTCCAGGCTTCAGGCCACTTGAAGTCACTCTCAGGCTGAACCCCAGAGAGAGCCAAATGATCTCCCTCAGGGCTGATTAGCAGCAAACAGCTGGAGGTGAACATCTGCTCTTCTCCTAGGGGAGGCCTGTCCTTGTTCCCCCAAAGGTATGGGACCTCCAGACGTCTTGTCTTCCCGCTAAGGATCACAGGCCCACGAGGCTGGGCAGAGAAGAGAGCAAGGCGCATGTGCTGTGGGCTAGCCTTCCAGTGACTTGGGACATCTATATTTTGCAAAGGGCAATCTGTGGCTCAGGTGGGTGCTGTGAGTAGTCCAAAGTCCCACTGAGGCCAAAGACTGCATGCTGGTCACTCTGGCCTCAATTCAGGCTCTCTTCTGGCTCCAAGGTGCGAAGGGCCTGTGCCCAGCACAGACCACCACCTCCCATCACCAGTTCTTCCCCGTCTCTGCCCCTGAGCCCTGGGTTGGCCCACAGAGGAGCCCAAAACTCCAGGGCGGAACTGTGATGTTGCCTTGGTCCCTCCAGGAGGTAGGGCAGGTGACAAGGCCACCCGGGCCCTCAGCAGCCCCTGCCCACTTCTGGTTGGTTTCTGCTGATTGCCAGTAGTCACTGCAGATTGGCTAGTGGTCACTGCTGATTGGCCAGTAGTCACTGCAGATTGGCTAGTGGTCACTGCTGATTGGCCAGTAGTCACTGTGGATTGGCTAGTGGTCACTGCTGATTGGCCAGTAGTCACTGTGGATTGGCTAGTGGTCACTGCCGATTGGCCAGTAGTCACTGCGGATCGCAGCTGAAGTGCTAGTAGTCACTGCTGATTTCTCAAGGCCCTTTGCATGGCTGTGAGGCACTGATTTTAGCACTTGACAAGTTTAACCCTCATAACGGCTCTATGAGGTAGCTCCAGTTACTCTTTCCATTTTACAAATGAGGAAATTAAGGCTCAGCAACTTGCTTGAGATCGCACAGCTGTCAGTAGTAGAGGCAAGATTGATCCAGAATCCTCTCTCATTTGCTCTAAGTGCCCTTTGGTGAAACGGTTGCTGGGGTGTCCCTTTCCATGTAACAGGGTCCAGCTGGGTGGGAAGCACGAGCCCTCCATTGCCTGCCCTCTAAGCTCCAGTGCCTGGCTGCAGTGGAAAATTGGACCGGCTGTGAAGCCAGTTTCCCCTTTGTGCACCCCTGTCACAAACTGGGGTTCCAGAGTGAAAATGAAATGACTTAGGGGTCCCCTGGTGTCTGGAAAGTGGATGAAAGTGCAGACTCACCTCCTGCTCCTTGTGGGCCGTGGGACCTCGGGTAAGTGGCTGCCCTCCTCTGAGTGTCAGGCGGCTGTAGAAAATGCGATGAGAGGTGAGGAGCGAGGCTGTGCGGGCTAGTGAGAGGAGGGCCCGGAGGGCTGCCGAGTGCGGGTGTGCTGAGTGCCGAGTGCCGGCAGCGTCTTGCTGTCACTAGAGCTGGAGAATCAAGAGAGGACTTTTAAAAAGGGAGGCCAGGAAATATGGGCCAGTCCATAAAAAGGACACGGTTGATTGAGGGAGGGGAGCTGGTTTCCGAATTTTTCAAGACCCAGGGAAGGAAAGGGTGGATGGCTTCCAGGTGACATTCTTCCTTCCCACCCCCACCCCCAGGAGGATAAAAATTCCTAGCAGGTTTCTGTGTGCTTTCATGTGGAGCCTGCCAGCCTGGCCAGCATTCCTCTGCCCTGCTGTCAGTGGGCTGGCGGAGGGGTCATTAGCCCCTTTACAGCTGTGTAAAGTGTGAGGGTGGACGCCTGTACCTGCGGTCCCAGCTGGGACCTGCTGGCTCGAAGCAGGTGGCCTGCCTGCCACCCCCAAGGGGCTTTGAGGTTGAGGACAGGGGAAGGAGGCCCATCCGGGCGGGTGTTCAGGGCTGCCTCACCCCCACACCGGCACCTGCAGTTGGTGCTGATGCTTGGAATGGGGACCAGGGAGAACAGGTTTGCTCATTTCCTTCCCCATCCCTGTCCTGAGGACCCCCGGTGATGGTTTCATGTGGACGCCAGAGCGGGGGGCATACGTGTTGCCCCAGAGGATGAGAAGCCCTTTTTTTTTTAATTTATTTTTTTAATAAAGATTTTTAAAAATTTTATTTTTATGCCTACACGAGCTGGGGTACAAGCCAGAGTCGAGGGAGGTGAGAGGATTCACCAGAGGCAGAGCAGGGAGCAGAATAGGCAGATGGACTGAAACACACTGCTGAGGGGAGCAGCGGGCGAGGCAGGAGAGGTCTGCTGTGCCATGTGGGTCCCCACCCTGGCCGGGTAACGAACTCGCACTGCAGTGCAGCGGATGCTTCACAGTGTGGCGCTCAACCCACTGCGCCACCAGGAAGGCCCTTCTTTTTTTTTATTTTTAAGATTTATTTATTTATGCATGCAAGAGCTGGGGTACAGGCCAGAGGTGCAGAGAAGGAGGTAAGAGGACTCCCAGAGACAGAGTGGGGAGCAGAACAGGCAGATGGACTGAAACACACTGCTGAGGGGAGCAGCGGGCGAGACAGGAGAGGTCTGCTGTGCCATGTGGGTCCCCTCCCTGGCCGGGGATCAGACTCCTGCTGCAGTGGCTGCAGATGGCTTCATAGTGTTGTGACTTAACCTCTTGCGCCACTATGGAACCCCGAGGAGCCCAGTTCTGTCCCTGCCCCTGCTGCTCCCAGACTACTGGAGGATGGGCAGGACTTAGGCATATATCCAACCCAGCTGGTCAGAACTGGAAAGCCAGGGAAGATGCAGGGGAATGCTGTAAGGATGGGGAAGTATGGGCAGGCTTCTTGGAGGAAAGGGTAAGAAGATCAGGGCCAGTGAGGGAATGAATCTGCAATGGAGGATCCGGGCTGGAGCCACAGGACTGAGGACACAGAGACTTGCTCTCTCAACCCTCTGCCCCAGTGCATGCTCTGTCATCTACCATCCATTCATCTTGACCCACTTTCTATTCTGGTGAGAACATGATCCCCACATGCCCCTTCCCTCTCGCCTGGAGGTGTCCAACCACAGCATCAGCTGGCAGGTAATGAGCTTCCTCTCACTGAAGTTCTGGAAGCCGCTGCTGCAGGAAGGAGTCCCACAAGGGCTGGGTACCTCACCTCTGTTTCCTCCAAAGTAGCCTTCCTGCTCTGGAGTGCTGTGAGGTCCTCTACCTTCAGCTCTGCACTTGAGCTAGCTCTTCACCTACCTCTCCTCCTCTCCACCCCTCACCCTCGTCCCTGCTCAAACCTGGCCCAACATGGCCCCAGCTGACTTACGTATCTTTCCTTCAGCACCTCTCTGCCTCCTGTCTGGCCTCTTGGCTGCAGCCAGGGCTATCCCTGGAGGACCTTGCTATTAAGTATGGATTTCCCTCACTCAAAATCCTTCCATGGCTCCCTGTTGTCTGCAGAAAGACAACCAGACTCCTCTATCTGCCTTTCAAGACCCTCTCTGAGCAGGCCCAGCCTCTCCGTTCCCACACTTGACATTGCCCCATCTCCAGCACCTTCCTGACCCCTTGCCAACCAGCTCACTTAGAAAACCCAATTTCGGGCCCTCCCTGGTGGTACAGTGGGTTAAGCAATGCACTATGAAGCAGACCGCAGCCACTGCAGCATGAGTTCAATCCCTGCTGCCAGTCGGGGAGGTGACCCACATGATGCAGCAGACCTCTCCTGCAGTGCCCGCTGCTCCCCTCTAATCTGCCTGTTCTGTTCCCCACTCTGTCTCTGTTGAATCCTCTTACCTCCCGCACGTCTGGCCTGCACCCCAGTTCTTGTATGCATAAATAAATAAAATCTTTTTTAAAAAACACCAATTTCCACTTCCAGGCTCGAGTGAGAATCGCACTAAAGCGGTGATCACTGTGAGGGTGTCCTCGAAGGCAGGGCCATGTCTTTTCATGTCCTGTCCCCAGCACCCAGCAGTGGCTCAGCAAATGGAAACTGATGGTGGAACAACCCACCGAGTGAATGAATCGGCATCCTTCTACTTGAGGCCCTCCCAGCTGCCTGGCACTGCTTGTCAGGATCTTTCCCATCCTTTTGGGGGCACCTCCATGGCTAGGTGGGCTGGCACTGTTCTAGGCCAGGGCTGACAGCTATCAGGCCTCGCAGTCCTCAGGGGAGGCAGCCATGATCAAGCCTGCTAAGGTCAGGGCGCTGTGGCCTCCCTCTTCGGAGTGAGTGACAGCCCAGAGAGGCTGAATCTACCGCTGGGCCATGCAGTCAGGGAGTAGGAGCCTGGGTTAGTCCCCAGGCTGCCCCTTTGCTCTCTTGGCCTCGAAGGAGTCTTAACCCCATGCTATCTCCAGCCCAGGAGTCCCCAGTTCAGCGGGGTGGGTGCACAATAAAGGGATAAAACTGACATATTGAACTTCTTTTTCAAATGGTAGTAAATGCAGCTTCTTATTTTATTTGGAGCCTTTTTGCCTGGGAACCTGGTAGATGCCCCAACTGGGTGATGAGCCATTTGTTTCTGACATAAAAAACATTTCAAGGGCAACTTGTTACTTTCTGGGTCAAACCAAGGGTCCAGCCCCTCTGGGCCTTCTAGAAACTTCCTCTAGGGCATCTCTCCTAAAGGATGATGAGAGGTGCAGACCTCATCTCCCACTGCTTTCTGCTCACACTGGCACCACTTGTGACGGGGGCTGTTGGGTTCTGGGTGCTCCTCAGTTCCCGCTCAGAGTAGAGAAGAGTTCCCTTCAAACTAGGAAGTGAATCCCCTGCCCTACCCAGGAGTCAGACCCCATCCCACCACTGTCTCCCTCTGCTATGGCCCCCTGGGTCACCCACCAGCAGGAAACCTGTGCCTGTTGGTCCCTGAGGTCCTGCCTTCCTTGCTGCAAAGTTGGCTCCCAGGCTCCACCAGGCTCACCTGCTTGGCTTCTGTCCCGAGGACACAGAGATGTTATCCCTGGGGGCACGGGCCTCAATAGGGGTATTGTTCCCACCCTGTCCAAGCAGAATCAGGGAGGAACAGGACAGCAAGTGGGAATGTCCCAGGTGCCACACAGGCCGGCTTTGTCCTCCTCCTCCTCCCTCTCACTCCCTGGATGGCCCCTCCTCCTCACCCCCACCCAGACCTCAGGCCCTCCCAGACCCCTCCATAGACTCCTCCTAGCCTGGGGCATGGCAGCTGGTGCAGGGGTGGGGCTTGGGATGGCCTAGGGCCTTCCACTGGAGCAAGGTGCCCAAGGCATCCCCTCTATCAGCAGTGCTCTCTGGAGCAGGGCCTTTGCCCAGCCCTGCCTCCCAACATGTCTGCTCAGTCATCCCTGGGCTGGGGGGGAGGGGGGGTGTCACCCTGTCCAGCCCCTGACCTAGGCCTGGTTCCGCTTCTCCATGTGCCAACCAAACCCAGTTCAACCTAAACTGCCCCATGGACACTCCTGGGCACAGTTACACCGTGAGCTCCAGGGACGGAGCAGCCTGCGTGTCTGCTCCCAAGAGCTGACCCTAAGCCAGAGCTCCTGACTAGGCCCCAGCTCTGCTAGTAGCTATGTGGCCTTGATGAGTCACTGCATTGAGGCCTCCTTGGTCCCATCTATAAAACGACAACATTGGACAGTCTTCCCTAAGCTCCAGTTCATCTTGTGCAACTGCCTCCTGGCAAGCGAGATGCTGCTGGAGACTGACCTGAAGAGAAAAAAGCCCCCTCCCCCAGCCTCTGCCTCTTCTTCACCTCCAGCCTGGGCTTTGTCCCCAGAGCATGAGTGACAGCCAAAGAAAGCTAATGGAGACCTGCACGCTGCAAGTGAAACCGATCCCCAGCTCAGATCCAGTTTCCCCTCTCAGTTGGCCCCCAGGCCTCCTCGCACCTGCTCTGGTCCCCTTTGTACGTTAGGCCAGGAGGCTTGCCCTCTTTCATCCACCTCCTGCCCCATTCACGCCCTAAGCCTGGGGCACCGCCTCCTGCCTCCTGGCTGGGGCATGATTGCTGTAGGCTGGGTAGCAGGCACCCCAGAGCCCTACTTGCCTCCCCTTTCTTCTCACCTGGAAAGATCTGCAGGGCAGGGAGAAGGGTTGGGGCAGCGAGAGGACATGAGGAAGCACTGTGTCCTGTTGAAGGCAGTTAGCATTCTCAACACTGGGAGCTTTGTTTTTACGCTGAAAAGAGATATAAAATCAGGAGGGCTTCTTGGAGGAGGGGAATTTCTTGCACAGATTTAGAGCATGTTTAAGCACAACAGTGCTCAGGAGCAGGTCCTGCCCTTCATGTTAGGATTGGTCAGAGCCATTCATTTATTTATTTAGCGAATACTTGCTGCTGTTGACTCTGTATGAGGCTCCATTTTAGGGGTTGGAAATAAAGCTGTCAACAAAACTCCTGTTTCACAAACTTTATATTCCTGAGTAGGCTTAAGGGAGAGAGACGTAGGAAAATAGATGTTTGTTGGTTATACTTGTTTAGAAGAAAAATTAAAATGGGTAAAGGAACAGGGAGTGACCAGGTGACCATTTAGCTAAGGAACCCAGCTAGCCTCCCTGGAAAGGTGACATCTGAGCAGAGAGCCAGGTAAGCAGCAGCGCAGGGAGGAGCGATCTCTTGGGCAGGAGAACAGTAAGTGCAAAGGGCTTGGGATGAGGAGAGCTTGCCCTGTGGGCACAATAGCTAGGAGCCCTTGTGGCTGGGGTGAAGTCAGTGAAGGGAGGGCTGTAGGAGATGAGTCTGGCATACATCACTGAGAGTCTTGTGGAGGGTGGCAATCACTTTGGGTTTTATTCAGAGTGGGATGGGGTAAGGAAAAGAGCCAGTACTTCTTCCTTGGGGTTCCTAGAATGCTCTAGCAAAGCCCCTCTTCCTTCCAGGATGAGAACTTAAGAGCTAAATTTGGGAATCAGCATGCCTAAGAGTCATTCATCCAGCCATCCAGCTACCCTCGCCTCCCTCCCACTCCTTTCTCCCTCCATCCACCTGTTTATTTGACATATATTTATTGCACATCCACTTACTAGCTGGGTGACCTTGAGCAAATAGCTTCTCTCTAGAGTGGGGTCAACAATAATTCTTTCTTACTGCAGAGCTAGTGAGGATCAAGCAAGGCAAAGTGTTTGCCTCTCTTAGCCCAGCAGGGCACATGGTTGCTGTAGGACTAGCCCAGGGCATTCCATTATACTAAACTTTATTAGGTTTGCAGATTTTTCTCTTTTTTTCTTCTTTCTAAGTTGAAGTTGTGTGGCCACTGTGCCTCCAGCAAACTTCTTAGGCCATTTTCCCAATAGCAAGTGCTCATGTCTTTTCTCTCGGTTACATCTTGGTCATTCTTGAAGTATTTGAAACTTTTTTACTATTATTATAGCTGTTACCATGAACTCTGGCCAGTGATCTTGGAAGTTACTTTGTAATTGCTTTGGGACAACAAGAACTGCAACCTGGTAAGACTGTGGACTTGACAGGTAAATGGTGTGTGTATTCTGATGCCCCAACAACCTGCTATTCCCAGCCTTTCTCCCACTCCTTGGGCCTGCCTCTGCCTTGAGGAACCACAATATTGAAATGAGGGCAATTAATAAGCCACAGTGGCTTCCAAGTGTTCAAGTGAAAGGAGGCGTTGCAGGTCTCACTTTAAATCAAGAGCTAGGATTGATTAAGCTTAGTGAGAAAGGTTAATGTTGAAAGTCCCATTAGGCCAAAAGCTAGGCCTTCTCCAAACGGTTTGCCAAGTTATGAGCACAAGGCAAAAGTTCCTGAAGGGGGGCCTCCCTGGTGGCTCAATGGGTTAAGCACCGCACTGTGAAGCATCCGCAGCCACTGCAGTACAAGTTTGATTCCCGGCCTGGGAGGGACACACGTGGCGCAGCAGACCTCTCCTGTCTCGCCCGCTGCTCCCCTCAGCAGAGTATTTCAGTAGCTCCAGTTGTTCTGCTCCCCACTCTGTCTCTGGTGAATCCTCTCACCCCCCACACCTCTGGCCTGTACCCCAGTTCTTGTATGCATAAATAAATAAATCTTTAAAAAAAAAAAAAGTTCCTGAAGGGGATTGAACATGCTACTGCAGTGAACACACAATGAGAAAGAGAAGCAGTCTTATTCCTGATTGGGAGAAAGTTTGAGTGGCCTGGACAGGAGATCAAACCAGCCACAACATTCCCTTAGGCCCAATCCCCAGTGAGGCTCTACCTCTTCAAATCAGAGGTAGAGAGTGGTGAGAAAGCTGCAGGGGAAACCTGGAGCCTGCAGAGGTGGGTCATGAGGTTTGTTGGAAGAAACCATCTACCTAACAGTCAAGGGTAAGGCAAGTTATCCAGATGGTCCAGCTGAGATCTTTGATGAAAGAAGTCATGCTAAACAACAGATCTCCAAGTGAATTAGTTTCTTTATTTTTTTAAGATTTATTTATTTATGCATACAAGAGCTGGAATACAGGCCAGAGGTGGTGGGGCAGGGGGAAGGCTTGGGGGGTTGGCGGTGAGAGGATTCACCAGAGACAGAGAGGGGAGCAGAACAGGAGGACTGACTGAAACACACTTCTTTTTTTTTTTT
>JAGFMF010011723.1:3851173-3882993 GCA_019455555.1 Galemys pyrenaicus
CAGCGGGCACAGCAGGAGAGGTCTGCTGTGCCATATGGGTCCCCCCCCTGGCCGGCAGCAGGGATCGAACTCGTGCTTCAGTGACTGCGGTCTGCTTCACAGTGTGTTGCTTAACCCACTGCGCCACCAGGGAGGCCCGAAACACACTTCTGAGGGGAGCAACGGGCTAGGCAGGAGAGGTCTGCTGTGCCATGTGGGTCACCTCCCTGGCTGGGGATCGAACTGGCGTTTCAGTGACCGTGACTGCTTCATAGCATGGCACTCAATCCGCTGTGCCACCAGGGAGGTCCGTGAAGTAGTTTTAAATTAAGGTATGAGCATTGTTTTTTTCTTTTTTTTTAGACATCACACTATTGCACACTGAATGGGATACAATAAATGTAAACATAACTTTAACATGCACTGGGGAACCCAAAAATTCAGGTGAGTCACTTTATTGAGGTCTTTGCTTTACTGCAGTGGTCTGGACCAGAACCCAGCCATCTCTGGGGTGTGTCTGCTGCACCCCCACCCTCTCTGATCCACCATGTCCCCCTTCCTCTGGGGAGCTCTGAGAGGGCATCCCTGTTCTGTGTTCTCAGAACTTGCCCATGTTCCTTTCCTTCCCCAAACTGCCCCGCATGTGGCCCTGCTCCCTGCCCTCTGCCTCCTGCCCCCTGGGTGATGCCAGAGCTCGGCATCTGAGAGAACATTCTCTCTGGTCCTCATGTTCTAATTTACCCTCTCTACTTGTCAGCCTGCCTCTGTTTGCCCTGGCCTGTGGGCCACCCACTCACCAGCCTCTCCAGAGAGGTTGTGCTGTCTTGTATTAGGCTCCAACACAGTGCTCAAAAGCCAGAGACAGAAACTTAACTTCCAGGGAGCAAAACCTGGAGAAAGCCCAGGCTTTGAAGCCCTTTGGAGTCAGACTATTGAGCAAACCCTGGCTCCAGTACCTCATCGCTGTTGATCCCTGCAAGTCGCTTCATGTCTCTGAGCCTCAGTTTCTTTATCTGCGAAAGGGAACAATAACACCTGCAGGTGCAGGGCTGTGGTGCATGGGAGATCACACAGAAAGCTGCAGCATGAAGAACACGCTTCTCAGGCCACAGCTCACTGTGGAGGAGCAGGCTCCCCAGCAAGGTGGGGGTGGAAGTCCCGGGAAGCATCCTCAAATATGCAAGTACTCTTGTTGGATGAGGAGCCATAACTTTCATCAGATTTTTCAGGTGTCCTAAGCCAAAAAAATGAGGATGGGGAGATGACCCAAAGTTTTTTTATTTAAAAAAAATTTTTTTAAAAAGATATATTTATTTATGCATACAAGAGCTGGGGTACAGGCCAGAGTCATGGGAGGTAAGAAGACTCACCAGAGGCAGAGTGGGGAACAGAACAGGCAGATGAACTGAAACACACTGCTGAGGGGAGCAGTGGATGAGGCAGGCGAGGTCTGCTGTACCATGTGGGTCCCCTCCCTGGCTGGGAATCCAACTTATGCTGCAGTGACTGTGGATGCTTCATAGTACAGTGCTTAACCCCTTGCACCACCAGGGAGGCCCCTGACTCAAAGTTTAGAGTCAGAAAATTGAACAAAATGAATTTGTTCATTCATTTCTTTAAAAATCAAATGATGCAAACACCATGTTTTTGGTGCCAGACCCAACTGAGGGGAGTTAAAGACACGCAGGGCAACCCCCTCGTTAAGGTGCTCCCTGGTAGTGTCTCACTTGCCTGGGGTCACTGCACTTCACAGTTTATAGAGCACTTCGCCTGGGGCATCTTCAGCCGTTCTCCTCCCTGGTGGGAAAGGCAGTGCTGGGGGGCCATTCACAATGATACAGTAGAAGCTCAGAGAGGCCAAGTGACAGGCCCCAAGTCACACAGCTGGTAAGTCAAGGCTGAGAGCCCTGCGTCCTCCCTCCAGCATGTCCACTGCTGCTCCAGGAATGGGAAGCTGCTTCTTGGGTACAGAGGTTCTGGGGGCTCCCTCTCCTTTGGCACCACGTAGGCTGGTTCCTCCTCCTCCTCCTGGCCTCTGGTACTTGAGGCATCCCCCCATTCTCTCCGTGTGGAGAGAGCTCTGACCTGGCCAAGTGTCCTTTTCTGACAACATTACTGCCACCCATGCTTTTGTGTCCTCCTGTTGAAGGAGGCGATCCCAACTTGTTGGAAGGGGCAAACTGGCTTTGGAGTCAAAGGTGTTGAAGGAGGGGTGCCGGGTGCATGAGGCAGAATGGGTGCAGTTGTGAGAGATGGGGGGGCACCTACCGAGGGACCCTCCCTCCCCACACAGCCTCCTCTGACCCCCCACCCCAACGCAGTCTTTTTGATGCTGCTGAGGATAAGCCTGGCCTCAGCCCACACGAAACTCTTCACACACACCTCCAGCTCCAGGCAGTCCCCGGGCCCTCGTCAGGCGCTGGCTGGGTGCCTAGGTCCCAGCCCAGGGCGCTGGGCAGCCATGAGGGGCAGGAGGCTCAGCGTGTTCCAGTATTTATTTATTTATTTGGAGGCCCAGCATTTACACATACCTGGCTCTGATTACCCCCCGGGGGCCAGGAGGAGGGGGACGCTGCTGCCTGGGCCTTTGATGTTGGAGAGGAGAGATGCTGAGATGGTGCTGGAGTGGCCTGCCATGGGGCGTGTGCGCAGAGCCTGGTGATGTCACCTCAGGAGGCTGAGGATGACGGGCGCCTGGGCTGGCCCCGGGCTGACCAGATGAGGTGGAAAGGTGGGAAATAGCTGGGAAGCCCCTGGGCTGGACTCTTGGCCCATAGTCAGGCTGCCCTTGCCAAGGCCACACCACTCTCTTGGGCTTGAGAGCGCTATAGCCTCCAGGGAGAAGAGGGGAGAGGCAGCAGGTGGCTGAGAGCAGGGAGCCATCATAGTCCAAGGGCAGGCCCAGGCTCCGAGCAACTCCGTTCTGTGTTCTCCCCCCCCCACCACCCCCCGCAGAGAGGCCCATAGGATGGTGGGAGGGCACCAGGGGGGTCAGGACCCAGGAGTCAAGGACACTGCGGTAGAGGCCAGAGACTCAGAACTGCCCAGACCCACCAAGGTGGACTCTGTAAGGGGGTCCTCCCGTCCCCACCCCGTGTGTAGGGTTACCAAGGCCATGCGTGCTGAGTGAAGAGGGTACTTACTCACGAGTGAGTGAATGAGCGATGACACAGATGCAAAGACAGAAAGATAGGGCACGGCCAGCATGCCAGCCATGGCTGCCGCTGTCTCCTCTGGCACAAGCACTGTCGTGGGGGGAATGAGCGAGAGGACACAAGGAAGCAGAAGCTGCTCGGGAGGGTGGAGGGAGGAACACTGGGAAGGGAAAGACCATCCGGCGTCAGTCTCTTTCGTTCCTTTGCTGGAAATCATTTCAAACTCAGAAAACGTCACAAAGGGGCCTCCCTGGTGGCGCAATGGGTTAAGCAACGCACTATGAAGCAAACCACAGCCACTATAGCATGAGTTCGATCCCTGCCCCTGGCCAGGGAGGGCACCCACATAGTGCAGGCAGACCTCTCCTGCCTCGCCCGCTGCTCCCCTCAGCAGCGTGTTTTGGTCAGTCTGCTTGTTATGCTCCCCACTCTGTCTATGGTGAGTCCTCTTACCTCCCGCGATTCTGGCCTGTACCCCAGCTCTTGTATGCATAAAAAAATAAATCTTTAAAAAAAAAAAAGAACACGTCACAAAATAAAAACAGCACAGAGCGCTCTTGTACTTCTCATTCAGATCAACCGTGTGAATGTTTCACCATTTGCCTTTGCTTTATTCTTCTCTGTGTATATATATATATAAATTTATGTATTTCTCTCTATATGTGTATAATTTCCCTCTCTACATAAGCATTTATACATAAATGTACATCTTTTTTTCTCTATATATAACTATTTCTCTCTTCTGATCTTTTTTTTTTTAAAGATTTATTTATTTATGCACACAAGCACTGGGGTACAGGCCAGAGGCGTGGGGGGGTGAGAGGATTCACCACAGAGAGCGGGAGCAGAACAGGCAGATCAACAGAAGTACACTGCCGAGGGGAGCAGCGGGCACAGCAGGAGAGGTCTGCCGCACCATGTGGGTCCCTCCCTGGCCGGCGGTAGGGATCGAACTCGTGCTGCAGTGGCTGCAGTTTGCTTCACAGTGCGTTGCTTAACCCACTGCGCCACCAGGGAGGCCCCTCTTCTGATCTTTAAATGTGTATAAATGTGTATATATTTATTATGTATGTATTTAGAGAGAACAATTAAAGAAAGGGCAAGTAAATAATATCTGTATGTATTTATGATATATATTTTCCTGTGCACAATTGAGAACAAATTATATATTTCCTGGCTCTTTAACCCCAAATATTTCAGTCTATTATTTCCTAAGGAATATTCTCTCCCTAAGCCCCAGCACAGGTATCAGTTTCATAAATTTGCATTGGTACAATATATCATCAAATCTACCATCCATATGTCCATTTTCCAATTTTGAATTGGGCCCAATTCAGTGGACCCAATATCATCTTTTCCAAGACTGTTCCTCTACAGTTCACAGGTCAAAGCTGCGGGGTGGAGACAAGCAGTGACAGAGCTGTCCAGAGACACAACACAGAAGAATGAGGTGCTGAGCAGGATGGAGGGGTGGTCCCTGAAGCCCCCACAGACTGGGTGTCCTGGCAGCAACTCGACATTCCCTGAGAAGGCAAGCGGGCAGCCCAGGCCCACACTCTCAGCCCACCAGCGACGTGGTGCCACTGCCTTCTCAGCCCCATTCTGAAAGGCTCTGAGAGCCAGCCCCGGGCTTGCAGGAGCTTCTCAGCAGCTCTTGAACATCCAGGAAGAGCTTCTCCTGTGCAGAACACCTGAGACTCAATACAGAAAACAAAACCCCTGCATTTCAAGGAGGTTTATAAAGCTGCACAGCCAACATCCCATACGTGTTGCCTGCTCGCGCCCCCAGCACACACTCAGGGTGCAACATCACATCCGTTCTTCCAGATACTCCAGCTGGCAAGTCCCAGGTTAGTCAAGGCCAGAGCTGACCAGTGGGAAAGTAGTGTCTGGTCCCAGGGAGCTTCTGACAGCTCTGCCGGGTGGCGTCTCTACCCAGTGCTTCTCCGGACAGCCCGAGCCCCACTGTGGGCTATCCTGTGAGGGCCTCCCATCGCCCAGAAGAGCTCCGATCTCTTGTCCACAGTCTGATCTGGCTCAGAGCCTTCCAGGGCAGGGGCCCTGCCTGTCTTCGCTGCTGTGTCCCCATGCCTGGAACAGTGCCTGATAGGTATCAACTTACATCTGTGGAGTGAATAAGTGAGCAGTTCCTCTTCCTACAGAAGGCCAAATCAGCACTTGTCTATGGCTCTGAGGCTCCACCAAACAAAGCACTGGGTTGCTGGGGTCTTGGTCTTGGCCCAGTGTGGGCAGCAACCACTGACGCTGCCGTTGGCCAATGCAGCTGTCACTAGCTCCACATCCTGCCTGCTAGACAACATCAAAGGGGCTGCACAGAGAAAGCCGTAGGGCCCAGGAAGAGCAGTGGCCTCCTGATGTCTGCCCTGACTGAAGTCGTAGTGGGAGGAACTGGGAGAGACTCATGGTTTGATATCAAGAAGGACTTCCCTAAATATTTTGATGTATCTTGGATGGGCTCATGGTCAACCTGTCCAGAGGCAGGGGGATGCCAGAGATGACTTCTTGACCTTCCCAGATGGTCCTTTGGGGCCTCCCAAGCCCGTGTAAGTTCTGCCCACCAGGCGTGGGAGGCTGGACTGTGGATAGTTGGCTCCAGCCTGCATCCTCGGACTATACCAACCCGGCCAAAGGTGCCCCACACATTGCCTGGCCTGGGATAGTGTCCAGACTTGGTCTCCAGGGTCCTCCCACCCTGCTGGACAGCGGCCTCTCCCAGTGACTCAGTCCTGACGTCGTGGGGCGAGCGGAAGGGCTGAGGGCGTAGGAGGTGGTGTGCCCTCCCTCCTGTCCTCACCTCCTGGTCTCAATCCCCATAGCCTCCTTCCCTCCCACCGCCCCTCTCCTTTCTAACCTCCTCATGAGTTTGCCGTGAGCCCATGTGGCCAGAGCTGTGGCCCTTCCCCGTGGAAACATGATGTGGATGTACCCAGGTGTGTGCCAGGCCCCTGTGGCTTGTAGAAGAAGCGCAGCGTAAGAGAGTCCATTCCAGACCCCCACCTAGCAGCCACACCCCATTAGGGGGGTGGGGAGGCACCGACCCCTTTCTTTGCTTGGCTCACTCTTGGGCCTCTCTGTGCCCCCTTCTTCCGATCTGCTTATCTGCACCCTCCTGTCCAGCACCCCGTCAACCCCGCCCAGGCACATAACCTTAGTATTTTTATTTCCTCCAGATCAGAGAGGGTCCCAAGTGCTCGACCCCCTCACCTCTGCAGGGCATTTGGGCTTCCAACTCTGTCCTGCCTACACCCCGCCCAGCTGGCCCCCTCCTCCGCCTCACTTCAAAGCTCAAAGCCAGCAGTAGCTAATTACATGCCCCCCACCCCCCTGGCTCGTTAAGTGTCATTAGCCCCAGTTTACAGATGAGGAAACTGAGACTGGGGAGGAGGAGGACGTCACCCCCTCCATCTCCACCCTGGCCCCCGAGCCAGGACTGGCCCCCTGCCAAGACTCCCCTTCCTTGGAGAACCCCGGAGCCCAGTGCCCACTTCCTATGCTTCCCCAGCTCTCCTCACCTTCCCTCTAAGCCAGCTGTAGGTTTGGGAAGACAGCTGTGAGCCCCTGGGATGGAGTGGGCAGGGAGCTGCTCTGAAATCACACACCGGCAAAATGCAAATGAGCCCCCCAATTATTATAGAGTCAGGGCGGTGGCACTTTAGGTAATAGGACTTGGAGAGTGGAGGGACCCCCACCCTCCTGTGCATCAGCTTGCCAGGGGCTCCTGCTATGGGAAGAGACTGGTGATGCTGTCACCCCAAGTGGGGCTGGGCTGGGTGGGGCTGGGTGGGATGAGGTGGGGTGGGGTAAGGGGAGGGTGCTGACACTGGCAAGACTTGGGAGGGCACCCAGATGATGCTGTCAGCTAGGATGGCCCTGCCCTCAGGGCTGGGAGAGAAACCCTCATCTCAGCCCTCCTGGGGCAGACAGAGGCTTCCCTCTGGTTTGGGAGCAAGGCCAGCTCCTTGACCTTGTTTGACTCAACCAACGGGGGCCTAGTGGGCTACAAGATCTTTGAGGCACCCCTCAACAAAGGGGGACAGTGCCCTCCTTTTTACGGACCAGGAGACCGAGGTTCAGAAGGGAGTGATTTGTCCCACTGAAATCACACAGTGCAGAGAGAGAAAGCACAGAATTTGGAGAACACAGGCAATGAAATCAGGGCCCCTGAGGGAAAAGTGAAGGCGGGTAGTGGGAGTGGACAAGAAGTGTGGAGGCCGTACCGGGAAACTGCATTGCTCACAGAGCTGTAACCTGCCCAAGTGCCAGGATCTAGGGGCAAATTTCTTTCCTGAAGAACCTCTGGACGTCATCTGTCGGGGAGGCCCCTCTGTACAGATGGGATGGGGGGACTCGACCTGGTGGTAGAGCACCACCTAGCTGCTCATCATTTGAGCTATTTGATACTTAGGACTCCTTGAATGCACAGGGAGTTAAATTGCAGCAAGAGAGATGGAGGTCAGACTCCAGAAGAACTTTGCTCCTTTAATAAGAGAGCCTGAGATGAGTGGCTAGCAAGGAGCAGGCAACCTCTGCTGTCTAGGCCCTGGATCCTTCCGGGGTGGAGGGGCATCTCTGCATCATCCTGGGCTTCCTCCCTCCATCCTGTGCTCCACGTAGAAGGCCCGTGCACTCTGTCAGCATGGGAAGAGAGCACATTTGGGAAAGCTGGAGGTAACATTACCGCAGATTCGGGCCAGGTGTGTGGCTGCTGCGGGCTGAGCCTTCACCCCTGCAGAGATGAGGGACTCCGCCGAGCTCTGGGGGGCTGTAGGAGAGTCATAATCAGGAACCCCAGAGTCTGGCTCCTGCTCTTCTTTGCTGTCCTCTTAGAGTCTTTTCTAGCATAGACTGTGCCTCTTCAGGGTCCTTTTGGTCTGGCAACTCCTGTGTATGGCCAGGGCCCATGTGGTGCCTCAGAGAAGAGACAAAGCAGGGGGCCTGGCGTGGGTGCTCAGTGGGGTGTCACTGCCCTTCTCTGAGTCTGAGTCTCCTTTGTTTTCAAGTGAGGCGCCCTGACAGTGACTTTTGCAGAGGTTAAGGGTTCCATCCCATTGGAATCCACACAGGAGACAGATGTGAGGGCATTTGTCGTGGTGAATCAGGAGTAGAGTCCAGAGCGGGCCGAGAGAGGGTTTCAGACTCCAGGCCCTTCCCCAGGGGACAGTCCTCCCCAGCCCCCACTCCAGTGACTCCTTCCCTGGGGATCATCAAGGGGTGATGGTCAACGAGAGCTAAGTCTTCCCTTGGGCGAGGGCCGACCTCCCTTGGAGGATGGACGGCCTTTGCAGCGGGAGGGCTTCGCAGTCTCCGACTGCCGGGCCGGTGCAGGTGTGCACGTTGGTGGACACTGGCTCGTGCCGCCTGGGCTGCTACAACTCTCCTGGCCATCCCCGTCCTGGGAGAGTTTGGAGAACGTCCCTGCCGGCCAGAAAGTGCAGCGTCTTCTGCTTCGTCTGGCAGACAGAGCTGGTCCTGGTGCCATACCTGCAGTGAGGCGGTCCTCCTCTCTGGGCCTCTGCAGAGTCCCTTCCGGTTTGAGCACTACACCAAATTTATGATCGCGACTTACTTGATTCCATAAACTACCCTGCCCTTGTTTTGAACACTTGTATGAATCTGCGTGGGGCACCTGCGCTTTCCTGTTGAGCTGCCTTGGCTTTGCTTTCTGGTCTCACCTGTCCCCTACATGACGTGAAGGAAGAGCAGGCGCAGAGGCCACGTCTTGTGTCTATGAGCCCATCTCCTGCGCAGGACCTGCGACAGGGTGTGTGCTTGTAAATGCTTGTTGAAATGAAACGAAATGAGAACAAGAGTTGGGTAGGTACCTGGTGAGAAGGGGGAGGTAGGAGGGGAGCACTTGGGGAAGGGCTGATGGGGGTGGGGAGCAGCATAAGGGAGAGAAGTAAGTCAACATCTACCGCCACCGATTCATCGAGATGGTGTGATGGGATCCCAGAGACGAGTGGAGGCTGCCCAAGGTCAGACAGCCGATTCGGGGCAGAGCTCACACTTGAACCCCTGACTTCTAGGCTGATGCTGGTTAGGCTCAGAGGGAGGTCCTGAGGAAGGGGCTGGGAGTTTTTGCCTCCCTTCCCCTAAGACTGCAAGGTGAGCTGAGCTCTGTTCTCCATGAGGGGTGGCTTCCGTGGAAATGGGGAGACCCTGGGCTGCAATGGGGCCTGTGAGAGACTCAGAATCTGGCCCGGGAGGTCAGAGGGCAGCATACAATGGTCCTGACATTCCTTTGAGATCCAAGAGCATTCTGAAGAGGTCTTAGAGAATCGGGGACAGCCACCGGCATTGGTTTGAGATCAGCCTGGTGTGGTGTCAGGGGTCACAGTGCCCGCATGCGAATGTGGCCACCTCCGCATGGCTGATTTCAGGCAGTCTGCCTGTGCTCTGTCATTCTCGCCACGCCAGCCCACATGGTCACCCAGGGCTCACACCTCCGGAGGGCTGGGGGGATCCAATTACGTTGGGCTGCTCCCCTCTCAAAGAGGATTAGAGCACCACCCCCCTCACCCCACTAGAGAAGAGAGCTCGGGGCACACTCTGCAACTAAACAAGCTCTGGAGAGATGCTGGGCCCAGCCAGCCTCTCCATCTCCCGTCCCTCCCACCCCACCTCACAGACCCTGCTTCTGGACCTCTTCTCTGGGACACTCGGGGACAGTTAGGGAGCCCCTGAGCCCAGACCCCTCCTGCAGTCCAGGACTCTTGTTTACTGGACACCATATTCTTTGGATGGAGACCCTCTGAGGGAAGACCAATCAATCCCCAAGCTCGTCGAACTCACAGGGTTTGCACTGGGCTGGCGGGGAGCCCTTCAGAGTGATGGTGTGAGAGTACTTAACCTGAGGGGGACACCAGACACCTGTGTGTCAGGACAGATGGAGGCAAACATAGCAAGTGTCACCTGAATCATGAAGGACTGTAGTACAGAGCGAAAGGTAAGAGAATTTGTGTGGGGGAGAAGGGGCTGGACCCCAAGGGTAGGAGAGGGAGAGCCACCGGCAGGACAACAGTGCTGAGCTAAGGAGGCCGGGGCTGGGGGAGGCCAGAGCAGGGCTCGGAGGGGCTGCCCAAGGAGAAGCCAACTGAGAGCCTGAGCGAGAAGAGATGGCAAGGCAGAAAGATGGGTCTTCCATGCCAAGGAGTCGAGGGAGTAGATGGAAGATGCTGAGTGCTCACAGGGCAGAGGGAAGGGATGTCGGGCCCAGAGGCAGGCCTGGCCAGGAGCCTCGACCACACTCCCCCGCCCCATGCCGGGCACGGCCCACCCTGGCTCTGCCCAAGGCCAGCCGCATCCTGGCCCCCAGCTCTCCCCGAGCAAAGCCAACCCCCAGTCGGGTGCCCAGAGAGCAGGGTGCCGCAGCTGCTGTGAGGGTTCAGCATGGAGCCTTGGTGGGGGTTGATGGGAGACTGCCAGGCGCCGCTTAATAGGGTTTTAATTATACAGCTCCAGCAAGAATTTTTTCCCCCCTGGGCTTGGGCCCTCACAGATACCTCCATCTCCACCTCAGCATCTTCCCAGCCTTGGCAGCCTGCTCTCCCAGGCCCCAGCTGCCCGCCCCCACCCACTGTGGGGACTCTTCCTATCTCCTGGGGGTCTGGGGCGGTCCTGCCATCTGCCCCCAGCCACCGTGGGGAGGACAGGGGCTCCTAGGGAGCACCCTGCAGCAGGGAGCCCCGCTGGGGTCTGCACCTGAGCTGTGCGTGGCCAGAGCGGACCTGAGGCTGGGCAGAGGGTGTGCCCACCCTTCAGCTCACCGCGGATGGACTCTGTGCTCATTTTTGCAGGATGATTGTGTCCCAGGCCAGGCCCTTCACGATGAGTGTCTCATGTGATGCTTGCAACAGCTCTGGGAGGCAGGCAGGCAGATAGGACGATAATGCCATTTTATGGATGAGGAAACTGAGGTCCCAAGAGTTGAAGAGACTTGCCCAAGGACACATGAGTAAGGAGTCTGAACTCCAAGCTGCGCATTCTGGCGGTGGCCCTGCGCTGCCATTGCCTTGCTCCCACCCAGCCAGAGCGGCTAGCGCAGGCTCTTGTTTAGAAGACTCTACTGTCCCTGCCCCTAGCAGGCCTGTCCCCTCCTTACCTAAAGGGATAGTAGCTCCCTTTAAGTCAGGGTTAGGACCCCATTTTCATGCTCCCACAAACACCTATTTTGCCACTGTAACCCCATTACACCATATTGGATTGACTGATATTCCAACCTGCCATAAGTCTGGAAGCTCCTGATCCCATCGAGACAACCCTGATGCCCCCTGGTCAAGAACTGAGCCCCTCCCCCTGCAGCCAAAATGACCCATAAGGTCTCTGCAGTTGGCCTGCTCCCCACTCCCAGCCTCCTGGTCAGTCTGGAGGGGGGAGAAGGGGGAGAGGGGAGAGATGCACTTTCTTACTGTCTGCCCTTGTCTGGGTGAGGCATTTTTTGGGGTCTTTATTATATTTTATTAACACCTACGTTATTGTTTCAGACTGATATTAGTTGTAGAGGAAGGCTGTAAAGATAGAACAGAGTTCTTCACACACCCCTCCCATTGCCCCTGTTGTTAATAAGCCATCACCCTTGCCTTTGTGCCAGCTAAGGAACAAGCACATCATGCTTAACCTAACTCCACACTTTCTTTGGACTTCACCATTTATTATGTTTTTCAGTTGTACAAGTAATAGATGGATACATTCTTGCAAAAGTTTCAACAAGGCAAGAAATGAAACAGGAAAATCTGGAGGTCCCTTCTGTCCCTTCCAGCAGCCCCCTCCCATCCTGCCTGCTCTGTGCACAGACTCGCTCTTCCTGCCCCTTCTCGAAGCTCATGGATGTTGAGCTCTGGTGGGTGGTCAGTGTATCCCTCTACCATGTCTCCTGAGTGGTCCTGCCCCGCCTCTCCCAGCAGAGAGCCCCTCCTCCCCTCTTCCTGCCATCCCTCCAGGCTGGGCTTGGACCACTCTGCCTCTGGGTAGCTTTCAGGAACTGCCAGTCCCCAGGACCACCCCCTCCTCTCTCTGTCCATTCCGTGTCTTTGTTTCCCTCTAGGGCAAACAATGAGGGGCAAGGACAGGTGCTCAGGAAGGAGGTCAGGATGTGGGCCAGGGCCTCGGGAAAGTTCTCCAGTGGAATCCTCATTGCTCACTGAGGATTCCACCGGGGAACTTAGAAGACCCGCTGTCTGTCCTCGGGCACACTCCGGACTGTATGAGAGGTATCCTTGCACCCTAGCTGGGCTCCTGAATGACAGGAGCCCAGAGTTCAGGCCAGGCTCACCTGTCTGTGCCCAGAGGGTGGCTGGTGGGAGTAGGGGTAACCTTCTGGACAAGGCCATTGCCCCTCTGCCGGGTGTGACTTCTGCTCTTTTCTGCTGGAGGTAGGGGGATGGCCAAACTAGGCCTTGACCTCAGCTCACCCCAGCCAGGGCAGGCAGGATATCTCAGCCCTTCTGTCTCAGCCATACCTCCCACCGCAGCAAGCCCTAGAGGGCAACTTGGAGCCATTGCTTCAGCCTACCTGCCTCATCAAAGCATCTCCTGCTTCCCTCCCAGGCTTCGGGCGGGCAGCTGCCACCTGCCAGTGTCACAGACAACTTATCTTGCTCCACTCCCCACCTAAGCCGGTCGGTCTCATCCCACACTTTCCCCCAGGCCCTGGGCATGGGACTGAGACTGGAAGGGGGCTGATGCCAGTGGTGGTGACCCACCCCCCCGAGGAGCTGGTCTTCCTGACCTGCTCAGTTCGCCCACCCCCTGCCGCGGCGCTGTGCCTGCTTCTGCCAATGCCAGGGAAGACAATGGTGGCCATGATCCCCAACGTCTGTTCCTCTGACCGTGGCACCTCCTCCAGCAGTCTCACCACCTCCTCTGCCCACCAAGGCCTTCTGGTCCGGGAGCGCAGGAAGGAAAAGGGCCCTGAAGACGGGCAGGTCCCGAGGGTGCAGGCTGATGGAGGGGAGGTTGCCCACACAGGAAAGGACAGTGAAGCTTGAGATGGGGCCATGCACCCCAGGCTGCCCTGAGCAGAGTCTGCAGCAGGAAGCCAGAGCCCTGGGGACTCAGGTGTCTGGCCCTGAGGGACCCACGCCGGGAGGAGCCGTGATCTGGGCAGCCAGGGTGAGGGGTTGCACATGGCGCTGGCTGCTGTGGCATGAGATGAAAGGCCAGGAGTGGGGCTGTTGGCAGACGGACAGGCGGGCCCGTGGAGGCGTGGGGTGGGGGAGGGGAGATAACCATCAGCGAGGGCTGCCAGGTGTAGACATGGTGGAGTGTGGAGGACGCGGGCGGAGTTCTCGCCCTTGGGAGCAGGCAGAGAGCCTGGAGTTGGAAGGGTTCCCTGTGAGGTCATCTTGTCCGGCCCGATGGCTCCAGGCGCTCTGCCCCAAGCCAGGCAGGCCCTGCCCGCGATGGCTCCGGGACTGGCTATTCCTCTCCGGTCCCCGCCTGCCCCCACCTTGCAACCATTCAGAACAGTGTTCCCCAGAGTCTAACTCAGAGCCCTCTGTGCACCTCAAGCTCTGCTTTCATGGTGAGCAGGCCGGTCCTTCCTCTCGCTGGCCCGAGCTGCCCGCCAGGGTGAATCAGCACCTCAGCACTGCGTGGACCTGGTCACCTTTTGTCCTCCATTCTGAATTTCTCTTCCTTTAGCTGTGTGACGGTTTGTCCATGTCCCATGACTCCCGTGGAGTAAAGTTCTAGAGACCCTGGAGGAAAGAGAAGGAAATGTCTTGCCTCCTAAGTATCTCCTCTGACATCTCCTCTCTATACCAACCCCTGCTTCTCAGCTTCTCTGTCCAGGCTTCTCTCTTTCTCACCCAGAAATTGCTCTAACAGTCCCCCCTTTAAGCCCCCAGGTGCCTCACTCCCCTGGAATTCACTTCCCAGAAGGTCCAGCGAGCCCACATGCGGGTGGAAGCACATCCCTTCTCCGCTGGGCCCTGCAGCGTAGCACTGTCAGTGCAGCAGCCGGCCCGAGCAGGGCCCTGAGAACACAAACTCGACACCACGACACACTTGCTCTCCCACCCTGATGCCCAGGTCACCTGCGACCTGGACCCCAGCGCCATGTGGTGCTGCCCGTCACTTCCAGCACTTGCTCTCCTGACAGACCCCGATTAGGCCCCGACCAGCTACGCGTGTTGCTCTAAGCTCTTGGAAGTAGCAGCAGCAGGAGTCTGCGCTGGCAGTTGGCTCTGTGGAGGGAGGTGGGCGCTCACGAGGGCTTGTGTGGAACGAAGAGTAAATGCAGATACGTGTAAGACCCTTCCTTTCCGAGAGCACACCTGTAATGGTCTTTTCTTATGTGTTTTTTACATCTTTCTTCATTTTGTATGTTTTCCCTTCTCGTGTGCAGTCCCCGTGAAATTCCCAGCACCCATTCACCCGTGTCCCATCACCACAGTCCCTGGTGCTCTTCCCACCCCTGTTTTGATCCTGCTCCCTCCACACCCCTGCAGAATGTCTCTGGTTTATAGTTGCCTGTGGACTTTGAATTTTACCCTAGTAGTGAGTTATTTAAAAAAAACCAACACAACAACAACATTCAAGAGCAATGCAATAGATCGTTATATTAGAGAAAAGTTTCGAGTACTACCAAGCATCCTGGTTCTTGCTTCCCTTTGGGTTCTAGAAGTAGTGTAGTATGCAAATCATGTGTATAGTATGCAAAAAGAGATGCAAAGCAGCGCACAGTATACAAAATAGATGCACATTGCAGATGAGAGACATCACTAAATAATTCTTATCACTCTTGATTTGGATACATGTAGAGAAACATACATGAAATAAGGGAGAGGGCCTCCACATTGGCAATGGGCACTGAACTTTAGAATGACAGAATGTTATATTCTATAAAATATCTCATCACATTTAATGATTCTTATGAAATTTTATATATTTTAAGACTTAGGGTATAGGCCAGAGGGGCAGTGTGAGTTCACCAGAGACAGAGTGGGGAGCAGAACAGGCAGATACAGAAATACACTGCTGTGGGAGCAGCGGGTGAGACAGGAGAGGTCTGCTGCGCCATGTGGGTCAGCTCCCTGGCCAGGGATCGAACTTGTGCTGCAGTGGCTGGTGATAGGTTGATAGTGCTGAGACTTTAACCTCTGTACCACCAGCGATACCTCAATATATTTATAAAATTTTAAATGAAAATTTTAGGTTTATTTCAATAAGTTTATTATTTTGATATTCCTTAGTTACAATTTGTATTTTGCTTCTTTTTTTAAAATTTATGCATTCAGAAGCTGGGGTGCAGGGGTAAGAGGATTCACCAGAGACAGAGTGGGGATCAGAAAAGGCAGATAGACTGAAACACACTGCTGAGGGGAGCAGCAGGCCAGACAAGAGAGGTCTGCTATGCCATGTGGGTCCCCTCCCTGGCCGGGGATCGAAATCATGCTGCAGTGGCTGTGGATGCTTCATAGTGCGGTGCTTAACCCCTTGTGCCACTAGGGAGGCCCCTGTATTTTGCTTTTTAATTTTAATTGTTACATTAGACTATTTTACTCACAGACCTGTTCAGCCATTTTTTAAAAAGCAAAACAAAAAAAACATGTTTTTATGCAAGTTTTTAAAATGTGTTGTTTCATAACAATATGTTATGAAATCATATTGTCAAGGCAGGCAGCGGACTTCTACTTTCATGCAGCAACTTGGCATCTCCATCTGTGGGCCTCCATTTGTGCTCTTGTCCTGCGCCCCACACTGTTGGGGTGGCCCGCCTCCTTGCCCCTTGTCCCTGCTGGGCTCCTCAGCATGGCCCGCAGGACATCCACAGCCCGCTCTGAGCTTCTCGGGTCCTGTCAGCTGGGTGTCTTCTGGCAGCCCGGCCGCGGGGTCCCCAGAACGTGCTCGGTCTGCTCTGCGCCTGTTCTGTCCCCGAGACAGCTCTCCTTCCCTGGCCCTGGCACAACTGGCAAGGACCAACTCACACTCTGGTCTCAGCCTCATGCGCCCCAAAGACACCTGTTAAAATGGTCCTTCCACAACAGGGGGAGGCCTGTAGGCTGCCCCCACCATGCACAAGACCTTCTTGTGGGCAGGGCCAAGCGGCTCCGGGGCAGGCAGGGGCCTCAGCGGAAGGAGACAGAACCTCTGTGGTGACCAGAGTGCAGGCCTGACTCTCAGTGCTGGGCCCATGAGGCCTTGATAGCTCTGACATCCATAGGACTTGGACCCCAAAGAAACCAGACATTGTAGGGGGAACCCTGGCCTTTGCCCAGCTCCCAACCACCTGAGCAGCCCCCAGAGAGCCAACTCTGGTCCGTGAAGAGGTTGGCTGAAACTCCCACTGTCCTCCCTGCCATTCTAGGGGGACAGGGACGGGGGAGGCAGGAAGCTGGAGGCAGCCAGAGGGGTTGGGGAGAGCAGCAGGGGCCACGGGGGCTCACATCCCTTCACCACAACCTCTGACTCCCTGGAGAATTCCTTTGTTGGGAGGGTGGGTAAATCCGGTAGAGTGTTGTTTCCTCAGAGGACAATTTCAAACATGTGGAACCCTAGTGTTTCCTGAGTACCTACTGTGTGCCAGACACTATGCGAATATCCTCCACCTCACTTTCCCAAGAGAACCACAGCCTGACCGTCAGGGCAGCCCCCCCCCCCATCTGACAGGAGAAAACTGAGTCTAATAAGGGGGAGTGACTTGCCCCAAGGTGGCTGAGAGGCAGTCAGCTGGGGGTCCTGACTCATTGTTAGGGTGCTTTGTCTCTGTCCCTGGAGCCTCCAGCAACGACATTCTCTGTCCAGAGCCAGTGGCGCCCACAGCAGTGGAGTCCCCATCTGATCTGCTTTAGGGGGTGGTGCCATTCAGCCTCAGTTTTCCCTTTGTCCCATGGGCTGGAGCGCTGGATCTCCTTGAGTCTTTCCTCTCACTGGCCCAAGCATCTCCTTTCTGGGTTCTCGAGTTCCCATCCCACCTGCAGCTTCCCTAAGGCCTACACCCTGGTGCCTTTAACCCAAAGGCTAAAAGAAAGGTCCGAGACCCCCAACCTGGAAAGTGAGAGACTGGGTGCCTTGTTTCACCCTGTTCGCTTTTTTATCACCATCGTTGTCACAATAATGACAGATAGCATTTGAGCACTTATCTGTGCTAGTCACTCTGCCCACAGCAAGAACTACTCTTTGCTCACTTTTTTCAGCTGGCGTCAGACAGGCGTCATGAGGCCTAGTAGAAGGTGTCAGAGGGGATGGGCTTTGTGGTCTGGAAGGGCAGAATGCGAGGAGCTCCCTGAGGCTCCAGTCCCTCTGAGCCACGGCCACAAGCTCCTCCTGCTTCCACAGGACCCCTGGGCAACCTGCCAAGACCCCTTCCCTGTGTCCTGCCCACACCACAGGCTGCCACTTGGTCTGCCCACTTGGTCAGCCAGAAAGGTGGGAGGGGGCCGCATGTGTGCAGACCCACTGGAGGGAGGGGGTGCCGGGTTTCTGCCTCTCTGCCTCTGCCCCTGCCCATGCTGCCCTTGGCTGTGGCCACCGGTGAGCCTGGCTGTGCTGGTTGGGCAGAAGCTCTGTTGATGGCCCTATTCAGCCAACAGACACGCATTTGAGCTCCTGCTGCCCACCCCACACACTGCACAGGGCACTGGGCAGAGAGGGCCGGGCAGGGCCCTGGCCTCCTGCAGCGGACTCTCAGTGGGGTGAGGGAGAAGAAATGGCCTCCCTCCATCCTCTCTACAGAGGATGACCCCTGAGCTCCAGGGACTACTCTAGCCCCTGGGGAGAGAGTCATGAACGGAACAGCCCCAGAGCCCTGCCCTCAAGGATGTCACATTCTTTAAGAGGGAGACAGAAAATTGTTAAAAGAAATGAGCAAGTGATTAACTGTAGAAGGGGTGTGTGCTGGGGAGGAAATAAAGCCGGGAGGGGGCAGGAATGGGGAGCGAGGCTGAAGCTACATCACAAAAGGACCCGCTTGCGGTGAGTCTGGAGTGCCCCCGAACAGGGAGCAGGGGCCATTGTGTGCCCATGTGGACACGCGTACAATGCGTGGGCAAACAGAAACCTCCGGTGACCAGACAACCATCCCTGAGCACAATGAGTGGTCCCCGGCGTTGAAGCAGGGGCCCACACCGCAGCTCTCGGCACACCTGGGCGTGCACACCTGGCTTCGTGGGTCTGTGATAGTTCTGCGCGGTTAGCAGGCGTGCGTGTGTGCGTGCGTGCTGCAGCGCCTTGGTGTCTATCAGGTGGCTCTTCTGACTTTGCTTTGGGCGTGTAGCTGGGGAGCAAATATTGAAGCTATTTGTGTGCCCTTGTGAGAGTCTCTGAGAAGGGGGGTTCAGGAATGGTGCTGGCACAGGTGTGACACACGGTGTGGGCATGTGTGTGTAGGGGCTGGACTGGCCCGAACGGGGGTGTGAGGCTCGGTGGGTGGGTGAATGTTGCGCCCGCAGGCTTGGGAGAAGACTAAACCCCTGTGTGCCCCCGAGGGAGATCCTGAGTTCCAGCCAGTCTGGGGTTCCTGTGTCTCCTGGATGGAGGGTTGCTCCGAGCCAGGGGCACCCTGCCCACCAGCCAGGGACAGCCCTGGCACCTGCAGAGAACTTGCTATTGTTTCTGCTTCCACAGGTGAGGGGTCCAGGGCCCATGCACCTTGCTGGGGGCCGCAGCCGCTGCTGTACAAAGCAGACCTTGAGCTCAGCTTCTCAGACTCCCAGCCCGACACTCCTGTCTTGTGGCCACCCCAGTATCGGAGAGGTGAGTCACCAGTACACGGTTTTAGGGGGACAATGCTCCCTTACAGCATCTTCTTCAGGGTCCCAGACTAAATGTCCACTTGCCTAAGTCCCCTGCTCCCATGCTTTTCCCTGACCCCCTCCCTCTACTCCCAGGCTCAGCGGCTCCCCCCAGGCTCCCTCTCCCTGAAAACCCCCAGAGCAAGCTCGCTGCAGTACAGAACAGATCGCCTGTGTATTATCCGTATGTTTTCACCCCCAGCTGGGTGCTCCAGTTATTGTTCTGGCGCAGCAGGGCGAGGGGGCGGCTTGTGGGCGTAGCGACGCCGGGCTGTCTGCTCGGTTCCCGCTTGTTATTACCTCTCCTCCAGGCTCCCATTAGCCCGCCTGCCCCAGAGGCCCGCGCAGGCTCCCGTGCTCCTCGGCACCTTTGTTCCTTAATTATCACCGGGGAGCCCCGGCTCACCTGCCTGCCACTTTCTAAGAAGCTGTCTGGCTCCCCTTCCCCATCCTGCACCCCCAGGATCTAAGCCCTCCACCCCTGGGGTGGGGCTGGTGTCTAGCAGCAGCTTGCCCCAGGCTTCCACAGGCTCCAGAGCCGCAGGCGGCCTAGCCTGGCTACGCTGAGCTGCCCTTCTCTGTCCCTGCTGCCTCTGAGAACCCCGCCCCATCCTCACTGCCCCTCTCAGGACATTCAGCTACCTTGTGCTTCAACATCCGCCTCCTCGCCTCCTCGCTTGCTGCCCGGATTGGGCACCTGTAGAAGGCACTCAATGAATATTCAGTGAGAGGATGATTAACTTCTGCAATCCCTGCTTGAATACCTCCCTGACAGGCCGCTCACTTCCCCCCAGGCAGCCGGTGCCCCTGGAAATGACCGGTACTGTTGTAACACCCCTCACCCTGAGCTCTCCCCATTCCACGGTCAGGGACTTGCATCTAGAAGCCGCCTTTGCTGTGCTGCTGAGTCTGGCGCTCAGACCGCCTTCCTGAGAGGGGCTGGCTGATGCCTACTGCAGGCGGAAAATCTCCCACCCAAGGCTCTGTCCTGGGGTGGGGGCAGGAGGCTCTTGGTGCTCCTCTTGGGCTCAGGGACCAGTCATGCCCCAGACCAACTCTAGCCCCTGGCTGTCCTCCCGACTCAGGCCTCTGGCTGCTATTCTCCAGCAGGAAGGCAAGGGGGTGGAGGGACTGGGGTGAGAACCCTCAGGCCAAACAAGCTCCGACAGACAGCCAGCAACAGCCGCGGAGGAGGCACTAGCTGCACACACGGTCCAAGGCTGAGGGAGGGAAGGCCTCAGGGAGTCCAGGCAGGAGACAGGAATCTCCCCTCCCCAGCCAGCCCGCCGCCCTGCCTCCTGACCCTTGCACAACTCCTCGCCTCAGTGCACTGTGGGTACCGGGGGGTCGGAGGCTGAGCCTCCAGAGGAAGGAGCGGAGCGCGTTGACCACCCCAGTACCAGGGGCACCTGCCCTGGGCTGCTGGGGCGCAGTACTTCTTGCCGAGGGGCTGGCCAGGCCTGGTGAGCCTGCAGCAACTTGGGTCAGCCCCTCAGGCACAGAGGAGGAAGACCTGAGTCCACAAAGGGTCTCAGAGCCTGAACCCAGCCTACCCCTCTGTGCTCCTGGGGAGGCCATGCCACTCAATGCTGCCCCCTCCTCCCGCCCCCATGTCCCCTGCCCATTCTCCACTCATGTTGATCCACTGGCACATTTCACTTGACCTCCCCCTTTGGGCTCTTTCAGCGTGTCCCAGCCTTCTCCTGGCATGGGGCTCAGTAAGGCAGGGTCGTCCGTCTGGGCGCATGGCTGAGACTGGAGCCCAGCCACGGCCTGGTACTCAGCCCTGAGCATCTCGCGTCCCAGGAGTGCTACAGTGAGGCCGGGAGGTGCCTGCTTCATGCTGGAGGCCCTCTGGACAAACACCAGCTGGGGTGGAGGACTCGGGCTGGGAGGCCACCTCCTGCCACCAGACTGTGACCTCAGCCGGCTGCCCTGTGCTGTGCTCCGGAACTGACTCAGTCCCTTCCCAGTGCTGCTGGGTGTCTATTCCCCAGGGGCAATCCCGGGAGGTCCATCAGCTGCCACAGGCTCCACCCAGACAGAGGACACCCACCCCTGCTTGGGGGGTCAGGGGCTCCAGTTCTGGTAGAATTTGAGGGGAGAATAGAAGGCAAAGGTTGCCTGCTGGGCCCCTTGCTCCACCACCTCCTTCCCTTTCTCCTTCACTCAGTTTCTCCAGACCTGAGGTTTCCGTCTCAGTTTTGGTGTGGGACTTGGTCAGCTGCCACACAGAGGTGCCCCCACACCAGGCTGGAGACAGAGGGACCCCCAAAGAGAAAACAAGGCAGTTCTATGATACCCACTCCTTTGGGGAACACCTGAAATCATGCCCAGAAACTTTTTCATTGTGAGACAAAAAAGAAGGCAACGCCCTTGGAATGTTCCCTGGGGCCTATGTCCAGAGGAGTTTGGGGGTGAGGGGCATCATGATTCTAGAAGGACTGGCCCTGGCTGATCTCAGCACTCACCCCGTCTGCCAAAGGGAGCTTTGTGAATGTCAGTCACAGCAAGTCCTTCCCCTGCTTCAAGCCCTCCAAGAGCCTCTCAGCTCATTCAAATAGCATAGGAATCCTACAGGCCCTATACCATCCAGACCCCGCCGCCCCTCGAGTCTCGTTCTCCCCTGCCTCCCGCCTCATCCACTCCACTCCAGGCTGACTGGTCACTGCTGTTTCTCACATACGCCAGGCCCACGCCTGCCACAGGGCCTTCTGGGAGACCCGTCAAGGTCTTGGCACTGGCTGTTCCATCCAACTAGAGCGCTGTTCCCTACAAGTTCCTTATTTTTCAGAGCTCAAGAAACCTATGTAAAATAATGTCCCTTTGTCTCCTGGCACCCCTATCCCCTCTGCCGGCACAACTCTTTATTCTTCATAGCACTATCACTACCTGAGAGAGTTTCTCTTTAATTACTTGGTTAATATCTGTCTCTGCCACTAGCAGGGTAGCTCTGTGAGGACGTGGCCCAGGCCCTCTGTGAGGACAAGACCTGGTATAGGGGGTGCTAGAGAGATATCTGTTAAATATATGAGCAGTCTGGGGAGGGAGAAAGGCTGGTGCAGATAGCCGAGGGACTGGTGGTGTCTTAAGAGCAGAGACCAAGAAAGCTGTCCTTGCAGGAAGGTAGAGGAAGGCACCAGCCCTTTGGCCCCCAGGCCTCAAAGGGCTGAGGGAGGAGGGGAGGAAAGTGGGGAGGTGGCAAGGAGGTTGCCAGTGAGTGCCTTCCTTAGAAGCCTCTGATGGCCATTAGAGAGGTCTAGGAAAAGGTGACACTGTCTCTGTTCTTTGAGTGTTCCCAGCCTAGAAGGGACAGGAAGAGTACTTGGGAAGCCCTTGAGGTCAGGCCTTTCCACTGAGACTGGGTTTCAGAAGTCAGAGTTGTTTCTGCTTGGCCCACTTCGTCAGGTCCAAACCCAACACCTCGTCCTTCCTGTAGCTAGCTCTGGCTCCCCCAGTTCCGTCAACAACCTCCTCCTGGGCAGGAGTCACCTCCAAATGTTCCTTCTCACTCGCCCCTAGCCCATCAGGCTCCTCCCTATGAGGACGAATGGGCACCATGTCTTCCCAGTCCCCTAAGCAGCTGGAGGCGGCTTCACTCCCAGTCCCTGAAGCCACCAAGGGAGAAGGGAGGCCATGCCCAATTCTGACCCCCATCGCCTTTGGGGAAAACTGAGTTGTGCTGGCAAGCATGTGGACGCTGAGGTTATCCTGACTTCTATAGTTTCACTTTCTCTACATTTTATGACCTTGGGAAGTTACTTGCCTTCTCCAAGACTCAGTTTCTCCATCTGTAAATGGAGATAAAGTATACCTCTCTGGGTTGCTTGGAGATTAAGTGAAAAGACTTATAATAAGCACCTGGCAAAAACAGTTGATGCTTAATAGTGCAAGGCCCATTCCTCCCCTTTCAACCTGACTCCCCTGCTCAAGAACCTGCTATAGGTCCCTATTTCCTAATGTGTCTGATCTAAATTCCTCTACGTAACTCTCAAGAGTGTCCAGATCTGGCTTAACCTTCTCAATCTAGTCTTCATTCCCAAGATTTCCATACTCTCTCCCTATAGCTGTGTTCCCACTGACTACACCATGGTCACCCCTTCACCATACCTTCTGAACACACCGCTGTTCTTACACTGCAAGACCCTTCTGAGGAACTGGTTGCAGCCCCGGAATTTTCTTTACTAGCAAATTCCACAGCTACTCCCCCAATTTCACACCAGCTAATGTGCTCAGCCTCTTGTCCCCATGGCTTAGGGGCAGAGAAGATGGTATCTCTGCCGCCTTCCTACAAAGGCAAAGGCTGAGAGACTGCGACCTCAGGCTTCTCACCCACCTTCCCCAAAGCAGAGCCTTAAGGTTACTTGTCCAGACCCTGCTGCTATCACCCTCCCGCTTGTCCTGCCGCAGCTGCTGCAGAGCCTGACCTCCCCCAGCTCTGCACAGAGTGCCTGCGTCAAATTCTGTGGTTTCCAACTTACTTGGCACAGAGACCCTCACAGTTCCCCAGCCCTCCACTGGCCGAGCCCTCCATGCGGGCAGCCAGGCCCAGCTGGAATAACACAGCTCCCCTCCCTCCCTCCCACGAGCACCGGACTATTAACAGCTCACCAGGGCCTTCACACCCATGAGCTCACTGGAACCTTCCCCACCCACCCTGGGAACCCAGCAGGGCAGGCACCATTAGCCCCATTTTGCAGATAGAGAAACTGAGGCTAAATGCCTTGCTCAGTGAGTTCCCCAAAGTCCAGTCTCCTGACTCCTTAGTCTGGGGCGCTTCTCAATTCCTCAAGGAAGGTGGTCCAAACACCTCTAATTTAAAGTGGGGGAGTTTCCAGCCAGGGCAGGGGGTATAAGGGTGGGCTCTAGTGAGTTAGCCGGTCCCAGGAGCTGGAAAGAGCCTCCAAAGCAGCATACCAGGAGTGGGCTGGACAGGTTTCAGGGCCTCAGTCACAGGAGCCTGGCAGGGGCTTCTTCAGAGTGGTGGGGGATGGCAGGAGGGTCTGTAGGCTGGGCAAGCTGACTGGGAGTATGGGAGTTTCAGGTTCTCCAGTTAAGGCAGGGGAAGGGGCTGAGGATTCCACCTCAGAGCTCCCTTCTGGGCATCCAGACTTGGTGGCTATATGCTGGCTGCAGCTGGAGAAACGCTAGGTAGATTCCAGAAGGGACCTCCTACCCACAGACTGCCTGGGCTGAGTTCCTCTACCTTGTGGACAAGGCTCGGCTCAAGCTCCCTCTTGTCTCCTCACACTGGACACCGGAGACCGAGTCTCCCATCCAACTGTACAGGTCTCCTGGCCCCACCTCCTTCAGCCTGGGCAGTCTCTGCCCATAGGGGGCGCCCAAACAGTGTTGTTGAGTCCAGGCAAACTTGCTACTGCTTGAGCCAGACCTGGCGAGATTTACCTGCAGCGACACAGACATGGGTGAGCTGTCATAGGCCCCTCCAAAGCTCCAGGTTACTTTTCAGTTGATCAAAAGACAGGGGAGAAATTTTAGATATAGAGAGCAGTCTCACTTGGGCCAGGAGAGGGGGGACTACACAGTGACCTCTAAGGAAGACTCCCTGACCTTCCCGGTTTGGGGCCGGGAGAGGGGGGTGGATGGCTTGACGTGCTCACAGGGCCCTCAGTGGGCACAGATGGCTTCTTTGGCCCCGCTCTAGAGTCCCCAGGCCAGTGGGCAGAGGCCTCAACCAAGCAACCCCTGTTTCCTTCCCCAAGTCTCTTGGAAAGAGTGGTGAGTCAGTTGTGGCCATGAACTCATCCTAGGCAGTAAAAATAGGAAAACAAACAGGCCTCTCCTCCAGCAGGAGGAGAGGGGGTAAGGCTGAGTGGGAAATGGGACTCCCCCCCGCCCCAGGCAGAAAGGACAGCCAGCTTTTGAAGAGTCCTTAAGAGTGAGGCAGGTGTCCTGATAGCCACTAAAAACCAACCACATCAAAGCCACCCCAGGAAGGTGGTGTGAGGGGGATGCTGTCTCACTCACAGTCACGGTCACACACAATGACACAGCCGAGTCCCTGAGGGATGCACAGTGACACACACACTGAAAGGCATGACACGCAGCTACACACACAACGTGCAATGCCAGGAACCCCCCCGGCCATCAGGTGGGCACACAATCACACACCAGACTTGCAGGTGCACCGGGAGAGGGCATCCCAGAGTCCCACACGGCCTCACACATCCACAGCAGCTGTCTCCACCCAAAGGTGCGCACAAATCACGCAGGGCAGCACAAAGCCATGCGGGCAGCCGCGCACACCCAGCACCCCGCCACTCTCAGAACCAGTCTCCAGGCGCCACACGGCATTGGACAACGCCCATTTCTACGCACAGAGTCACACAAGCAGTCGCACTGGCAGCCGCTTACAGCCCAGGACCTCACGATTCCTACACAATGTGCAGAGCCACACCCAGGCCACAGTCACACAGAGTCTCAGTCACACGCGGGTCACATGGGCAGTCAGAGGCAGAGTCCCCACATCGCACACAACATCTCGGAACCCGCCTGCACTAGGCATCTCCAGGGCTGGTGGGGCGGGTCCTGCAGTGGACGGGCGGGCACCTTGGCCTTCAGGCCTCACTGAGTCCCCCTTGCCACTGTGGGGAAGGGCACGTTACCTCGAAAATAGTTGAGTCCAATCAACATTGAGCATCATCCATGTCTCCAACATGCCATCACCTGGCCTGTCTGCCAGGGGCCACGCTAATGGTGGAGAATGGAGACAATCCTGATCTAAACAAGACCGGGATTTCCCTTGGTGCAGTGGCTGTCCCAGATGTGTGCCCTCTGTAGATCTAGCCCCAAACACCCCCTTGCTTCCCAACCTTGGCCTGGCCTGCCCTCCCAGCAGGCCCAAGACTCTTCTGCCTCCTTTTTTCCAGTGGTCATTCCCAAGAGGGGGAAGGGTTCTCCTGTCCTGAACCACCTCTGGAGGGGCAGAGAAAGGGGTTCCACTCAGGCGAGATTCCTGTTGACTCTCCATCCCCTGCTCTGGACAGTGCGTCTTCCCAGGTAGCTGGACTGGAAAGCCTGTGCGAGGGGCCAGGGAGCCGGGCCTTCGTCCAGTTGTAGCGTGTCATCTCAAGCCAGTCATGCTGTTGTCCGGCCCAGCTTCTGCTGTGACCCGAGGGCGAGGGAACCCGGCCAAATCGGTTTCTCACGGGAAGGGAAATTTTACACATGCAGGTGACCAGGTCCCCTCCAGATGTCCTGGATCCCCAAATTTAAGACCACTGGGTCTGGAGACCCCTGCGGTACTTCCAGCTCTAAGAAGGATTTTGAGGAGCAGCAGTGCCCCAGAGGCTGCCAAGGGCCCCTCCCAGCCCGGGTGCCTGGCGTGCAGGAGCCTCTGCCACCCTCCAGGAGGTGCCACGTCATCCAGCTGGTTTCGAGGCTTGGGCCGTGGTTGGGGCAGGTGGCCGCCAAGTCAGAACCTTTGGGCCCTGTTCTTGGCTGAGGCTCAGCTTCCAGGGTGGGCCAGGCTGTTTGGGAACTCTTGGTGCCTTTGGGGTGGCTAATGATGTTCAGGTTCTTCAGGAACCAGGTCCCAACCCCACACTGCAGGGCTTGCCTGGACGAGGCAGGCTGGGCCCAAGTAGGAAAAGTCCATGGGGGGCCCTCCCTGGTGGTGCAGTGGGTTAAGCAAGGCACTATGAAGCAAACGGCAGCCACTGCAGCACGAGTTCCATCACTGCCACCGGCCAGGGAGGGGCCCCACATAGCATGGCAGACCGCAGACCTCTCCTGCCTCACCTGCTGCTCCCCTCAGCAGTGTTTGGGTCGATCTGCCTGTTCTGTTCCCCACTCTGTCTCTGGTGGATCCTCTCACCCCCCCGCACTTCTGGCCTGTACCCCAATTCTTATGTGAATAAAGAAAGAAACCTTTTAAAAAAAGAAAAAAAGAAAGAAAAGTCCATGGGAGTCTTAAGCAACTAGGGGGCCTTGAGTCTGGGGGTTGTTTATTTTAAACCCGGTTTCCTTCATTGAGTCAATCTGCTTCCTGGGTTCTACTTAGCTCCTTTCCTGATGCTTCTGGAGTCGAATCATGTTCTAGCAGATTGGAGGGATATTAGTGGTCACCTACCCCATTGCTCCAGCCCGTGATAGTCCCTCAACCACATCATCAAAAAAGCTGCATTATTAGCTTTCCACATGCTGGGCACTCTGCTAGTCACATACAACGCATCAGGTGATCCTCACAGTGATTTTATATGGTAGGCATTAACCCCATTTCACAGATGACAGAAATGAGGCTCAGGAATTCTAAGCCAATGCTCCAAGCAGTAAAAGTGGGATTTAAACCTACTGCCAACTGCTGCAGACTGGAGCCCCAGTCTCCAGAACCACCAGGCTCCCTACCACCCCTTACAACATCTCCCCACTTCTGCCCAAACCCTACAGCAAGGGGGATTCTCAAGCACTGAGGACACACACACATGCACACACACACACAATACAAATGCATTGGAGAAGCTCAAAGAGCAGTGAGCATGGCTCCAGAATGCCTTATTACAACAGAATGCCCAAGATACGTAATAATCAGCCCATACAGGTGGAAGGAGCTGGTATCTAGCACAGAGATGAAGAAAGTGTTTTTGGAAAATTTGATTTATCAAAAATATCTTCCATATATTAAGAAATCTATATTCTTGCACCTTCTTGGCCCTGGGCATTCTGACTTCAGAAGTCTTGCAGAATTACTATGAAGCCCTTCCCGCTTTTGCAGGCATAATCAGTAAGAGGCAGAGCCTCTTATGGGGGTGGGTGCTACCTCCACAGCATACTTTCTGTGAGTCCAGTGGCTTTCATTCTCCCTAAGCCTTGACTCCTGCGGTGCTATCACCCTCCTGCAGAGATCAGAGGTCACTCAGATCTCCCACACCTCGACAGAGACCCCTCCAGGGCTAGCCAATCAGAAACAGTTTGGCCACTCTGGAAAAGTCCTGAGACCTTGGTTGGGTTTCCAATCCTAGCTCTGCCTCTCAATGAATGATTGTGCAACATTGGGCAAGGCCTTGAGCTGCTCTCAGTTTCTTCATCTGTGAAATGGGGACAGCTATGCTTGCCCCACCCAACCCAGTGGGGAAGATGAGCTGAGAGCCCATGTGAAAGTATCACGCAGGTGCCGCCCAAGCAGACCCTCACGAGCACCCCCGTACTTAGGAATAGCTGATGGGGCTCAGGATTCTCTAGCAAAGAGGAACAAGGTCTCTGCCCTGCAGGAGCTTTCTGTCTTGGGAGAGATACCTCCAGTCGCCACTGGATCCTCTGGAAACAAAAGGTTTCAATCAGGTTTGAGCTGGATTTAGGTGGATTAAGTGATAGGGACAGGCTTATATGCCTTAGGGGTGAGTGAAAGGAACCACTGGAAAGAGGAAGGGGAGCTATTATGTGAAACACCTACTCTGCACCAGTGGCTTAGGGTGACTGAGTCTTCGGAAAGATATAAAGTTGGGCTCATTATTAGGCCCATTTTACAGATGAGGAAACTAAGACAGGGAAGTTTTATTTGCCCTAATCAATAAAGTATGGAGGGGTGCTATTCAGATCTGCTTGACTCCCCAACTGGTGTGCTTGGAGTGTTGCTGGCTACACTGCAGAAAGACTCAGGATTTACAGCCTCTCATCCCTGGGGAGCAGGTGGAGGGGAAAGAGGGAGAAGGAACCCGTTGGCAGGGCCTCCCTCCTGAATATCATCACGCACTGGCCCCCTGTATCGTTCTTGCCCCTGGGGTTTCTCAGATGACACTGTGTCACATGAGATGCACGACTGATTGTGCATGTCTGTCACCCCCATTCATTTACTGTGTCTGAATACCAAGCATTTATTATGTGCCTGGCTCTGTGCTAGGCGCTGGAAGTTCCCAGAGGCAAGAACCCCATTCCTGCCTGGCAGCAAATGCACAGACAGCATTTGAAAGAGGGACCATGCACAGAACAGAAGTTCCAGGGAAATCAGAGGGGCAGTTACAGGAGGGAACATCAGAGAAGGGAGTCTTAGAATTTATAAGCTGTCAAAAGAGAACAACAGATAACTCCATTCATGAAAAGTTTATAATCAGGCCAGAGCAAGCAGATATAGGTGATGAAACTGGGAGGAAAGGCGGGGAAGGGATTAACACAGCAGCTGGGATGCCTAGGTGGGAGAGAGGCTGTGACCTGGGGGGGCCACTCCCGGGGGCTCATGGGAGCTGACAGAGTCCTATTTGTTGATCTGGGTATCTAGTTCATAAGTGTTCTTTAACTTTGTGTTAGGCTTTAATCAATTCTTCTTTATATATTTTTTCACAATTTTAATACATAGAATTGCCAAATTTACTATTGGTGGGGAGCTAGGACAATCTCCCAAAGCCCCTACACAGGCCCTGTGTCTAGTAGATACTTAAAAAGAATATTGAATTGCAGTGAGTCACAAAGGAGCTGGAAGTGGGTGCATAGTGCAGCCAGATGGGAGGGGAGTGGCCTCAGGTCTAGAGACAAAAGCTCACTTGCTGAAGCTCTTGAGGACTAAGTGGGTTAAAGGTGTCTCCCCTATGACTCTGTATACCTGAGGGCCAGCAGTTCCCCCAAGGGAGCCCCAGACTCCAAGACCAGCTTCCCTTTCTCTGAACCCAGCACCAAATCACAGAGTAGCACGCAGAGCACTGAGTCAGACGCTGGCTCGAAACCCCACTCTGTACAGGATCACCAGGTTTCCCAGGGTAGCGCTTCCCAACACGGGCCTCGGTGTCTTCTGTAAAAGAGAATAAGGTGGCTATAAACCACCTCCTCCATGAGTTACCGAGGCTCCAGTGGAGTTATAGATATGAAAGTGCTTTAGGGAATGCCGTGTGTGCTGGATACTCATAAATGTCATATTAACCAGGTGTTCTTCCTGTCTTCTTCCCTCCTGCTGCGCTTTGCCAGGAGAGTGCCAAGAAAATCTGACTCTGATTTAGAAAGTCCCCAACCCCAGTCCCCCCAGGTCCTCAGGTTTGCGATCTGGGCCTGAGCTTCAGGGTGATTCCAGGAGCAAGTTCCCCCAGTTGGAGGAAGCCCAGCTGGGGAGGTGGCATTCCAGGCGGCCTGTCAGAGGGTGAGTCAGGGCTAGGACGGCCCTCCCCCTCCTGTAGCTCTTGGCTCAGGGCCCAGACTGGGTTACTCTCATTTGCATACATCTGCATATATGCAAGTTTCACCTGTGCACGCTGGCAGGGCCCAGGGAGAGACACCTGTCAGGGGCACAAAGGGAAACCCCAGCGGCAGGCTGACTGTTGGAAGCACCCAAACCTCGCTCTCTGCCCGTGGTCTACCTGCCCAGCCCATGCCTGCATCTCTGAACCAAACATGTGGCTCTTCCCGGGTCTCCTCTGGGTGCCCAGGCCAGGAACTTCAGAGTCATCCTTGCCTCTCCCCTCTTCCTGTACAGTCACCAGGCCCAGGAGAGTTTGTCTTTGAGCCACCCAGCTCACGCTTCCCCTCCTTTCCATTGCCTGTGCCGCAAGCCCACTTCATATGACCTATTTGCAACAGCCCCCTAATTGGTTCTCCTCTTCCCAGCCCACTGTGCTGCCTAAATGCTTGAGAAGCCTCTTAGCACCCGCCCTGCCACCCACTACCACCCAGAGACCCATTCTAAGCTCTTTGCTGGTCTTCCAGGCCTTCCACAGTGTGGAACCTCCTGACCCTCAGCCTCACTTCTTTTCCCCACTCTCCTACCTCGCAACCACCTTCTCTGCGCCTTGGTGTCCTCATCTGTGAAAAGGGGGATAATACTGGGATTCCCTTAAGGATTGTTGAAGATTCCAACAAGGAAATGCATGTGGAGCAAGGCCCACAGCCCACAATAAACATTAACCACTAACTGGCTTTATCAGTTCTAGCACCACTTTTGAAGGGTGTCCCCTCCTGAGGCCCCCTCTCCCTCCTCAGTCCTTCATTAGCCATCGCTGAGGAGGGGTGCTTTGTCAGGTAAGACAACTCTGTGGACATTAGGACAAGAGGACCCGGGTTCTAATTCCAGCTTTTAGGCAACCTTTTTGTGCCTCGATTTCCTCATCTGTAAAGTGGGAATGACGGAAACTTATCTCAAAGAATGGGTGTGATGAATGAAAGGATGCCTGCGAAGGTGTCACATAGCGCTTGGAACACAGAAAACACTGAAGTGTTAGCCACTATTATCATTGTTACTGTGTTACCCAAAATCTCTTTGCTCTCCCTTCTCCCCTTAAAGGTTCCCACAGGCTCCTCAGGGGGTTTCCAGGTGCAGCGTGCCCAGCGCCCATCGAGGGCCTCCTGTACCTCAGTCAGAGAACCATGACCTGGCTCTCCCTTTCCTGGGGACAGTGCCTACAGGGTTGGCCAACAGCTGAGGAGTGAGGCTGAGTTTCCCTCTCCCCACTAGGTCTGGAACACATTCCACTCAGAATTTGGGTAGCAGAGAGCTTGTCTCCCTTGGAGCTTGATAGCTATCCCTCTTTCAAGGCTGAGCCTGGATAAACACAGGTCAGTTCAGAAACAGAGAGGCCATGAGGGATGGTTCAGGAGCAAACTGAACCGAGAAGCTGGACTGCTCCCTGGCCCGAGCATTCCCCACCAGTGCACGGCCCCCTCCCCACCACCCCACCCTGCAAATACACACCCTCTGTCGCTCCTCTGCCCACTCCCCTCCTCTTCCCCTGTGTCCTGCTTCCATTGTGTGATCCTTTTCCAATGGTAATTAATGCGGATGACTGACAGAAGGGCAGATGTGGGTGGGAGGAGACCCACACCCACCTTCTCCAGAAACAGCGGAAGCGGGCCTGGGCCCCTCCTCTTGGCTTAGCCCTCCTTCCCTCCTCAGCGGGAGGGAGCAGGGTGGAGGAGAAAGGAGAAGAGAAGAGGGGGTTGCCACAGAGTTACCTCTAAGCCTAACCCAATCGTCCCATCCCCCCACCCCCACCCC
>JAGFMF010011723.1:3883394-3928750 GCA_019455555.1 Galemys pyrenaicus
GACCTCTCCTGCCTCGCCCGCTGCTCCCCTCAGCAGTGTGTTTCAGTCCATCTGCCTGTTCTGCCCCCTGCTCTGTCTGGTGGATTCTCTCACCACCCCGCACCTCTGGCCTGTACCCCAGTTCTTCTATGCATAATAAATAAAAATAAGTCTTAAAAAAACGCACTCCGAACCTTCAAAGGGTCTAGGAGGGCAGTGAGAGGGTGACACCAATCATCCTGAGGGTATAGACCTTCGCTGGAATGGAGGGGTCCAGAGACGCCTGGACGATTGTGTGTGCCTGTGTGGTGAGCGCACACCGTGTGTTGTGTAGGTGTGGTGTGCTTGTGCACGTGCTGCGGTGTTGTGTGGGCCGTACACTGCTGGGCTATGGGAGTCGTGTCCGTGGTTCCGTTTTGTCCCACGTTGTGCGCCAGCCCACACACCCGCTTCGTTGTTGCCGGCCAGAGGCACGGTCACGCTCCCACCGCTCCGGTCTGCGATTTCTGGCGATGGAGACCGCGACGGCGGAGCGCCCTAGTTTCGGCACCCGGATCTGGGAAGGTCTGCCGGCCTTGGTCCAGCCTCCTTCGTTCTGGGCTGAGGATTTCGTTACAGCCGGGCTGGCCCTGGGGCCTCGCCAGCTCTCTCCATTGCTGCCCTGGGCGCCTGGTTCCGAGATCCCGCTCCTCCCTCAGGTCAGCCGCCCCGGGAATGGTACACCTGGTCCAGAGCCCCCAAGCCCCCAGCCCGGGGCTATTTCTTGCCCGGGGGCTCCGCGAGGTCCTGCGCACTGTGGCTGCTGGCTGCGCTGGGCAGCATCTCCAAAACCCAATTTTTTGGTTAACCGTTTTCCTTGGGGAGAGGGGCGTACTTGGTTGAAGGGTTGTTCGGCTTTTGTTAGTTTTGAACGTTGGGTGGCTTCATGTCTATGAGTACTTCAGATGCTCCTGCAGCAGAGTGAGGCTGGAATTTGGAAGCAAAGCAAAGACATTGCCTGAAGAGCCCCTTCGGGGAGAGATCTTCGTGGGGATCCTGCCTGCCAAGGGGCGCTGGGAGCTCCGGGTGGGGCTGACCTCGAGGTCAGTAGCTTCCTCCTCCCCTGGGAGCCTCTCCCAGGTCCTCTGGACGACGCGGCGGAGCGCTGTCACTGCGAAGGCGAGCGCGCCTCCGAGCCACTGCGGTTTACTGTGACCTCAGGAACCAGCGCGCCGCCCCTCCTGGGTCAGCGCTCAGAAAACCGCTCGACCAGAAAGAAAAGAGATTTAAAATTTTAGGAAAAGTCAAATCCGAGTGCGGGGTGGGAGGAGGTGGGGGCGGGGGACTTCAGGCCTTCACACACTTCCTTCCCGGGGCCTCGCTGTTGTGAGAACTTTAACCACAGCGCCCTTAGCCGAGTAGAAGGCAGAGGCTTCCATGTTCTAACCCCATCCACAGACGCCAAACCGAACGGTCAGTTCCCCAAGTGCAGTTACTAGACAGCTTCGCCAGGTCTAACTGAAAGTCCACTGAAAATAGATAAAACAAAACTAAAAATTCGTTTGGGGATAATGAGTGGATAGAGAAGGGCGCGGATAATCGCCCGGTTGCCCCCCCAGCGGAGAGTCGACGCTCCCTGCAGGTGCGGCGTGAAGAGTCCACGCGCCAGCCTTGGAGCCCCTCCCCCGCCCAGCCCGACGCTGCGGGTCGCGCTTTGCGCAGTGACTAGCCGCGGACGGGTACAGAGCCCAGACAGCCCACACACCTTGTGTTTGGGGGTACTTGGGTATGAGCTAGTAAGGGGGCAGAATTCCAGGGGCATTCCCTGCGTCGGGGGAGAGCTCCCCACCGCATACTGCCTCGGCTGTGCGTGCTCATTCTGAATAAAGGATCTTTACTGGGACGGGTGGGTTTGCTTTGCCAGGCACTGCACCGTGAGGAGCAGGTCCAGTCAGCCAACTTACTAAGATGACTGCCTTCCTGGACGCCCTTCTTGCTCCATCCCCCGCCTCCCGGGGGTTTCCAAGCAGCCCCTTTCCCTAAAGGGGAGGCTCTACTTGAGAAAGCGGGGAGAGCCACTTCTGGCTTTCGTGATACGCCAGGCTGCCAGGTTCCGTGGTATTGGTAGCGAAAGGAAAGAGTTAGCTCATTTTGTTTTGTCTTTTTCCCTCCCTCCCTCCCTCCCTCCCTCCCTCCGTCCCTTTCCTCTTCCAACTCCACCTCCTCCTCCCACCCCTCTTCTTGGTTTTATTATGTTTGAGAATTTGGTTTTTGCAATTCATTCTAAAGCAAACGACAGAGGTTTGCTTAAGTGCAGTTCCCTGGTTTTATCCTTTCTGGATAAAATGAATTTCAGATACAGGAAATGGCTGGCCCAGACTATCACACTTGGAGAATTGGTGACTGAGATGAGATGGGAACCCAAACCTTTGGACTCTTAGGCCAGCCTTCCTCCCCTCTGATAAAACACACCTTTCTAGCCTCCAGCCCCTTCCTTCCACCAGTTGCCTACTGCCCCACCCCAGGGTTGATGAGATGTGGCACCTGCCCCGAGGACCCCTCCCTGGCATCTACCTGTGAGACCAAGAGGTTCCTCAACCTGGCACCCCAGCCCACCTCCCTCCATCATCTAGGAGTGGGTTAGTGATATAGGGAGAGGATGCCTCAGCTGCAAGCTGGGGGACAATAATAGCACCCACTCCAACAGGCTTCTTATGAAGATGCCCAGGGCCTGAATGTTGTGGGTGTGAGGTTCACTTATTCTAAAGGCTTGCTGGTTATTTCCTGCTGCTACGGGGTGGGCATGATCCTTCCAGTGTTCAGCAGAGACCCCTGAGAGCTTGCAACAGGCTGCTGTCACTATGGGTCTCTGCGCTTTGGAGGATGCTCCAAGGCAGTTACTACAGAAGCTTCCAGAAAACCCACCCTGCCCTTTCTTGCTAGGTCCAACACAAACAGGACACTGGTACACAGCCTGGGGAGGGAAGAAGTGTCTGTCCTTCCACCCATCCTTTCAGTTCCACCTCAAAAGCACCACCTTTGCGAAACCTTCTCTCACAGCCAGCCCCACCCAGAGAACATTCTCTCCCTTTTATGCACTCTGAGATGCTACTTTGAAACCAACCACAGCACTGGTGTGAGGATGATGGAGTAGAAAGTTTGGAAGAATGTATAGGTAAGGTCATAGCTCCAAGGCAGGGGGGGCACAGCCAGCTTTGGGTAGGGAAGGGGGGAAATGATCCCATGTGGAGGTAGCATCTTTCAACTGAGCAAACTGTGCACATGCTGGATGAGGAGAGTAGTTTCTCTAGTTACCCAGAGGAAGGGGTTTCCCTTTGGATCCCTTTCTTCTGAGGCTCCAAGGCTTCCGGGTGGAGAGTTCAGAGTGAGGTGCTGAGGACCGGTTTCTAGGTGAAAATATCTCCATCCATCCCAGTGGGGTGTCCAGTGAGAAGCTTACTTGCTTTTCCTCCCCTCCAGACACCTGACGGGGGCTCAACCAACCCTGTCCACTCCTTCCATCCTCCCGTCTTTCTGTCTCTCCAAGGGGGTCAGACCATGGCCCCCTTCCGATGCCTTTCCCTACTCTTCTAAGTCTCCCTCTTTCTCCGACAGTCCTCTCCTACCCCTCAATTTCTAACTGAATACTTTGAGCCCTAACAAGAAAAGTGCATGTGCGGGTACAAGCATGAGTGTGCCCAACAGAGACGGTGCCCAAATGGGAGGAGGTGTTAGGGTGCATGACTGGTGTGTTTGGGTGCATCTCTCCCCTAACGTGGAGCAGCTTAGATACACTCGTGGACAGGTGTCTATGTGCTCTGATTTTCTGTATTTTCAAGTGTGTACACGAGCAATTTGATATCGCTGTTTATTTGGTATGTAGCTGTGAAAATACCACAGCCAGACTCTGTATTTGCAGATCCCTAAGTGCACCGCTTTGCGCACAGAGGGACGCTGTCTACTGGGGAGGCAGCCATCTGTGTGTTGGTACAAGCCAGGGTATATATTAGATTTGAGTGGTGTCTCTGTGGAGCTGTGTACCTGTGGCCCTATGTGTGTGTATGTAGACACCTGCCCATCAAGGTCTTGGGCATTACCGTTTAGAGGCAGGTCCCACACAGAGACTGAAAATGCAGCCATGGAACCCAGCCTGTCCTATTTCCTGTGCCCTCCCAGGAGCCAACAAACTGGACTGGCCTCCTGTTCCCAGATTTTGTCCCTGTTCGTGCAAGGTTTCAGTCTCACGCGGCGCCAGGAAAGGCGGGGCACCGCAAGGGCAAAAGCCCAGACGGCGGATCCTTTCTTCGGCCTGGGGGCCTACAGGAGCTGCGGTGTCGCAACCAAACCGGGGCCCCTGCCGGAAGCGGAAGACTGGACGGCCGCGGGGTGGGGGTGGAGGTGGGGGGCGGTGAGGCGCAGTAGCTGCAGTCGCGGCGTGCCAGACCCCGGGCGCCCCGCGGGGGCGTGCGCGCCGCGCGCGTGCAGGGCAGGCTGGGCGCCCGGCCGTACCTCCCTCGACCCGGCGTCTGTTTACCAACAAACTGCCGGCGCTCAGTAGCGACGCATTCCGACGCGCTGAATAAGCTGCGGGCGCTGGCGGGCCGGTCTGAACTCCCCTGCAGGTCGGTGGCAACCGGATCAGAATTGCCGTGCAGATGCCGGGAGCCGGAGAGCGCGACCGTGGCTTCCCTGAGCACCGCAGCCACAGCGCTGTTCCCCTCGCCCCCGGGTCACAGCAGCGCTGCCAAGTCTCTCGGGTTTCTGCCTTTATAACCGAGGTCCCCAGACTGCCCCCAATCGTTCTGCAACCCCGACACCCGAGATGGCTGGACCCGCAGCGGGTGCATCACCCCCCTCCCATCTCCCAGCTCTGACTTTCCAACGGCGGGTTGCCCAGAGGGGCGGGCCTGGGCGCCAGGCCCTGGTGAGGTCACTGTTGGCGGTAGCCAATCTGGGGCGTCTAGGTGGGCGGAGCCCCCGTCGGATCCCGGGAACCCAACTAAGGAGCTAGACCAAGGGGGCCCCCATGGATTTAGGGGGGAGGGGAAAAGCCGTGGGGGGCATCCCCACGGAACCCCTTTTCCAGGCGCAAGCTCTTCGCTGGAAGAGGCGCAGAGAGACACTTTGCTCCGCATCTTAAATAAGGGGGAGGCAAGCTGGGGGACTCAAACGGCCCTAAGACCCGAAGCTCCGAAAAGAGTTGGCAGAGGGAGCCGAATATGTGCCCCGCGGTGGCCTAGGCCCTTCGGCCCCGGCCGCTATGACCGCTTTGCCCTGCCCCATCCCTGGCCGGGACGCCACCAAAGCCATCTTCCCGGACATCGCCCCCGTCCCATCCGTCGTGGCTGCCTATCCGCTTGGCCTGTCTCCCACAACCGCAGCCGCCTCCGATTTGCCCTACCCTGGGCGGTATAGCCACCTCTTGCCCTACTCTTACGCTGGGCCCGCGGCCCCCGGAGACTCCTACCTACCTTGCCAGCAACTCCTGACGCCCTCGCAGGCTTCTCAGCAGGAACCCCAGGCAGGTAAGTCTGGACGTTAAGGCTCTTCCCACCTCTGGGGGTCCTGCTCTCCGGCGGCCCTAAACTTTGTCCCCATTGCGCAAGCAGCTTGCGGGATTCTGACCTTACTCAGATTCCACAGGATCTGGGGGTGGGGGTGGGGGGCGCGGCCCTGAAGGGATGGGGCGGGGAGGGGGGGTGCCGGCGGCGGGGCGATTCGATCTAGGTCTCCTTCCAAGACCGACCTGGTTTCGATTTGCAGTTGTGTGGAGCCCNGGGGGGGGGTGCCGGCGGCGGGGCGATTCGATCTAGGTCTCCTTCCAAGACCGACCTGGTTTCGATTTGCAGTTGTGTGGAGCCCAGCCGCGGGGCTCTCCCTACCCCACCCCCTGGAGCAGCAGAACTGTGTGTACCTACGTGTGTAACGGAAAGTTGAAACAATCCAGATGTGGATGTGGGTGCCTAGCCCTTCCCCAGGATTCTCTCCATCGTGTGTGCTCCTTCCCTTCCCTATGTCACCCCCCTTGGCCTTGATCTCATCTCAGAATTCAAGCCAAAACCTGATCAACAGATACCAGGTTCCGGATGGAGGACAGTGGAAGTGGAAGCTTATTCTGCCCCACCCCCTACCCCTAAGGTGCCCAGTACCTGACCAGACTGGCAGATTAAGCCAGTCTGGCAGTCTAAGGCTAGGATTCCACCACCACCCATTGTTCTAAGAATGTAGCCACGAGTGGGTTAGTCTCTCACTGCAGGTCCTGGCTACTTCATCCTCTGGTCAAGCAGCATGCCATCTGGTCATGTCCACTTCTTTGGGGTAGGTTAGGCAGCTCCTGTTCCTGGCAGTTCATTATGTGCAGCAACTTTGAGCTCCCAAGAAAATGCTCACTAGAAGACCTCCAAGAAGCCCAGGAGCTGGCCTACCTTCCTGGTCCAGGCTGGGCCTGGCAGCTCCCATGCAACATATACATGCCCCTCTCTCAGTTAACTCCAGCTTAGACCTCAGCTCCATTCTCCCTGTCCCACCTCATTGCCCCCACTGCCTTTGGCAGTCTTCTCCAAGGCTGCACGTCCACTGGGTGACTTTGCTTCAGTCAGTTCAGAAGTGAATCTCTCTCCCTTCCCTGCAGCTCATACATTCCCAGAGCCAGAAGTGATCCTAGAGACTTGGGAGCTCAACCTCCTCGATGAGTAAACTGAGGCCCAAAGAAAGGCTATTCATGGGTCAAGGACACAGCCTGTTTTCAAGGTTTTGGCCAGCAAATGGACTCTCATTGCATGAGACCAGAGAAAAGGATTTTAGAAAACCTCCTCAGAGTCCCCAGTAGCTTTTTGGCCAGAATGGGGCTGCCTTTTCCAGGCTGCTGTGTCTGTCCTTGGAGGAAGAACACAAGAGAAGGAGTTGGAGGGTAGGAGGGAGAGGGAAGTTTTCCTGTAAATGACTGGTTTCTACAAACCTACCTCTTGGATGCGCCCCTTTAGTATGATAGTATGGCATATATTTGTGTTTTTGTGCACATGCGTGCATATGTTTGGGGAGTAGGGTGGGACAAAGAGAAATGTTGGGAATGGGGTTGATATTTTCAGTTCTGTCTTCCCCTCTCTTTACCTCCCCCNTTTACCCCCCCCCCCCCCCCCCCCGTTTGATGATCTAAGGACATGGGAGTGGAGATTTCCTTTTCTTTACAGACTTTCCCCGATCCAACGAAAATCACAAACTACTGAAAATGGTGGGTTGCTCTACTCTATTGGATTGAACGATTGAGGTGTGAGAGAGAGCTTGGGGGCCTCCTTGTACTTCAACTCTGTGCCCCTCCTCCCCACCTTGACTACTCTGAGCTGCATGCCACCACCCCCACTGAGCAGGCGGTGCTCGCAGCATCTCCAAGGGAGCCCTGGAGCTCCAAAATGTGGACCAGGGCGGATCCAGTAGGGACTTGCTGCAACTGGTGTGCACAAAGGCATCTGTCCGGAAGGAACCTGGAGGGAGATGTGGGGTGCAGAGAGGGCTTTGAGAGTTCAGTGCTTGTGCTGCCTTCCAGGGCCCAGGGCGTTGCAGCTCCAATCTCCAGGTCCACGTAGTCAGAGCCGCGGGCGTTTGCTCAATTGCCAGCCTGGGGCTTTGAGCAGTAGGGTCCAAGCAGGAGAGGCCAGACAGGCGCAGGCAGGAGTGGAAACCCAGCCATTCTTCTGTGAATTGGCTGAGGTGGGGTTGAAGGGGTGGATCTGAAAAGCCCACAGCCCTGGAGGCCACGGGTAGGGGGTGCGGGGGAGGTGAAGGCAACTGGTCACTGCCAACCAAGGGCCTGGAACATGAGCCCCACCGTGGAAGAAGTTAGAAGAGGGGTGGGGTGGGGAACTAAACGGACCCCAGTGGAGTCTGGGCACCAGGTCCAAGAGCCCTCTAGGCTGGGTTTACCAGCAAACCCACATGGAATGAGGTCTAAGCCCTGAGCCTTTGGGACACTCCGTCCAACCCAGCTCCACCATCTGCATGGAATGATCTCCAGGGTCCCTAAAGAGTGACACAGGTTGGAGCCACCTGGAAGAGAGGAAGCTTTCACCACCCCCTGGGGAGGGAGAGGGGGTGTTCTGGAGCCAGACTGTTTCTGGCCCTGGTGTTCCTTGAGAGGCTGGTGCAGGGGCTGGAGGGCACCCGATGTCCATGTCCGAAGCAGCTGCATCCCCAGCACACCTGGGAGGTGTCCCACTGTCCTGCTGTCCTGAGGGCCTGTGCTGCCAGGTGCCTTGCACTCAGAACGAGGTCACCTTCCCCGCCGGAAGGGAACCCCTCAATGAGTGTGGCCAGGCCAGGTGGAGGGGAGGGCTGCCCCAATCCTACAGGCTTTCTGGGGTCTTCTCTCCTAACCTGCTGGCTGAGGAGAGGGATGTCTTTTCTCCCATAGTGTGTGCCTCAGGAGAGGGGCAAGACCTGACAACAGGGGAAGGATTGGCATACTCTGGAGGCAGGGGTGTTCAGCTCCAGGCTGTCAGTCCTAGGGCTGGACCCTCCCCGCTTGGGGCAGCAGCAACGGGAAGGCTGCCAAGCAGACACGGTCCCCAGGCCTCTGGGAGCGGCTTTTAAGTTCCCTCAGCCTGAGTGCCTTTCCTGTCCATCATCCTAGGCCTCTCCCCAAACCTCCTCGGAGCCTTTCTGCCCCTCCTTACCCCTAGCTGGCGCCACCTCACCCTACCGAACTCTGACCTCTGGAGCAGTACAGCCTGTACCCCACCCAGTCCCTTGGCACTTTCCTCCTGGGGGTCACAGGATCCATAAGAGTGGGCACCCCCTGAGGGCCAAACAGCATCTTGTGCTGCCTGATGATGCACAGTGACTGGGGAAGGGTGCGGAGGTGTTTGAAGAGCTCATGGAGGAGAAAATAGAGAAGGGGCTGGCTCCCGACACTGGGACAGAGTTGAGGTCAGGCGGATCCTGTGGCTTTTTGCTAACATGCAAACGAGATGCAAATGAGCTCATTGAGCTGCTTGTGCAATTGCTCAGCATCCCACAGACCAGCTCTTTTATTGCTGCCTCCTTCCCCCTAGGCTCAGAGAAGCTGCAGTTGTCCCCAGAGCCCTTGGAGAGGCCCCCGCAGGCTCCCACCAAGAAGCTGCGCAAGCCACGGACCATCTACTCGAGCCTGCAGCTGCAGCACCTAAACCAGCGCTTCCAGCACACGCAGTACCTGGCGCTGCCCGAGAGGGCCCAGCTGGCCGCTCAGCTCGGCCTCACCCAGACCCAGGTGGGGCTAGTGGCCTCGTTCTCCCAACTACCCCTCCCCATGGTGGTGTTCTTTGGGCATTCGCCCCCAGACTGAATGACTGCTGACTTCCTGGCCCTGTGGTCACAGGGCTCTAGGGTGTGTTCCTAGTTGGCCCTCTATAAGTTGGGGGAACCAGAACTAAGGTGCTAAAAGAGGGAGAACTGGATACTAATTCAGTGGCAGGAACTGGGAGCCTCAGGCCTGTGGGTGAGGGGGGTGAGTGTCCCAGATCCCTGCTCCACTTCCAAGTCTGCTCCCCACTGCTGGGTCCCTTCCCCCGCCCCCCTCATCACACCCTTCCACACAAATATTCCTCCTGATCTTCCTTTCATTCTTTCCCCTCTCCTCAAAGGTAAAGATCTGGTTTCAGAACAAACGCTCCAAATACAAGAAACTTCTGAAGCAGAACTCTGGGGGGCAGGACAGGGACTTCCCCGGGAGGCCCCCCTCCCTGTCTCCCTGCTCTCCACCCCTTCCATCCCTCTGGGATCTACCCAAGACAGGGGCCCTGCCTGCCAGTGGCTATGGCAACAGCTTTGGAACCTGGTATCAGCATCACTCCACAGATGTCCTGGCTCCACCTCAGATGATGTGAGTCTGGGGAAGGATGGGTTGGGCCCCCAGCCCTCCTACAAAGCCGTGGACCCAGCCCACCTGCACCCCTTCTGGGCTGGGAGGAAACCAGCTCCAGATGAGTTTTCTCAGGAGGACAGAGGAGAAAAAGGATGGGTGGAGTCCTGTCCCCCTTGCCCTGTAACCCAAACAGTCCCATGAAGCACTGCAGTCTTAACCACTGCCCTCGCCACTGTCGTGGACCGGATACCTTCCCTCCAGCTGGCCAGCGGCTCTGCAGAGACTGCACTGGACTGCACTGCTCACTGACTGGAGTTCGGATGGCTCCCAGGACCCCATCTTTGCTGTGCCACTGCAGCCAAGGTCGAAGCCAGCTGGAAACACCCCGAGCATGTTTCTCTTTGTGTGGCTTGGGCCTTACATCCCATTTGCAAGCAAAACTGGAAGTGACATGGACATCCAGAGTCTTCAAGTTGACCCTCGGGTCCAACCCATCACCTTTTCCTGGAGGTCAGCCTTTTACCCCATAACTGATACATCTGCTCGCCATCCTGTGAGGTAGACGAGACAAACAAAAAATGTGCTTTTTGTGGACCTGGCAGTTGCCTAATGTGGAGGCCAAGAGGAGTGGATAATTTGTGCTCTTTTCCTAAAAAACCCTGTTTTCCCCATATTTACCCATTTTGAGTAGATAATGGATCGAATTATCCATATAATTCACCAGCTATTATTAAGAGCTCACCTCTCATACCCAATGACCCACATGCAGACACTCTTGGAACCCATTAGGGTAACACTTTGGGGGAGAATGGGGACAAATGGACTCTGAGTGTGAGTAGCGCTATCTCGAGTAAGTAGGGTGGGAGGGCAGCTCAGCTCTTCACAGCCTCTATGCATAGAAACTGCTCCTATTTATAACCAAATTGACTAGATCCCCCATGCTCTTACCACTCCCCACACAGTGGGCTTCCAGAGATTAAAGTTTGTATGAAAACCTAAGCTAGGCCCCCAGCCGGCCTGTGATGTGTGTTCCTGACTTAGGAGTGGGGCTGGTGGCTTATCTCTTCTTCCTTTCTGACTCTTCCAGCACTAGTCTAGAGGCCCCGGGCCCTGCCTTTGCTCTGCCACTGACTAGTCCCAAGGCTCTAGCGCTCGGATGTCTTCATAGCGTTTGTGTTACAGCTGTTTGGTATGAAACTGGAAGGTGGGAAGGCAGGGGATGGGCAGCCTAGGGAGTCCTCACCAGCAAAGTCTCTTCTGACTGTACCTCACAGCCCTCACTTCCCACCTGCAGTCCCTGAAGAGGCCCTGCTCACCTTGGAGAGGTCACCCTGACCGACTCAGTTATCTTTACCCACCTAGGGGAGAGGGGGTGGGGAGGGGAGAAGAAGGAAAACCTTAGAAGAAACTGGACTCACCTAGTCAACATTTATACAACCTCTGTGTTAAATACCTGGGATGCCAAGGGGCAGATCCCACAAGCTAACAGGGAGCGAGACAAATGGTCAGAAGCTTGCTTGACATGGCTTCAGGCAGAGAGGTGCAGAGGGGCCCTGTGAGCGTAGTCCAGGGGCCCCTTGACCTGGACCCAGAGGCGGGTTCATAGCTACTGTACCCCAGCACCACACACGCAGCATCCAAAGGCAGGGAGTCTGAGGACATGGGGCCCAATGATCTAGGAGTTCAGCCCAGCAGTGGCCCAAGGAATTAGGGGCAGGGCCTCCAAATCCAGGCAAAAAGCTTCTAAGTGGAGCTTCCTCCTCATTACCTAAACTTGTTCCCAAGTGCTGCGAACTTGGGGCGCCCAAGTCTGAAAAGCCCTCTTAGGCACATGGAACCAGTCCAACAGATAAGAGAGACACAACCTGGACTCACATGTGGGGCAGGGGAGTGGGAAATTCAGAGGAGACCCCCACACCTTGGGAGCCAGCTGTCAGTCCCTCCTAAGCCCCCTCTGAGTCAGCAGGCACCCCGCTCCCTAGAACACTCAAGGAGGGTTCATCCTGGGGCAGCTGAGGCCCAGAGCTGTGGGGAGGGAGGACGCCAGGAGGAGGAACACCCTCCTCTGCCCCCTCACCGTGTGGCTCTGAGACCCTGTGTGAGCTGTGGCCTGTGTGAGTGTGCGCAGGCTCCCAGCGCTGGCCCTAGACCCCTCCTCTGGGTCTCCTCTGAGGCCACAGGCCCTCCGGGCTGCTGTTCCCTCCCACTGCAGGTTGCACACTCCTCTTTCCACAGATTGAGATAAGATCTACCGCGCCATCTCGGAAAGCCTCCAAAGGCGAGATTAATTGGACAGCCCAACACGAGTCGCATCGTTAAAACAACAGCCCAGGTTGTAAAGTTAAGTAGCAAAAGGAGTGTAATTACTCTCCCAGCCAGAGGCCAGCTGAGCTGACAGCATCCCCCCTTCCCTACCCTTATCCATCTGCCCTTCCAGGCCTCTTCCACTTGGGAGATGGTCAGGTTGCCCTGTGAGCTCTTGGGTAAGGATGGAACTGGAATCCCAGTAAGGTGACCCTTGTCCTTCCTCCAGCCATCTCAGCTGTAGAAGGGGAACCTGCAGTTCTGTCTCAGGAGAACACCCATCTGAAAAACTGGCTTGGTAAGGAAGGGGGAACAAGACTGAATCCTTAAGAATAGGGACTCTGCTGTGTGACTTCTCGCAAATTACTTAACCTCTCTCTGAACCTCACCCCCACCCCCACCCCCAAGATGGGAATACTAATAGGAGCTGCTTGCAGTGTGGTTGTGATGATGAAATGAGATAGTGCTTGTAACATGCTTGACATGGTGCCTGGAACATAGTAAGCACTTAATAAATGGCATTTATAGCTGCTGTGTGATTATCAGGCAGGAGGGGTCACGGCCAGGGTGAGTTCATACTGCTATTGCCACCCATTCCTCTGCCTCCTGAGGGTAGGGAGGAGAAATGGGACTGGAGAACCCCATGCATTCCTGGTCACCACTACTCAAGGACAGGGCACAGATAGGTCCTAAATGCAAGAGGGCAGGCGGCACTGGGCATCAAAAATCAGCCACGTCTAAAAATGGAAGCAGGATTCCAGAACACATTTGCTCACCCACAGGGGGCTCAGCTCCCAGAAAGCCAACTTGGGCCTTCCCATCCCTTCTGGGTCCTCCCTTCCATTCTCCCCTTATACTATTTTCAGACATGCTCCCCATTCTCTCCCCCAACAAAATGAGATTCAATTAATTCAATTTAAAGCAATTTTGGGAGCAGCTCCTGAAGGCTTTCAGTGTGAGATAATTACAAGTAATTTGCTGCTATGAAGAGGAAAAGGGCATATGGGGTCTGGGGGGAAAGGAGGTAGCCCCCTTCTCACCAAAGGCACACAGATCTAGAGGGATTCCACAGTGCGATCTTAACTGCCCTCCCATTGGCCAAATTACTTGCAGGTGGGGAGAGGGAGAACGTGGGATGGGAGGGGGCTGGGAAGACACTGAGTGACAAACTGCCCTTCCCCCACACCCAAATCCTCTGTGCATGGTGGGGGCGGGGATCTGGTTGTTCCTCTGACAAAATGTCTGCATGGCCCTTGCAGCTGATTACTCAGCTCCAAACCTCATTTGAGTTTGGATGCCTGAACTTGCCTCTGGGATTGTCTCCAGAGTCAATGGAATGTTATCTGGGTAGTTGAGGCCTGTGTAGACGAGGCCTTGGAGATCAAGGACTTCCCCAGGACTTACAAGGGATGTGGGTAGAGAGGGGAAAGGCCAGAGGAGGCGTACCCTGACTTCCTGCTTCCAAGGAGGCGGGGATATACCCGCTCTCCTCCAGACCTGGTGCTTTCTGCTTCTGCCTGGCCCCAGTCACGTTTTTTTTCCCGCTGTAGTGCTGTAGTGGTGGTATATCTCTTCTCGGCTCTCAAGGTCCTCAAGGCCATGGAAGCCTCTTCCTTCAGAAGAGCGTCCTGCTGGTTGCCCACCCCTCGGTCACCAGGGGTTACCCCTTCCTTGTCAGGGCTCATTGGCCTAGGAGGAGGTGGCAGGGGAGTGACTGCTGAGGGGGCCAGAGCCAGGAGCTGGGAAGTTGGAGCTGAGGCAAAGTGTGGGATGTGCCCCAAGACCTTGTGAAGACCCCTCTAATTCTGCCACAAGGTAGGAACTAGGTCCTTCTTTACCTGGGAGTCCTTGCTCCAGAAGGTGAGGACTGTTTTTACAACCATGGTGGAAAACAAAATTTCACTGACCACCCCCCCCAAAAGTATTCCCTCCCACCTCTCTCCTTGCCCCTCCGGATTTCCATGGAGGAGCTCCTTCCATGTCTAATTTCTTCCCACTCCAGGCCTTGTCCACACCCCTTCTCTGAGCAGCATGGCTGTTGGTGCTGCGGGACCCAGGGAGAAGTTCTATGAGTGAGTCCCTGGGTGACTGCAGCTTCTCTTCTTCAAGACACAAATGTTTAGAGAGGGCAAAGGGGCTATGTCTCCATGCCTTCCCTTTTCTTGGCAGCTCAGGTTGATTAAAAGGGTAGGATTAGGGCCTCCTCGGTGGTGGTGGCACATCGGTTAAGCAACGCACTATGAAGCATCAACAGCCATTGCAGCACGAGTTTGATCCCCGGCCACGGAGTGACCCACATGGCACAGCAGACCTCTCCTGCCTCGCCCGCTGCTCCCCTCAGCAGTGTGTTTTAGTAGATCTGCCTATTCTGTGCCCCACTCTGTCTCTGGTGAGTCTTCTCACCCCAGTTCTTGTATGCATAAATAAATAATTTTTTTTTTTTTAAAAAAAGGTAGGATTAAGGAATCTTCCAACTCAAACCTCAAAATACAAATGGAGAATGCAGACACCTGTGATACAGAGACCCCTGTGGAGGGACGCCCAAGTGTACAGTTGTGCCAGGTGTACACATTGCCACAGATAGGCAGACACAAGCTGACAGCCGCGGAGTGAGCAGACTCACCCGCAGAGCCACGCAGCAAGCAGTGAGTGCGAGGCCTCCCTATGGGTCACATAGGGACATTTAGAGAAAGACGCCCACAGGTTATATATAATATATGCTCATAGAGAGAAGTGCAGTGCAGAGACTGAGGCTTCAAAGTATGCAGAGCCAGATTGAAACATACCCAGGAACCACAGACTAGCTTCCCCATGTGTGTGCATGTGTGAGTGTGCATATGTGAGTTAGTGGGAAGGGGGATGGGGAGAGGAGACACAGGTCTTTCTCTTCCTGAACTCTTGTCATTCGCTCCCCTTTTCCTGCTCTACTTCTATTTTCTGGGAATATTTCCCTGGTGAGCAGTTGGGAGGGAGACTGAATGGCCACAGAAATGTGATAATTTTATTATGACTCTGTTTTCCTTATTCCGTAAAGCCTTGCCTGCCTTTTTTTTTTTTAAAGATTTATTTACTTATCCATACAAGAGCTAGGATGCAAGCCAGAGGTATGGGAGTTGGGGGATGAGAGGATTCACCAGAGACGGAGTGGGGAACAGATGAGGGGAATCTACTGAAATACACTGCTGAGGGGAGCAGCGGGTGTGACATTTGCTGCACCATGTGGGTCAGCTCCCTGGCCGGGAATTGAACTCATGCTGCAGTGGCTATGGGAGCTTCATAGTGCTGAGGCCACCAGGGAGGCCCCTTGCCTGCCTCTTTTGTGGAGCTCCAGTAAGTGCTCTTGTCCCAGCCCTTCCTAGTGTACCCCTTGCCACCACTGATTCTATCCCTGCCGGGGAGCCCAAAGACTGGCCTCTCAGATGCCTGTGCCATCTGTCCTCAACGTGCCCCGACAGCAACTCCAGCTCTGCAGAGGGAACAGGGGACCTGGGATCCCAGGCTGAGCCCTGCTCTGGGCAAGTCACATGCTGTGTGTGTGTTGGTGTGTGTGTGTGTGTGAGTGTGCGCACACATGCGTGCAAGTGCATCTGAGGCCACTCTCCACTCCTGGCTGGAATTGTAAGGTAAAGCCGATCTTCTCCAGCAGACTGCATGCTCCCGTGCCAGGCTTTGCGTCCCCATCAGATTGGGTGTGATGGGTGCACTCTGCAGCTCTGCCCAGCGCCATAGTTTGATGGCTCTGAACGGCACAGCCCCTCGGCTTCCCGGGAACATGTCTGGCCAGCCCTGGAAGGGGAGAGTTGGCCTTGCACTTCTTCCAAACATCAAGGTTTCTGATTCAGCTCTCCCAGTGCCAGGCCTTCAGCATTTCTGGCCCCAAATGGAGAGATTACTTCATTTCCAGGGGAGGGTGCCACTCTCTGTGGAATATATGTGGAATGTATTCCTGTCGACTCTGTCTGAACCATTCCCTGTCAGAGTTTAGTTGAATCTTGGGTCAGACTGAGGGGTTCTGCTCTGGTCTGTGGCCCCTGCTCTCTTACCCTCCCCACTTCAAGCCCATGAAGGACATACAGAACAAAGCATGGAGGGTCAGACCATAGATGCTGGATTATCCCACTTGGAGCGAGAGGTTCCCAGGGCAGGGGCGCCCCCACACAGAAACCCTCCACCGGGCCTCCCTGGAAGCATCTGCAGTACAGCAGCCAGGGAGGGGACCACATGGCCCAGCAGACCTCTCCTACCTCACCCGCTGCTCCCTCAGCAGTGTACTTCACTTGATCTGCCTGTTCTGCTCCCCACTTGTCTCTGGTGAATCCTCTCACCTCCCGTGCCTCTGGCCTGTACCCCAGCTCTTGTATGCGTAAATAAATCTTAAAAAAAAAAAAAAAGGAAGAAAGCCTCTACCTTCACTGTCCTGTTTCCCCAAGTCCTCTACTCCTCCCTCAGATTGGAGGTTCCCAGAGAGCAGCTCACTGGCCTCCCCTCTGAGACTGGAACTCCACCCCACCCTGTGGTTCCTTCCTCTGACTGAAAGCCCCTCCCTCAACCTAGTGCACCCATTCTTTTTGGGGTGGAGGGGCTCAGGTGCTGGGGCTGGGCAGAGGACCGAGAGTAAAGGGGACTGGTCCCTTGTGCAGATCCCGCCCCTCCATGGCCTCACCTCTCAGGGCCTGCTAGGGAGCCACTAGACCCCTACTCTCAGGCTGGCCCCAGGAGCTGCTTTCTGCCTCTGCAAGCTGAGGCCTGCTGCAAACTCCTCCTCCCAGCCCTGGAGCCACCGGGAATTCTTTGCTCCAACAGATCCCGGGGAAGCCAGTCTGCGGAGGCTCCTGACATGTCCCTGCCCGGTTCTTGTCACATTCCCCAAGCCCAGGGGGATCAGCTGGGTCCACCAGTGCAGCCTCTTCCACCCTTTGCCACCTCCATGTGTCCTCCTGTGTCTCTCTCCAAAGCCTGAATTCTGCTTGGGGACTCTTCCCTGACTTGGGGTTGCTCCCACAACTGGCCCCTCACAGCCCCTATCAGAACAATAAGGATTATTCCCTCTGGCCCCTTGAAAAACAAAACTTGTCTCTTCATCCAGACAGACGTCATGGAGTCTCTGGAATGCAGACACACAGCTGAGAGGCCTTGGGCAAGTCACTTTACCTCTCTGGGTCTTTATTTCCTCACCTGAGCAGCGGGATAATGATCAAAGTGGTGTCTGAGAAGGTCATGGAGACAGGGAGAGCGCGCCCTTGGTAAGTTGTGAAACACTACAGGCACAGCAGGCCACACGGTGACTCACTTCTTCACCCTGGTCACACAAATTTCAGTGCAGGAAGTGTCTCTCCCCTACCCCCAGCTAAATTCTCCGACCCACCACATCCGCATAATGGCGGTACCAAGTAAAGAGCTGGTGTGAGGTCAAGTCCAGCTCTGGTCTTGGGTATGTTTCTTAACCTCTCCTCATCTTCCTCATCTGGAAAGTGAGGGTGATGACAGTGTGCACCTCACAGAATCACACCGTGCACGACTAAACACATAAGGAAAAAAAGGCAAGAAAAACCTCTGTCCGTGAGGGATCTCGCCCACGTTCCTCCCTGGCTCCCTGTGAGCAGAGCCCTCCATGTCTGGCCCACTGTCCGACCAGTGTGCTGGACAGAAGCTGCTTTGGAAGGGAAGGAAGCGCGTGGGAGGCTGACGAAGGAGTGAGGGTGTCTGACGGTGCTTCTAGCACAGTCCTCTGGGCACCCCAGAGGCAGATGCACCCAAAGAGGTGAAACCACACAGCACCTCCCTGGGTGCTCACGCAGAGACAGAAAAAGCCCCTGACTTTTTTATTCATGACAGAGAACCCTCCCGTAACCATAACCCCAGAATCCCTCCAGCTAGGCTAAAACAAAAAAACAAAAAACAACCCAGAAACAACGCAGAGATAAAATGATTTCTCTTTACTGATATTTGACTGTATGCCCAGAGAAACTCTAGGGAAAACAAGCACACAGAATTAAGAGATTTCTGATATAGTGGCTAGGTATAAGATATATATCTATATATGACATCAGTCTGTTCTCTAGCAGTAAATAAAAATAAATACTATCAAGGAAAGTTCAGTGCTGTAAATGTATAGATTTGGAGGACAGCTCTTTCGCTAATTAGTAACAGCATGATATTGGCTGACTCCCTTCCCCTTCCCTCCTCCGGTGCTAAGGGCCAGGGTGGCTCTGCTCTGGGTGGCCACCCTTCCATTATATCTGAAGCATGGCAGATTTAGTTTGGAATCAAAAAAGCACTTTTTTTTTAAAGATTTATTTTATTGGGCTCCCTTGTGGCACAAGGGGTTAAGTCTTAGCACTATTCATTTTATTTATTTTTGCATGCAAGAACTGGGGTGTAGGCTAGAGCTGGGGTGGGAGTCAGGGAATTTACCAGAGACAGAGACAGAGTGGGGAGCAGAAAAGATGGATCTACTGAAATACACCGCTGAGGGGAGCAGTGGGTGAGACAGGAGAGGTCTGCTGTGCCATGTGGGTCAGCTCCCTGGCTGAGAATCAAACTTGTGCTGCAATGGCTGCTGACAGCTTGATAATGCTGAGGATTTAACACCTGTATCACCAAGGAGGCCCCAAGAAAACTTTCCTGGTAGAAGTGGGCATTCCCCCTACTAAGAAGGAAAAGTCACTTTGGGGCCTCTTGAGAGAGACTGGGACTCCCTAGGTTTTATCTAAAATTTACGGTATAGTTTGTTGACCTCCCGTCTTTGTTCCAAGCTTTGTGCTAAGTCTTTCCTGAGTGCTATCTCATTTAATTTCCTGTGCAGCCCTACAACATAGACATGATTAGCTCCATTTTATAGATGAGAAAAAGTGAGGCTCAGAGAAGGCAAGTGACTTGCCTGAGCTCAAACAGCAAGTCCATGCCAAAGCCAGAACTGGAGCTCGGGTAGGTGCGCTTGTGAGTTGGGTGTTTGGATTATAGGATGACAATCCTGATATCTCTGAATGAACAGGGCAAGTCTGGGAATGAGGGACAAGGCTGAGCGTGGTCCCCTCCATTCCCCTCCATCTCAATCTTGGGGGTCTTGGGAGGGTGAGAGACCCACAGGCCAGGGAATCAGAAGCCTGAATGAACCTTGTTTCATACGCACTAAGGAGCTTTCTGGGAAGCCAGCGATTCCCCCAGAACCATGGTTATCTCAGCTGTGGAAGGGATAATAAAGGCACTGATCTTGCCAGCCAAGTGAGAGGACTGGATGAGATAGTGCCTGTGAAAGTTCCCAGGCTTGGCGCAGTAGGTGCTCAGGGTCACCTTCTTGGCCTGGAATCTTGGGAGGATGTGAGTCTGTGCTTGGGAGAATTTTCTCCTGCTTCCTTTCCTTAGAACTACTTCTAACCTCTCCTCAGCTTCCCTCCCCCACTTAGCTGAGGGCACGTGGTCATACCCCTCCCCCATACGTGATTCCAGAGTGCAGGGCAGGCCTGGCTGGCCCCAGGGGTGGGCGTGGGACCGTGCCACACGCATTGCATGACGTGGCCAGGCGCCCTCAGTGTGCAGGGAAGGGCACGCTGCTGCTGCAGCTTGCCAGGTGCGAGGTGAACTGCCTGGGGTGGGGGGACGCCCCCTCCCCCGCCCCGCTTAATCCTCCAGGGTGTGGAGTCTCCATTCCCTGCTTACTCAGCAGACACTTCCAATCCTGCTACATTTGCTCCAGGAGACAACCCAGGAATTTGGATCTCAAGGGTCTTGCCCCTGTCAGCCCCCTCCCCTGGGTTCGCCTCTTTGCGGGTACCTATCCTGGGCCCCTAAGTCCTCCCTCCCCTCAGACAGACTTCCCTGGGCAGAGGGACCCACCAGACCAGACCCTTCCCTGGTGCTTCCAGGGCCTATGAGCCTGCCAGGACTCTCTCGGGCTCAATGGGCCAGTTCCTCTACCCCCACCCCCACCACCTGCGAGCCACCTCAGTTCAGTGACGCAGACCTGGCCAGTAGAACTGCCGTGCAGGGGCTGGGGAGTCTGGCCGGCTTGTTGTCCAGAGCACGCTCTTGCTTCTGCAGTCCTCAGGGCAGAGTTCCGGGCCAGCTTTGTAGCGCCTGTCCAGATGTGGCCTGGTGCAGGCAAAGGAGCCTGTGCGCTGTCCCTCCTTTGCCGTGTGACCTTGGGCAAGTCCCACAGCCCATCTGTCCAAGACCGCGCCCAGGGAAGGTGCACTCAGTGTCCCAGCTCCTGCCATTGTCGCTCAGGAGCAGCTACTGGGCTCTGGATTTTCTTCTTGTTAGGGGGAAAATTACCCTATAACATTCTTGTTCTCTTGTCCAACCCTGAGAGCCCTAAGACGGGGTAGTTACCAGTTTCCTGCTCTCTTTGCCACTCATCTGATGGGAGGGAGCCAGTGCTGAGGGGGTTGTGTACGGACCACAGGGCACTTGTGGCTTCATTCAGGCTCTTTGTGTTGCCTGGGCCTCCCCTCCCGCAGCCTGCACTAGGCACATTGCGGGGGGGGGGGGGGTGTCCATCAGGCTTGTCCTCCTCCCTGCCCTCTTCCCTAGTGCTCCCACTTCGGATTCTCCCCAGTTCTGCCCGCAGATACCAGGATAGAAAGCTTTCCCAGGCCCCTTACCCTGCAGCCCAATACCCCTCTCCAGGGTGAACAAAAAGACCCCATTTGGCCACGCTCAGTGCTATGACCTGGGGACAGGCCGTAGAGAAGGTGGGATGCAGGGTTTGCTTCCAAGAACTATGGGACCTGGGAAGTGTCACCCAGCAGTGAACAGTGTGGCAGAGACAAAGGGGAAAGACAAAGCTGGAGACCCCAGCTGGATGTTGGGGTGGAAGGTGGGGATTTATGGGGTGGGGGGGAGCAGAAGGAGCGTTCTCATGAGGAGCTGACCTTAAGGGCTTTGAGGTCAGCCTTCCCTGGCATCCTGAACCTCAATCTTTGCTATCAGCCCCCCACTTGCTCCTTGGACCCTAAGGTTCCCCCAGACGCCCCATCAAAGCTGTCTTCCAGCCCCCCTTCCCTGGAGCTGAGGAAACTCATCTCCAAGCACTTTTTGGCTTCTAAGTCTCCCAAGCTCAGGCTGCTGGGTGGTTGGTAAACAGCTTATTAAGGTGATTAACACTGCAATTAAAGCTGGAAAACAGAGGCCAGGGTGCTGGCTGAGGGTTCCCCCTTCTCCTCCCCCCTCTGTTTTCCCCTTCCTCTCCCCTCCTCTCCTCTTCCATCCCCTCCGGGCTTGGTTGATGCAACTGGGCCTGACTTAGCCAAGCAGAGCCCTCACCTAGGGGGTGGGAGGCCGTGCATCAGGGGCCTGTCTGTTGCCCACAACCTCCTTCTCCGCAGCAGGGGTATGCTCTGCTGGCCTGGGGAGCAAGTGGCAGTGACGTGGGTGTTGCTGAAGCAGATGGTGGAGCCAGCTCTCTAAGATCCCCTCATGTCTGGGACCCTTTAAAGGGAGGAGGCCACAGGGACAGGGTAGAGACCATTTTTCTCATCCTTTGCCCCAGCTGAAAAGAAGAGGTTGTCACCTCCAAGACAGGAGACAAGGAATTTGTTTTCCCCAAACTCATGGCACCAGAGCACCCCAGGGGGTGGGAACTGACAGATTGTGGCCCTTCTCTGAGTCCACATGGGGGAGGATTATTGAGGAATCTCCTGCACCCTTGCATCTAGCCAGCTCTCCAGGGTCCATGCACTGCTGCTCGCAGGCTCTCTCCTGAGCCTTGCTCCTCTGCAGCCCTGGAGTCACATCAGAGGTGCTCGGGGGTCTGGCTGACTTACTCCTTTGCGGAGCACATCTTGAAACAGCTAGATCAGGTGCTGTGGCAGGACAGCTGGGGCCTGACTGGAGAGGGGGCCGAGAGGGGGTGTGCAGCAACGTGGATAAGCCCCCTCTCCCTACTGTCAGCAGCACCTTTGGTTAACTGAACAGTACCTACATCCTGCCGGGTGCCTGGTTAAGCATTTTACCCACATTATCCCATTTAATCCTCTCAACAACCTGCTAGGTAGGTAGTATTATTCCTGTTACCGGTGAGGAAACCCAGCCTTAGAAAGGTTAAATGACTTGCCTAAGATCACACAGTCAGTCCAGCAGTGGAGACAGGATCCAGTCCTGGTCAGCTGACTCCAGCATGCACATTCCTGACCACAGCATTAAGCCTTTCCTAGGACCAGCCCTGGGGAAGAGGCCCAGCCCCTCTCTACCTCTCTCCTCTCCTGAGAGAATCAGAGGAGGGCCCTCTGCTGGGGTGGGCGGAGCTGCCCTGGCTCCAGCTCTCTGACACTCTTCCCTGAGGCAACTTAGTAAACTGAGCTGCAGAAAAAACCATTTAGAGCACCCATTCCCCAGACAGTCCAGAGTTCAAATCCCAGCATAGCTACATATGGGCTATGTGACCTTGGCTGAGACGGAACCCCTCAGAGCCTCAGCTTCCCCATCTGAGGAATGGGCTCCATAACACCCACCCCCCAGCCTGTTGTGAGGACCGGATGCCAAGGGCCTGGCACAGAGTAGGAGTTTAGCAAACACCAGCTGTTATTAAGGTTTGAAGAACAGTGACCCTCCGGGCAGGCTGGAGTTCCCTAGCCCCCCCTTCTTCCTCAAAGGTTGTCACGAGGCAATGGGTGTAGTCAAGAAGCACCTGGCTGAACGCAGGCACAGCAGCCCCACCCTGGCACTCTGCCAGGTCCCCCACTCCAGCCCCCATCCTAATGCCCCCCACCCCCTACTCCAGGGCTGTACATAGACCGACCTGACTGGCCTGGAGGTGAGGAAAGGAGGAAGGGGAGGTCAGGGGTGGGGCTGACCCCCGAGGGAGGTCACCCGGGCAGTTAATCCAGCCTGACAGAGCTGGGATGAGCAAGGAGGAATTAGGGAGCTTACAACATCCTTTCATCTGGAGCAGCCCGCCCGCCTGCCAGCCCGCCCTCCTTCCTTCCTCTCTCTTTCTGCCCTTTTTTTCCCTCTCCCTCCCATTGCTGGCAGCCCAGCCCTAATAAAATGCAGTGTCTCCAGCAAGTCTGCCCGGCTGCCGCCTCGCTGCTCCTGCCTGCACGCAGCCCTCAAACCAAACTGCTCAGCTCAGCCCCGCCTGGCAGCTGCCACTTAACTCTTGCCAGCCTGGCTGGCGTCCGTCCTTGAGGCTGAAGGCCCTCCTCCCTTCCACCTCCCCTGGGCCTGGGGGGAGGAGGCCTGTCTTCTGTAAGGAGGGAGGGTGAGGTGGCTGCTGGGGGTCTCCACCTTCTGCTGTCTAACAAGACCCTCTGTGAGTGTAACACCCACTCCTGTCTTCTCATCCTCATCCTCCCAAGAGTCTCAGAGACTAAGAGGGTGGATATTGTCCCCATTTGACAGACGAGCAAACTGAGGGCCTGACAGGAAGCTTCTGGGATGAGCTGGGTCGCCTCAGCTGCTGCTGGGTGTGTGGCTGTTTCTCCAGCCAAGACATTTTCCATTGCAGGGAGCTGTCTGTGTGTGCACACTCATGTGTGTGTGTGTGAGAGAGAGAGACAGAGACAGAGAGACAGAGAGACAGGGAGATGCAGAGGCACTTGAGTCATGTGTGTTTGTGTACCAGTGGTGTATTGGGGGGGCCTCTGTCTCTGTTACCACGTCGGCTTCATCCACTTGTGTGATGCGAACAGGTCTCAGGCAGGGTGTGTATCTGCGTCTGTGCTTATGATGAATACAGTTCACCTCAAGCAGGCGTGCATGCAGGGGTAAGGATGGACTGATGGCGTCGTGTCTCGGTACACATGTGTCAGAGATGAAGCTTCACAAGGGTGTGTGTGTTCACACCAGCACCCACCTGTGTCAGGATGCCCTGCTCGCTCACACCTCCATCCATTCTAGCACCTCCAGCTCTCCATCCCCAAAGGCTCAGAGCTGGCAGCTAGAAGAGGAGGGGACAGCCGCAGTGGCCCAGGCAAGAAGACTGTGAGTCAGGGCCCGAGCCTTCCTGGGAAGGGGAACACAGAACAGACGCCCCCTCTCTGTGGCTCCATTGTCCGCCCGGAGCCCAGGCCTGGGGCCCATGCCAGCAGCGGGAGCAGTGTTCCTCTGCCTGAGGCCTCACCCGGGCTTGAGGCTGGGACAGACTGGAGGGTGAGGGGCCGGGAGCACCTGGGCGTGGAGGCAGGGGGTTTACACGCGTGTGCAAGCATGTCTGCGTGTGAGCCCGAGATCAAAGAGCAGCCCTGAGGTGACCCGGGCGCAGTAGCGGAGGGCAGCTGGCTGGCGGGGAACGCCACGCTGCCAAGCAGAGTGGAGTCAGGGAGGCTGTGGCCAGGGAAGCTCCCCAACCCCCCAAACCTGCCCATGAGAGGGGGGAGCAGCCAGGGGCCCCGGGGCACCTATTGCCCGGGGCAGGGCCCACTGGGTCCTGAAGCCCAGAGTTCCAGCACTGGGTCCCCCAGGTTCCAACTCCCCTAGTCCACCCTGGAGGTTCAGAGGGCCCTCTCCACCAGACATGTTCCCCAGTTCCCAGGTCCTCCCTCAAGAACTGTCTGCCTCCTCTAGTTCAAAGAGCTCCGTGGTTATTTTCTTCTTTTTTATTAACATTATATATAAAGATGGGTCCAGTAAGAAAGCAGAAATGAGAAGGCTGGCAGGGAGTGGGAGTTGGCGCAGCGCCTGTCCCCCTGGGTGGGGCTCTTGAGCCCCACCACTCTGTCCTCACTCCTGCACCCCCACCAAACCCAACCCCAAATCCAGCCGGAAGCCCATGTCCCTGTTACTCTCAGCTCCCGACCAGGATGCACAGGCAGGTCCGTCTAGGAGGAAAGGGCCACATAAATAGGAAACCACAGCAGGGAGGAGACCCTTCTTTCTGTTGCTCTTTAAAAAAAAAATACATACTGATATATAGCTACAATCTATCTCTCCTTTTCTTCAATGTTTGACCACGTCAGGGGTGGAGGACAGTCAGCTCTGGGGCACGGCTGGGCCAGCCAAGGGCCATGCCACTGGCCCTCCAAGCAGGTGCCCCGTCACCCCTAAAGGCACAGAGCTGTGACCTCCCCTCACCCTGTGCACCTCGCCGGCTTCCTCCATCTCCATCTCCTTTCTGCAGCTGAAGCCAGCTGTTTCCAAGGCCTCCGGAAAGGGGATATTTTAGGGTTTGTCTTGCCTGGTATGTCTCCTTGGAGATTTGGGGTTCGGTGCCCAAAACTGCCAACTTACTGGAGGAGAGAAAGAGGTTGGGTGGGGGTGGGGGCAGGGCAGAGGTGCCCTGGTAGGGAGATTGGTCCTATCTGTTAACAATGCCCTTTGTTTTCCTAGTTTTCAACAGCTTTTAACCAAAGTTGTGCAAAGTCCTGTCCATGAAGGAGGGGTCCTTAGGAAAGACGTCTGAGACCCCGTGTCCTCTCCGACCAGAGCAGGAGAGGCGAGACGTGGCTCCGGAGAGTTCTTCCCTCTGAAGCCACAAATATTAAAAGATTCCCTCACTTGGGGGAGTTTTCTTTGGTTTAACCCTCAAAGCTTAAGGAGGGCTTGAAGTCCGGGATGGGGGCTACTTCAGGTCCCCACCCTGCGTCCCAGTTGCGATGTCCAATGTCTCTCTGGCAGAGGGGATGCTCAGCAAGGGGAAGTGGGTCCCCGATCCACGGTGCCTGGTGCCCCAGTCCAGGTCTGATCTGCAAGTGCTCCCCAGTCTCCCGACCCTTCAGTCTCCAGTCTGGGGGACGAGTACTAACTTCTAGAAGCTGGAAGTGATGAGCCATTTAAAGCCAATCCAAGCTCCCAGAGCAGAAAGGGGACAGCTGTCCCAGCTGGAGTGGAGTGCCCAGCATCTGGAGGGGTACCTCAGAGTCTAGGCAGGGAGAGGGAGGTTCAGGGGACATCCTTGGTCCATGCAAATTTCATCTGCCAGCTCTTGGGTCCCTGGAGGAAGGGACAAGGGAAAGGGAAAAGGGGGTGCCTTTTCCCTATGCTCCTCGATGATTCCTGAGTGTTGGCTAGGACAGAGATGCCTTCTGCCTGGCCCCGGGGGTCCTCTGTGGGAAGTTCAGGCCAGATGGGTGCTCAGTACACAGCCCCAGGGTTGGGCGGGGGCCCAGGGGAGGCATGGTGCAGGGTGGCCTGCTGAGGTGGCTGCTGCTGTAAGTGGGGTCCACTCAGGTTCTGTGCGTGGTACCAGGAGTTGGTGGGGTCGTCCAGGTAGCTGGGAGAGGCACTGTAGGGGAGTGGTGGGGGCAGCTGACTGCGGGCTGGGGCCGGAGTGGAGTGGGAGGAGGTGTCCCAGAGGGCAGGTGACGGCGGTGAGTTGCAAGCCATGGAGTCGCTGTTGTTCGGGCTGTGCTCCAGGGGCACCTCCCCGTTCTTGTAGAGCTTCTTGAATTTGGAGCGGCGGTTCTGGAACCAGATTTTCACCTGCACCAAGAAGAGCAGGGGAGTTAGGGAGGCTTTTGGAATGCTAAGTGGACCCCTTCCCTCCCCTATGGCTGACCCAACCTAGAGAGGGCAAGGCCAGCACTAAACATAACCCAGCAGGAACCACGCAAAGCCCCTGCTTCTGACTTCCAGAACAGCATCAGTTTTCTATCTAGGATAAAAATGTGGCTAGAACCTTCCAACTGCCGGGGTCCAAATTCCACTCCGCCACTTCCCAGCTGTGTGACCTTGGGTAAGTTACTTAACCTCTCTGGTCTTGCCTTGCTCACTAGCAAAATGGGGATGATGGCAATGGCCTTATCTACCTCACAGGGTCATCATGAGATGACAGTAAGCAAAGCCAGTTCAAGATCTTAAGACGACCTGGTACATAGTAAGCACCCAATAAAAGGCAGCCTGGGTGGGAACTGGCAGTGGGTGGCATCCTGTGCACGTTGGAACCCCAGAGGCAGAGGCGCACAGATACACAGAGACAAACACACACCCACATAAGCATCTCCATGAGCAGGGACGTACCCACTCACAACTTCACACACAGACACCAGACTATAAAGAGACACACGCGCAGAGATAATCCCAGAGAAACTCCCCATGGACAAGCACCCACGTTCACACACTCAGGTGTGGAGAAGCACTCTGGGGCTCTGGCTGGCTAATGCGGGTGGTGGACCTGGGGACTCAGGAGCAGGTGAGCCATGATTCCCCAAATTTCCCTTGGGGTATCTCCCCCTCCCCCTGCCGCTCCCCACCCCATGACTGGTACAAACAATGAATCAGCTCCTCACCAGGTGACCCAGATTCCCGGCGGACCGGGCCCCACGCAGCCGCAACCCAGGCCCGCCTGTCAACACCTGCAGGGAGCCAGGCGTCCGCCGCCACTCCTCCCGGGCAGTGACAGGTCGCTGGGGGCTTTAGGGACCTGCGGTGGTAGGGGTGGGGCTCCCATCTCTGAGCCCTATCCCCGTCTCTCAGGGCTGGCGGCAGAGGAAGGGGTGGAGCATTTGAGTGCTGAGGGAGGATGTGTTTTGATAGACGCACAGATTTCTGTCCACGCACTCACCAGTGCGCGCAGCACCAACATGCACCTCTCTTCTAGAAATCTAATGACCCTTGAAGGGTCGCGCTCCTCCTGCGAGCTTTCCAGCGTGTACACAGGCCATTAGCATATGCAAATTCTATGCGTGCCTAGCCTGGGGCCAGACCCGACAGGGACTCGGATTAAGCCAGCCGCCAGCGCCGCTGAGGGACTTGGGAGCTGGGACTCTGGGGTAGAGGAGGGAGGGCACCTCTCCTCGTGACAGACGCAGTGACCAACGTGCACGCCTGCCCATACGCGCTAATGCAGAACTTCCCACGGAAGCTGAGCCTTGGTGGGGGCCCTCTCCCTACAGGCAAGTTTCCCAGGGCCTGCCGGGACTTTAAAAGCCAGGCAAGCTCGCCGACTTCTGGGGAGCCCCCGTGTCTCGCGCTCCCCCAACCCAGCCCCCTGTGGCCCCAGGCGCCCAACACTGACCTGAGTCTGCGTGAGGCCCAGCTGCGCCGCCAGCTCGGCGCGCTCCGGTAGCGCCAGGTACTGGGCCTTCTGGAAGCGGCGCTGCAGGGCGGCCAGCTGGTAACTGGAGTAGATCGTGCGGGGCTTTCGGACCTTCTTGGGCTTCCCGTTCACCATGCGCACCTCGGCTTCCGGCTCCTCCTTCACGGACACTGCGGGCAACGCACCGGGAGCGGGGCTCAGCCTCGGCCTGCGCCCCCTCGGCCCCCACCAGGACTCTGCCTCACACCTCGGCTAGCGAGACTCGCCCCGGGGTTTTCAGGCTGCGCAATCTGCCGCCGGCGCTCCGGGAAGGAGACGCCGAGACAGAACCGGACCCGGCGGCCGCCCACGACGCGGCGCTCCCAGCTCCAGCTCTGCGTCGGGCCCGGGAGCGCCGCGGGCCCGGGCGCCAGCACCCGCCCGGGCTAGGACGGCCGCGGCTTCGCTCTCGACGCCTTCCGGGCTTGCCTTCCAGCCTCGCAACTCCTTGCCCTCCTCCGCACCTCCACCACGCGGTCGGTCGGTCGGGCTCTCTCCACCCCCCCTTAAAAAAACTTTTAATTTTAGCATAACTCTAGAGTCTCAGAGAGCTGCAAGCATATTACAAATTCCCTTCTTCCTTTCCTTCCTTCTTTCTCCCTCTCCTCTGTTCCTTCCTCTCACTTATCCCTCCACATTTCTCTTTGCTCAGTCCCGGCCTTTCTCTTTTCAGCCTCTCCACTTCTCAGTCCCTACTCTCTTCTTTTCCCCTGGAATTCTGGAAGGTGTTCCTCCATGTCCTCCCTCCCCAGCCAGCTCCAGAGTGCCCCTGGAACTTCCAGTCTCCGCTGCCTGCCCCAAGCTCTCTGCGGCCTGCAGAGACCACCTGCCAAAGTGTTGCCCCCACCCCAGCACCCCATCAGTTGGTTCCCTACCCACCCACGGCCCTTTCCTTCCTCCCCTAACGCAACCCCATCCTTGCCCTTGACGCAGCTCACGGGGACCCAGGCGCTGGCAGCCTGCGACTGGAGGGTCCTCTTGCCCCCCAGGGAGTGATCTAGCCTACCGTCTCCAACACCAGCGAGTCTGCTCTCACTCGCCATGCTTCCCTAGATTTCCGTCTCACTTCCCTGCCTGTCTCTCCCTGTCGAGGCTTCCAGTGTCGATCCCTCCCACGCCCGGCCCGGAGGTGCTCCTCACCTGGGTCCTGGGCAGGCAGTGGCTGCTCTCGGTAGGCTCCGTATTGCCGGTAGGAGGCTCCGTAGGTATATTCCGACTTGGGCGAGTAAGCGCCCGTACCTGCAAGCCCGTTGAGATTAAACTGGTGGTGGTAGGTGTAGGGGTTCACCGTCTGGCCGTAGGGCTGGCCCGAGTAGTAGTCGTGCTGGGGAGCGCTGTAGTAGCCCAGGTCAGTGACGGAAGACTCCGGCAGGGTGGGCGAGTCCTTGGAGCCCGCATGGCAGCTCAGCGAGCTGGAGATGTCGGTGAGGATGCTGCTGAGCTTGCGGTCGAAGGAGCCACTCATCCTGGCGGGTGCTGAGCCTGCTCAGGGCTCGCCTCTGCCGGGACGCCGAAGCGGTCGGAGCGCGGGGGAGGCGGCGGAGACCTGGCGGGGGTGTGTGTCCCAAGGGCGAGGGGAGGGCCCGGCGGCGTCTCGAGGGAGGGGAGACTGGGGCGCTCAGACCATCGCCGGCCTCCAGGCGGTCGCTGCGCGCCTCTCGTCGCGTCCCAAGCCACAGTCAAATGCTGCCAGCTCCGCCCGGCCAGCCGGTTATAGACTCAATAGTGGAGTCGCGGAGGGGAGGCTCCAGCGCTCTGATTGGCTGCAAGTCTTGCCTTCGAGGCAAAACAGGCTCTTGCGCTCTTCTCTCTCTCTCTCTCTCTCTCTCTCTCTCTCTCTCTCTCTCTCTCTCTCTCTCTCTCTCTCTCTCTCTCTCTCTCTCTCTCTCTTTTCCTCTCTCTCTCTCTCTCTCTCTCTCTTTCTCTCTCTCTCTTCCTCTCTCTCTCTCTCTCTTTCTCTCTTCCTCTCTCTCTCTCTTTCTCTCTCTCTCTCTCCTCTCTCCAGTCTTTGTTGTTACCCAAAACTCTGCCCCCCCCCCATAAGCCCCAGTGTCTCAGAAGGAAGAGGTGGGGGAGGTTTTACAGAGCCCTCTGGATCTGTCTGTCTGTCTCCGGGTCTGGGATGGGAAAGGGGAATGTGCCCATGGGATGTTTGTTGAGGGCGGGGGTCTGCGTGGTGTGAGTGTGGGGCAGATGACAGGCAAACATCCCCCAGAGAGCAGGACCCAGGGCCCGTGAGAATGTTTCTACTTTCTTGTGAAATCAGAAGAAAGGAAACAGAAATTCCAAGTTGAAGATAACGTGGACTGAATGGCGTTAAAATACTGTCTTTATGTAATTAAAGATGTGATTAAGCATTTTTTCATGGAGGAGCGGTCCATGGGGTGGCAGCCTCTTGGACCCACGGCAGTCCTGTTGCCCCTCTACACAGCCCCCCCACCAGGGCAGGTGTCTGTGGATGCGGGGCTTCTGGGAGGGTGGGGTGCACAGCCTGTCTGTGGTGATGTTAGCATTGTCTCCATGGCTTTGTGGTACCCAGACTGCTGGAGTGAGCAGGGAGTCTGGGGTCCCCAGGAGGTTGGGTGGAACCCAGGCTGGCCCTCTGTGTGCTTTAATAAAGTTTGGGGCAGATTCTGTGAACTTGGGGCAGCAATGGATGAGTGTGGGCACTTTTGGACATCAGGTGTATGGGATGGGTGTGCTTGGGAGATGAGAAGTGAGGGTTTTGGGTAGTGTACAGCATCTGTGAGTGCAGAAGGCATGTGTGCAGTGTGTGTGTGTGTTAGAAAGTGTGAATGGAAGCCTGGGACTGCATCCCTGAGTGTGAGGGTGGAGTTGTATGCAGATGTAGTATAAACTCTCCACACACCCCCAACCCCCTAGGAACCATTGAATGTTCCACTGAACCTTGAACCAGTCCCATAAGAAGACTTGAAGAAGAGGCCTCCTCCTTGGGGACCCCCAACTCCTGGTCTTGTCTGGCTCTAGGTCGTCCACGTTTTCCCCAACGCCTAGTTAATTTCTCCATTCCACTGCTGACTCTATTCTCTGCCTTCCTTTAGGGGGGAGAAGGTTCTTCTTTATCTCAGGCCCTAGCCCAATACAACCTTCACACAGGGCTGTGAAACCAGTGGCTGGTCCTCCTTCCCAACCTGGTCTCGCCAGTGCCACCCAGGACCCGCAGTGCCAGCGCGCCACCCTGTGGTCACTCCTGGGTCTGCAGCCTCTCCGCGTCCACCAAACTCCCGGGAGCGGTCTCCGCAGGAGACTACCCGCCAGAAAAGTGTGCAGGGGTCCTTTTCCAAAGTGAGAACCCTGGGGCAGTCTGCAAGGGGCTTAAAGAACTGTGAAGCTGCAGGTGACGGAGCCCGGGGGCCGCGGTCCGCGGGGCCGAGGAGTAGGAACGTCCGCCAGGTCTGAGCGGCTCGGGGGAGGCTAGGGCGTGGGAAAGGTGGGGGCGGGGGCCGGGCGAGGGGAGCGCTATCTGTCTGTCTATCTCCGCGTCCCTCTAGAGCCTATCGCCCGCCGCTCTGAGCCCGTGGCGGGGCGAGTTGCCACCCGCTCTGGATGCCCTCTGTTCTGTTGCCAAGAGGGCGCCGAGAGCCTGAGGCGTTGGGGCAGGAAGGGCACTGGGCTGGTCGGCTCCCCTTCCAGGATGGGAGCAGGGGAGGCGGCCATGGCCTACCTTGGAGCCCCCCACCCCCACTTCTCCACAGGGAGGGTCAGGGTCGTGCAAGGTCCTTCTCAGAAATTCATTCATTAATCCAGATGGAGGACTCTACCTTCCTCAGGAGATTCTCGCGGAAGCCTCCTTCACTCTCCACACGCATCCCAACCTGTGGCTCAAGTAAAGTGAGTGAGCACTGGACTGGGACTTGGACTTCTGGAATCACGAAAGGGTGGTGGTGATGCGTAACACCAGGATAATTTCTATGCTTCGTTCTGCTCTGAAAACCTAAACGTCCTAGAAATAGACTGAACTGCAGCATCGGGGACTTGGGGAGCAATGAAGGCATTGTTTGGTAATGTGAGGTTAACCCTGGTCCCCCACCGCACTGCCAACTCCAAGACATCAGGGTCTGTGTCTGTCCAAGTCGCTGCTGTCCACAGACCCCCAGGGCCCGTCCTAGTGCATACAAACATTGAGCTCAGTAGATGTTTCTTGAATGAATAACCGAGACCCCTAATACTGGGGAAGGGTGGAGTCCGTTGACTGAGTATACTTGTGGATTGGGAAGAGGGGAGGCAGGGAGCAGGCAGAGCATCCAGCTACCCTGCTCCAGCCTAGGAGCGGAGCAGCTTTCCAGCCGGAGCAATGAGTGGCCCCAAGGGGCTCGTCGGGGCAGCAGGACTGGAGCCACCAGCCACTGGGCGGGCACCTGCTGAATCAGGGTGGTGAGGTCTCCGGAGGATGCAGTGGGACCAGTGCCACCCACTGCGCTGCCTGGGTCAACAGGAAGAGCAGGTGTCAGCCTGGCCAGCGTCCTGCCTCTGGTGGAGGGGTAATGCACAGCCTGGGTCAGCGACCCCTGGGAGGCTGGCAGGACAGAGAAGGGGCAGGGCTGGCCAGAGCCCATGCTGAGGTCCAATGCCCACTCCCTCCCTAAAGTAAGCTCTTCTCTGGAGCCGGAGGATCTTGCCACCTGGGCATGGCCATGGCAACTGGGCAACTGTGTTCACAGAGTGGCAGGTCTGGAGGGACACGGGAACTAGTCTCTGCTGCCTGAGGATCTGGCGCCATCTCGTGTTCAGTATGGGGAAGCCAGTATCTGGCTCCACTGAGGAGGCCTGGGAAGTAAGTGGACCTTCACAGGGTGGGACCGTGGTACCCAGAAGGAATAGTTAATTTATTTTAGGAACCTTATTCATATTAAATACTCACTTTCATCATCATCTCGCCTTACTCTCTCCCTCTCTTGTCTGGCCAATGGCTCCTTCCCTTTCGTTTCTCAGTTGTAAATCAATAAGGGATTATTAGATGGGCCGTGGGATATCTTCAAGTTCTGATGTCCTATGATTCTAACTTCTAGGACTGCTGTACCCCAAGGGGAATCCCATTTGCCTTATAACCAATTCTCTTGGAAACACAGCCCACATCACCAGCACTTTGCAGCCTTAACATCCCCCAAAGGCCATCATCCATCCCACAAACCTTCCCTGAGCCTCTGCTATATTGGGTGCTGGGGACACAAGGCAGCCACATGCCCCCCTCCAGGAGTATGGGGTCAAGCCTGGGGAGGAGACACATTAGCAGCTAGTGTCACTACTGTGTGATGTGTGCTGACAGGCATTATCGTGACAGCCCGAGGGGTGCCCCGCCCGCAGAGTGCGGACTGCACTGAGCACAAGGACTGTGTGGGACATGCCAGGCGAAGCACAGGTGTGGGGGAGAGAGGACTCCCAGGCCAGGCAAAGCCTTACAAAGGTTCATGGGACTGCCTGGGGCATAGTGTTGGGTGTGGACTGGCTAAAGGTAAAGCCCACCTGAGCCCTGGAACCCGAGTGGGAGAATGGCCTCTTTCTAGAGGCTATGGGGAGCCACTGAAAGATTTTAGCCAAGGGAAAGACATGCTGGATTTCCATTCTAGAAGTCTCCCTCTGACTGCTGGGGGCATGAATCAGAGGGACAAGATAGGAGGCTATAGGAGAACAGCGCGTAGGCTATTGTGCTACTACTACAGTTCAAGCAAGAGGGGAACAGAGTCTGTGTTAAGAAGTCACAAAGTGTGGGAGATGAGCAGATGGGGGGATAGGGGGTGGAGAGAATTTTGTGGATTAGAAAGGAGGTCTGGCCACAATGCTTAGGAGTGGATTGGATGTCAGTGACAAGGAAGGAGAGCTGTGGGGAGTAACCCCCAAGCTTTTGACTTGGACAACTGAAGGAGGAGTTGGGACCATTGGGGGGGGGGAGAGAGTGGGGGGGACAGGGAGAGAGAGAACGGGTCCTTGATGAAGGGAAGGATGTGTTCTGTGTTGTTGTTAACTTGTCATTGGAGCATAGCAGATGTGCAAAAAAGTGCACAAATCTTAACCAGTGAATTTGCGCAAGCCAAGCGCAGCTGTGCAGCTGGCACCCAGGGTGAGTAACAAAGTTGCCAGCACTCAGAAACCCCCCATGTTCCCTCCAGAGTAACACTGTCTTAATTAACATCTGGCACCATAGGCCAATCTTGTGTACTGCTGACTTCTATAAAAACAGAAGTATAGAGTAATATATTCTTTCATGTCTGGCTTCTTTTGCTCAACACTATGCTTGTGAGATTCACCCACATTGTTGGATATATTGTAGATCACTCATTTTCATTACCACCTATGAATATACCATTCACTTGTTTTTACAGTGGATGGGCACTTGGGTAGTTTCCGTTTGGGGGCTGTTATGAATAGTCCTGCTGTAATCATTTTTCATGCGCCTTTGGGTGCACACATACACACGTGGCTGTGGAGTACCTAAGAGTGGAATCGTGGGCTGTGGAGTGTACATCCTGCCAAAGAATTCTCAGAAATGGTTGTGCTGTTAGCTCATTAAAAAAAAAGATTTATTTATTTATGCATACAAGAACTGGAATATAGGCCAGAGGTGAAGGGGGTGAGAGGACTCACCAGAGACGGAGTGGGGAACAGAACGGGCAGATCGACTGAAATACACTGCTAAGGGGAGCAGTGGGAGAGGCAGGAGAGGTCTGCTGTGCCATGTGGGTGGGTGGCTGTAGATGCTTCATAGTGTGGTGCTTAACTCTTTGTGCCACCAGGGAGGCCCAGTTAGCTCAGTTTGATCGTGTCAAGTCTGCGTGTCTTTGAGATGTTTAGGAGGAGCTGTCCAGCAGGTGGTTGGTTACATAGATCTGAAAACTCAGTAAGGAAGCTGAGGCTGGAGATGGAAATTGGGGTCTGTGGCATCTTGTGGTTAGTGATCCCACGGCTGTGGGGAAGACGGTCCGGGAAGGGAGGAGGGGGGAGGGCTGAGGAGGGGCGGCAGCACTGTAAGAGAGAGATGGAGGGGTGAGAGGAGCATGGCTGTCAGGAACAGGTGGTCCTGAGTTGGAGGGAGGCTGGGAGAGTGTTTAAGGAGGAGGAAGTGATCAGCAGGGTCAAGTCCTGCTGTGGACATGCAGGCTGGACAGGCTAGGATGGCGCTGTGTCCGCTGAATGACATCTCGGGGAGGCAGTTGGTGATAGCAGGAAGAGCGGGTTCAGTGGAGGGGAAGCTGGAAGGCTGTTTACAACTGACTGAGGCTTGAGTGGGAGGGGAGGAAATGGCAAGAACAAGTGCAGGCAACTCTGTCCTGAAGTTTGGCTACGAAAGGTAAGAGGGAGCAGGAGGTGGTAGCTGGAGGGTGTTGGCATATGGAAAGAGGTGTTGTGAGTGTGTTTTAATTGGGAGCAAGGCTGTTTAGATGTCAATTATAGCAGTCAAGCAAGAGGGGTTAATCAAGAGTGCCATCCTTGGGTAGGTGGGAAGGAAAGGATCTGGAACTTCTCCAAAGGGCAGCCGTATAGCAGATTCTCTCTTCCACTGAGTGGAGAGGAAAGAAAGATGAACCGATAAGAAATGAGCACTCACTATGTGCTCAAACCATCTTACACATGGGAGTTCATTCACTCCTCACCGCCCTAGGAGATGGGGACTCACACTTTTGTTTTTTGACAGATGGGGAAACTGAGGCACAGAGAGACTAAGTAAGTGTGTTTGCGTTTCATGCCCAGGCAGTCTAACTCTTCAGCTCTATAAGGTGAGCAGGTGACATGTGCAGCTTTGAGGTCATATGGTAATTTGACAGCTTTGGCTACCAGACTCTTGGGGTTTTACTGTGCCAATCTCTGTACTTTTCTGCATGTTTGAAACATTTCAGAGTAAAAGGAATTGTTCAAGGTAGTGGAGGTTTCTTGCACTGGTGTTTATGCAAAATATGTGTGAAGAGGGGAGATGACAGATGTAAGGGGAGTGGGAAAAGGCCAGCAAATTGAAAGTGGACCAGGGCCTCCCTGGTGGCGCAGTGGGGTAAGCAACGCACTATGAAGCAAACCGCAGTCACTGCAGCACAAGTTCGATCCCTGCTGCTGGCCGGGGAGGGTCCCCACATGGTGCAGCAGACCTCTCCTGCCTTGCCTGTGTGCTTCAGTCAATCTGCCCATTCTGCTCCCTGCTCTGTCTCTGGTGGATCCTCTCACCGCCCACACCTCTGGCCTGTACCCCAGCTCTTGTATGTATAAATAAATAAATCTTTCAAAAAAAAATTGAAAGTGGACCATTGCCATGGAGGGCCGACCAAGGCTTTTGGAAGAGTTTCTGGGGGCACCAGCCCTCTCTGTGGTGGGAAACCCTGATGTTGCACTGACCCCAGGAATCATGATGGAGGCCACCCCAGGTGGTAGTCTGCTCTCTAGCTGGACTCCGTGGCCATGTTGGGCAAACAGAGGGGTTGAGCAGGACGGGGGTCTGCTCCACAAGCAGTGGAGAAAGGCACGGGCAAAGGTTCCAGGGGAGGCTCAGTCATACGAGGAAGGAAGCACAAGCACTGGAGGAAGGTCCAGGCTGGAGAGCCACACCAGGTCAGAGAGAGGCGGCTGGGGGGGGGGTCACAAAGGGGGTGCTCTTGGGGTCAGAGAGTTGGAACTAGGCACTTATTTAAACTGCAGAAAACCAGAGGAAAAAGAGAAAATCCTGAATGAAGCCAGAGTGGGGTAAAACTACCTTATTTATAAAATAACAAATACAATAACTTCATTCTCAGAAACCATGCAGGCAAGAATGGAGTGTAGTAAAATCTTTAACGTATTGAAAGAAGACAAAAACTTACATAGGATTCTGTAGCCAGTAAAATTATCCTTCGAAATGAACATAGAGACTTTCCCAGACAAACAAAAACTGGGACAATTTGTTGTTTTTTGTACTTAGAAAATACATCTAAAGTATATTTTCTAGCTTTTATTTGAGAAAATTTACACAAAAATCCCCAGTCCAACACTTAACAAGTGGCTCTATAAACCCCACATGCTTCTTTCCATTAAACAGAAAAATGGTGTTTGACAATGGTATAATGAGGCTTGTATCATTCTCACGATCATAATATAAACTGTGTTGAACAATAGGCTCAAGAAAGATAGAAAGCAGATAACATTCTCATTTTCAAAGTTAATTTACTTTTACACTAATCTTTTATCAAAGGCAAGTGTATTTCAGTAGATCCACCTGTTCTGCTCCCCCTTCTGTCTCTAGTGAATCTTCTCACCCACCCCACACCTCTGGCCTATACCTCAGTTCTTGCATGCCTAAATCAATACATATTTAAAAAGAGAAAACAGCTACATATGTGGTAAATAGTAATCCAACTGTATGAATAATCATAAATATGAATGATATAAATATACCAATTAAAGACAGATGCTTGTCAATATCTGTATGGTAATCCAACAATACATTTTTTTAAAAGATTTATTTATTTATGCAAACAAGAGCTGAGGTACAGGTCAGAGTCACAGGAGGTGAGAGGATTCACCAGAGACAGAGTGGGGAGCAGAACAGGCAATTTACTGAAACACACTGCTGAGGGGAGCAGTGGGGAGACAGGAGAGGTCTGCTGCACCATGTGGGTTCCCTCCCAGGCCGGGGATCGAACTGGCGCTGCTGTGCCATGGATGCTTCACAGTGCAGCACTCAACCTGCTGTGGCACCAGGGAGGCCCCACAATACATTTATATAAATTAAAAAGATATGCATATATTTTGCAAGAGTATATCTAAATAACGTAAAACACATTCATCATTCAACAAACATTCATTAAGTGTCTGTCATGAGCCAGGCAATGTTCTAGGTTCTCCGCATTCAGCAATGAACAAAACACAGATTCCTGACCCCATGCAGCTTGCAGGAAGTTCAGACATAAAACCATAGTCATGATAAATATCAATTAAATATTAGGGCTCTAGAATAATAGAAAAAAAAAGTAGAGCAGGGTAATGAGATTGGAGATGCAAGGTTGGTCAGGGAGGATTTTATTGAGAAAGTAACCTCTGAGCAAAAACCTGAAGGTGGAAGTGGGGGGGTGGGCTGTGAGGGTGTCTGTAGAAGAAAGTTCCAGAAAGAGGGACAATTAGTGCAAAAGTTATAAAATGGAATAATGCCTGATGGGTTAGAAGAACAGTAAGGAAGGCAATATGACTAGAGAGAGAGTGGAGCCAAGTGCCAGAAGATGAAGTTAGAAAATGTTGTAGAGGAGTGGGGAGATTTTGCAGGGCCCCACAGGATACCGTGAGGACTTCAAATTTTACTATGAGATGAGGAACGCTTGCAGAATTATCATCAGATGTGTGACATAGTGTGGCTTGTTTTTTATGAAAATGTGTCTTAGTGTGGATCTTTTCAAGTTTATCAAATCACAGTTCTTTAAGCTTCTTGGAGGTGTAGAGTTGTGTATTTCGTCAAATGTGGTGAGCTTTTGACCTATTTTCTGTTACTATTCTTTCTGTCTCCATTCACCTTTTGAGGCTTACATAATACAGATGTTGAGGGCCCTCCCTGGTGGGGCAGTGGGTTAAACAATGCACTATAAAGGCACTATGAAGCAAACTGCAGCCACTGTAATACCAGTTTGATTCCTGCCCCGGGAGGGGAGCTGATCCACAAGGCACAGCAGACGTCTCCTGTCTCGCCTGCTGCTCCCCTCAGCAGTGTGTTTCAGTCCATCTGCCTGTTCTGTTCCCCACTCTGTCTCTGGTGGTTCCTCTCACCCCAATACCTCTGGCCTGTGCCCCAGTTCTTGTATGTATAAACAAAGAAATCATTAAAAAAAATACAGATGTTGACATAGTTGATGGTGTCCCATAGATCTCTTAGGCTCTGCTCATTTTCTCCATTGTTTTTCCTGTCCATCAAGTTGGATAGTCTAGTTGACTTTCTTTTTAAAGATTTATTTATTTATGCATACAAGCACCAGGGTACAGGCCAGAGGTATGGGGGTGGTGGTGAGTGGACTCACTAGAGACAGAGTGGGGAGCAGAACAGGTGGATTAGCTGAAACACACTGCTCCGGGGAGCAGCAGGTAAGACAGGAGAGGTCTGCTGCGCCATATGGGTCAGCTTCCTGGCTGGGGATCAAACTTGTGCAGCAGTGGCTGCAGATGCTTCACAGTGCAGTGTTTAACCCCTGTGCCACCAGGGAGGCCCCCTAGTTGACTTTCTTTTGTTTACTGACTCATCCCTTTGCTTAAATCAATTGAGTCTCTGTAGTGAATTTTTCATTTCAGGTATTATACTTTTCAGTTCTAGAATTTCAATTTCTTCCTTTAAATAATTTCTTATTGATATTCTCTATTTACTCAGACACCATTTTCTTTAGTTCTTTGTACATGCTTTCATTAGTGTTTTTGGTATATTTAAGAAACATCTATGTCAAAGTTTTATCTAGTAACTCCAAGGTCTGGGCTCCCACAGGGATATTTCACAGGATATTTCTTTTCCTGTGAACAGGCCACACACATTTTCTGCTTCTTTTAATGCTTTCTGATTTTTTTTTTTTGTTGAAAAGAAGATATTTTAAATTTTATAATGTGGTAGTTTTAGAACTGAGGCTTTTTTTCTCCTCCCAAAGGTTTGCAGCTGTTTTTGCTGAAGAATTATAGTCATCTATTTGTTTAGTGGCTTTTCCAACCATTTTTGCAAAGACTATATTCCTTATCATGTGTGGTCACTAAAGCTTCTGCTCTATTATTTCAGTCAATGATCTGATATTAAATGCCAAAATTTAGCATCTCATTCCTTCATTATGTACTCCTCTTGTTCCTGTAAAGTGCTTTTTTCTTTTACTTAGTTTTCAGAGTTCCAGAAAAGTTGAGCCTGGCTATTGCCAGCTTAGTGTTCATCTTCAGTGGCAGGGTTAGTGCTTGGAGCTTCCAGACCCACCATTTCCCATGATGTCATCCTGTCTTGATTTTAAAGCTCACTTGTCCTAAGATCTATTGTCAAGTAAAAAAATCAAGGTGGAGAGAAGAATGTTAGGTATGTCACTAGTTACTTTTCAAAAGGGGGGAATATACTTGCTTATAAACAGCATAAAAGATCAACTATAAAATTTAAAAATAATAGTATCTATTACATATCTATTCTTAATGAATATAGATACAAAAACCTTGACAAAATATTAACAAATAAAGTTGACATTATATAAAAAGAAGTAAACACCATGACCAAGTAGAATTTATTCCTGGGATGTAAGCATGAGTCAGTATCTGAAAACCAATCAATGTAATCCTAATTGACTAAAGAAGAAAAATCACATGATCATATCAGCTGATCCAGAAAAAAGCATTCAACAAAATTCAGCACATATTCATGATGAAATTTCTTTTTTTTAAATACAGTGAGTTTTATTTTTTTAAATATTTATAATATTTATTTACGCATACAAGAGCTGGGGTACAGGCCAGAGTCGCAGGAGGTGAAAGGGTTCACCAGACAGAGTGGGGAGCAGAACAGACAGATGGACTGAAATACACTGCTGAGGGGAGCAGTGGGAGAGGCAGGAGAGGTCTGCTGCGCCATGTGGGTCCCCTCTCTGGCCAGGGGCAGGGATCGAACTCGTGCTGTAGTGGCTGCGGTTTGCTTCATAGTGCGTTGCTTAACCCACTGTGCCACCAGAGAGGCCCCATGATGAAATTTCTTAGGAACTAGGAGTAGAATTTTCTCAACTTGATAAAAAAATCTACAAAAAAATCTGTAGCTAACATCGTATTTAATGATGAAAGACTGAATGTCTTATTCCTAAGAGCTGAACAAAGCAAGGATGCAGCCTCTACCGCTATTATTAAAACAATGCTGGAAGTTCTAGCCAGTTCAATAAGACCAGAAAAGGAATTAAAACGAGTACAGATTAGAAAGGAGAAAACAAAGCTGTGTCTTTTAAAAATTTATTTATTGGGGCCTTCCTGGTGGCGCAGTGAGTTATGCAACACACTATGAAGCAAACCGCAGCCACTGCACCATGAGTTCAATCCCTGCTGCCAGCCAAGGAAGTGACCCACATGGCGTAGCAGACCTCTCCTGCCTTGCTCGCTGCTGCCCTCGGCAGTGTGTTTCTGTTGACTTGCCTGTTCTGTTCCCGGCTCTGTCTCTGGTGAATCCTCTCACTCCCCACACTTCTGGCCTGTACCCCAGTTCTTGTATGCATAAATGAATAAATCTTTAAAAAAATAAATAAATCTTTAAAAAATAAATAAATCTTTATTTATTTATGCATACAAAAATCTTTATTTTTTAAAGATTTATTTATTTATGCATACAAGAACTGGGGTACAGGCCAGAGGCACAGGGTGTGAGGGGAGTCACCAGAGACAGAGTAGGGAGCAGAGCAGGTAGATCTACTGAAATACACTGCTGAGGGGAGCAGCAGGTGAGGCAGGAGACGTCTGCTGCACCATGTGGGTCAGCTCCCTGGCTGGGGCTTAAACACTTGCTGCAGTGGCTGCAGATAGTGCTGCAGATAGTACAGATAGTGGCTGCAGTCTCATAGTGCTGAGACTTAACCCCTTGCGCCACCAGGGAGGGCCCTGTCATTGAGCTTTAACAGCTCATCTTTGACTTAGCCTGTGGATTGAGATAGTGCTGTTCTAATTTTCACAGCATGAATATTGTGACCAAATTTCTAAGAATGCAGATAAGGAAAATGAGGATGATTGTGTCACAATACAATACCAGTAACATCACCAAGAAATAAAAGGGGGCTGTGTTATTTTCATGCCAGATGGGGTTGGGGAGGTGAATAACCAAAACAGAGGATTGCATGGTATTCGGAAAGAGCTCGGACTTAGGGGCAATGAAGGCTGTGAAGCTGCATATATGAATCTCATAAACCTGGGATGAAACAGGCCAACAATCTAAGACAATCAAAGGGTTTTCATCTCCCACAAAGACATCAGTCCTCAGTGAGACATGGTGGCTGCTGAACGAGCTTGGGCATACCACACACATGAGCTGCCATCGTCAAGTTGCTCCCTTGGCTGTCCTGTGACACTGCCTCAAGCTGCATTTCCTGATTCAGAGGTTGCTACTAAAATGTCCTGTGGGAGAACGAAAGGGGACATTCTGATAACATATGCCATGACCTCTGACCCTGGAGAGCTAATTTTGTCAGGTCTTACCAGTAGCCATGCCACTTACAGTATATCAAGTCCAAAGCAAGGCAACAAAAAGCGCTCCCTTTAGCGCTTATGGATTTTCATTTGAAAAATGGAGTTTCAAAATAACCATCTCGATTTCTATCAAGATTTTAACAAATCTGAACGGCAAAAGAGTGTTGATGTTTTATCTAAAAACAAAGTAGGTCTTGCTCATCTGTATTGCAAATTGCAGTGCACAGGGCAAATACAAATGTTAGCAAATTTCATCCAGTCCATTAATCTTAGCAAAAAACCAAAGACCTTGCCCGCCACATGTCCCGCATGGCCTGTGCCCAGGGCTATGAAGGGGTAGCGTTTACTGCCTGTGCCTGGGGCTTATGAAATAAATGTGTTGAGTCATTTTCAGTTTCCTCTCAATGTGCAAAACTCTTAGTGAGATTTTTTAATGACTTCGTGGAAGGGAAGGAGATGGCCTCCTCAGACAGGTGCCTGCAAGATGGGGATCAGCATTGCCATCACGCAAAGGTATCAGAATGCTGACCTGCTGTAAAATCACATTTGTAAAGGGTCAGAAAAAAATGACCTTCTCTAATCTGGACGCACCTGAAAGATGAGTATGGAAAAAGGAATTACAATAAACAGGCTGTTTCTTTGAAACTGTTGGATGATCTTTGGAGACGCCACAGAAAAGGATGAACGGGATCTCCCTGGTGGTGCAAAAGGGATAAAGTCTCAGCGTTATCAGCCAGCCACTGCAGCATGAGTTCAATCCCTGGCCGGGGAGCTGATCTTGCCCATTGCTCCCCTCAGCAGTGTATTTCAGGAGATCTGCCTGTTCTGCTCCCCACTCTGTCTCTGCTGAATCCTCTCACCCTTCCCCCCCACCACCTCCATTGCCCTCCGCACCTCTGGCCTACACCTTAGTTCTTGTATGCATAAATAAATTTTAAAAAATTTTAAATCTAAAAAAAAAAAAGCCAGGATGAACCACAGCATCTGAGTTGTTCAACGCCATGTAGGTTACAAGAATTCATAGAACGACAACAATAAAAATGATTCATACATTGGAAGATTGCTTTGGTCTTGTCAAAAATGTGCAGCCTCACACTGCTCACGAGAAACCATCAGACCTAAATCAAGAGACATTCTACAAAAAAGCTGATCTTTGCCATCGAGGCCATGAAACACAGGCACAGACTAAGGAACTGTCACACTGAGGGAAACCAAGGAGCCATGACAAATACAGCGTAGGATCCTGGACTGATGTCTAGAACATTCGTGGAAAAACTATAAAATAGGTCAACAGTATTCTACCAACATTAACTCTAGTTTGGGTCATTGTACTACAGTTATAAAAGGTGTTAACATTAGGGGAAGTTAAATGAACAGCATACAGAAATACTCCGTCCTATCTTTTGAACTTTTGTGCAACTCTAAAACGATTCCAAATTAAAGTTTTTAAAAATTTTGCTTCAAAATTAAAAAAAAAGTCCCCAGAAAAGGACAGTCAAGTTAAGCAAGACTTTACAACTGTAACTTATTTGAAATCTGTATTAGTTGGTAGCCTCCAGAGAAATAGAACCAATAGGAGATATTTATCCATTTTTTTATTCTAAGGAATTGGCTCATGTGATAATGGAAGTAGAAAAAGTTCTTGTCCTGTACCTGGCAATTTCAAAACCCTAGAGATTTGATGGTATAGTTCTACACTACGGCCCCAGAGAGCAGATGGTGTAAGTTCCACTCTGAATCCAAAGGCAGGCAAAGACCCAGCATAAATACTAATACATAAAAACAGCAAGGAAGGGTGGAGTCTCCCTCCCTGAGCCTTTTATTCTATTCAGGCCTTCAACGGATTGGATGAGGCCCACCTGCATAGGGGAGGGCAATCCGCTTCTACTCATTTTAGGGATTCAAATGTTAAATTCATTTTGAAACATCTGTGCTGACACTCCAGAATCATGTTTAACTAAATATCTGGACACCCATAATCCAGTCCTGGTGACTGCATAAAATTAACCAAGTTCAGTCTTACAAGTTCAAATTACTTCTTTGTTTTAAAACCATTTTCCCTGAGAAAGAAGTTAAACTATTATAACATCCATGTATTTTAAAATGGACATTTTAGGCCAAAAAAAAAAAAAACCCATTCAGACAAAGGGGTTTATTTATTTATATTTTTTAAAGATTTACTTTTTACTCCTACAAGAACTGGGGTACAGGTCAGAGTGCGGGTGGGGGGAGTGAGAGGATCCACCAGAGACACAGTGGGGTGCAGAACAGGCAGATGGACTGAATGAAACACACTGCTGAGGGGAGCAGCGGGCGAGGCAGGAGAGGTCTGCTGCGCCATGTGGGTCCCCTCCCTGGCCGGTGGCAGGGATCGAACTCCTGCTGCTGTGGTAGGTTGCTGATGCCAGTTGTCCTGGCCATGGGGGCCGCCTCTCCCTGCTCCAGGCAAAGGGCAAAGGGACCCTAGAGCCCCCCGTGGGTGTTTCAGCCCCTTAGAGCTCTTTCTTCGCTGTTTGTAGGGGAGCCTGCCACCAGGTGCAGGGCAGGTGGGGGGTCCGGGGGCGGAGGCTGGAGGCTGCCCAGGCCCCAGGGAATCTTGACTGTCTGGGCTCTGGGCTGAGCAGAGAGGGCAGGCCAGGCCGGGATCCGGGGCCGGGATCCAGGGCTGAGGGCCTGGGCTGGGGGGCCAGGATCCTGGGGCTGGTGGGCTGGTATCGGGGCCTGGATCCAGGGCTGGGGACTGATGGGCTGAGCCTGGAGCTGCATACCAGCCCCTGGGGAAGCTTTACTGGGTGTCTGGCATTCCTCTGGGCCACTCTCCCAGTGATGCGCTGCGGTGCGGTGCGGTGCGTTGCCTCCATCCTCTCGGGCAGCAGCTCCAGGCGCTCTGGCAGCAGGACTCCCTGCTGCTGCCCTCACCAGAGCAGCCCTTATATGCTCTGCCTCCAGGCCCAGGTGTGCCCACGCAGCAGCTCCCCCGGGCGCTCCCCAGCTGCCCACCATCGCGCCTGTGCCCACCGGCTCCCACCGCCTCTGCGGTCAAGGCGTCAAGGCCGCAGAGACCAATGGCGCCAACGTCCAGCATCTTCCTGCACCCTGCAGGCTCCTGCGAAGACACCGACCCGACCAGGTGGACTCATCTGCTCGCCCTCGTGCTCCATAAAGAACGTCAGTGTC
>JAGFMF010011724.1:0-27055 GCA_019455555.1 Galemys pyrenaicus
CTCAGCAATCAGAAATGAAAAACTAGACTCATTCATGGGAACATGGATGGATCTGGAGGGGATTATGCTCAGCGAAGTAAGTCAGAAGGTAAAAGAAAACTACCAGATGGTTCCTCCCTTAGGAGGAACATAAGGGAACCAAATAAGGATCAAGGAAAGGAATAAGAACAATCTATAGTTCGCCTGCAAGTTTTGTCTTTTTATTTTTTGACCCTTTGTTTGGTTTCCCTATACTCTTCCTATATGTGAAAACTCCAATATTTTATTTTTCACTCTAACTTATTTCACTGAGCATAATCCCTTCTAGCTCCATCCAGGATGCAGGGAATGGCGTGAGTTTATCTTTTTTGATTGCCCAGCAGTAGTTCATTGTGTATATACCTTGTCTTCTTGATCCAGTAATCTGTTTGGGGGCATTTGGGTTGTTTCCATATCTTGGCTATTGTAAATAGTGCTGCAATAAACATAGGGGTGCAGTTTTCCTTTCAAATTAGTGTTTTTGTGTCCATTTGGTATAATTCCCAGGAGTGGACCATAGGGAAGTCCATTTTTAGTAGTTAGAGGAAACTCCACACAGCTTTCCGTCGTGGCTGGACCAGTTTGCATTCCCACCAGCAGTTTTGTAAAAGTGATCCTTTTTCTCCACATCATCCCCAGAATTTGTTGTATCCGGTTTTTTTGTTTGTTTGTTTGGCCATTCTCACTGGTGTGAGGTGGTATCGCATTGTGGTTTTGACTTACATTTCCCTGATTATAAATGACCTTGAGAATTTTTTCATATACCTGTTGCCATTTGCATTTCTTCCTTGGAGAAGTGTCTTTTTAGTTCCCCTGCCCTTTTTCTGACTGGGTTGTTGCATTGGTTTTTGTTTTTGTTTAGTTGTGTCAGCTCTTTGTAGATCTTTGAAATCAGTCCTTCACCAGTTGTGTGGAGTGCAAATATTTTCTCCCAATCTGTGGGCTTTCTCTTCATTTGGTTATTGACTCTTTTGCTGTACAGAAGATTTTAGTTTAATGGAGTCCCAGCTATGTATCTTTTCCTTTATTTTCTTTTTTCTGGGGTAAGTCCTCAAAGATGTTTCTGAGATGTATGTCATGGAGTGTTGACTTACATTTTCTTCCTTGGATTTTAGGGCTTCAGGTCTTTCCCTTACACTGAAGTTCTGCACCTCCTCCAATGCCAGTTATCACAGCAACAGCTACAAAAACATGACCGAATGGCTGTTGCATCCTCTACCATGTTGGGAGCCATAACAATAAAAAATCCGGTCTCACTTTCTGGTCAGCCACGTTTTCTGGGGCGCCAAAAGAACAAAGGCAGGGTCTCCAGTTAAAGGGGGCGCATGCTAAAATCACAGCCCTCCCACCCTGAGACCTCCCGCCAACAAAGAACAAACACCTGCCCCGCCAATCACTTTGAACCAAACTCTCTCCCTCCCCCTTTCTCCTCCCCTCCTAAGTGCCTATATACCTCTGTTCCTGAATAAAGATTTAGAGGCTTGATCAGAACCCTGTTGTAGGGTAAAGGTTCATCAGGTATTTCCACCCTCCCGCACTGATGATGGACACCTGCGGTGCTGTGAGCACTCCAGTGTGGGCATGCGCAAGTGGGCGCACCTGTGTTGGACACGGGCATAAATGGGCGGCGTCATGAGGACGCCAGAACTGTGAGAACTGTGAGGACCAACAGAACTGTGAGGATCGACCAACAGACAGAACTGTGAGGACCGACTGAGAGAACCGACAGGACGAAGGAGCAGCAGCAGCAGCAGCAGAGAGAGAAGAAGCAGCCAAGAGGGTGAGATGCGCCGGGGACTGGGAGGCCTGCCAGCTTCCCAGCCCCCTGGCACCCCTGCCTGCCATGTACCCGGCCACCTCTACTAAATAAAGTATGAAAAGCCACCGAGGGCTCCAAGACTCTGCATCCTTGACCCCTCTGCACAGAACCATCCCGAACTTTCCTCCTGTGCTCCCATCCTGCCGCTACACCTGTCTTGCCTTGGTTCTTTGCATTCCTTGTTTGTTTCATTCTCTTAGGTGGTTCCCGCGCGCCCTTGGTTTTTGCCCCACAGGCTGGGGCACTACCACACCCAAAAACTGTCAGCACCCTTGAAATAAGACTTGTAACACTGTAAATGCATTCTCTCTCCCCTACCCCTTTATCTCTATCTCTGTCTCTGCCCCTCTCTTAAGGGAAGAAAAAACAGAAAACAATGCCTTCGATATTCAAAGGGAAGATTTCTGGCATACAGTTATTCACTCAGTCAAACTATCAGTCAAGCACTTGACTAATATAAGGACTTGAATTATACACTAGGAAATGTGGGAGATGCACCTGAGACATTTGTTCATAATAAACTACTAAAATATTACTTCCACGAAAGTGAGGGAGGGTATAAGATAGAGATGGACATCCCTCTGCATGCACTGCAGCATTTTTCAAAAAGCAAAGGTGCAAAAATGACAGACTGTGTATTGAGAGATACATGCATAATTCAAATAGTCTCTATGCATACAATGAGGTATTACTCAGCTTTAAAGTGGAGTAATCTTGTCATTTGTGATCAATGAGTGAAATTGAGCACATTATACTCCGTAAAGTAAGACAGTATAGGGTCAGAGAAAAGTCATCAGGCTTTTCCGCCCTCCAGCCATTGGTATAATGATGGACACCTGTGGTTCTGCACACATGCCTAAGTGGGCATGCGCAGGTGGGTGCACCTGGACTTAGACACAGGTGTGTAAGGGCGGCGTCATGAGGAAGCCAGTAGAACAGAGCAGAAAGAGAACAGCAGAGCAGGGGAGAGAAGTGACAGAAGAGTAGAAGCAGAGACAAGAGGCTAGAGAGCCCAGAGAGTGAAGATGTGCCAGGGGCTAGGAGGCTGTAGTGGCAGGAAGGGGCACAGAGCAAGTTCTCGATGGTTCAGGCAGATGGGGAAAAGGAAGAAGTCTTGGAGCCCTCGGTGACTTTTTCGGTTTTTATTGCATCATTATCTCAGAGGTGACCAGGTATGTGGCAGGCAGGGGGGCCAGGGGGCTAAGAGGCTGGCACCTCCTAGCCCCTGGCACACCTCACGCTCTCGGCTGTTCTGCTACTCTTGTTCTCTCGTTCTGCTGGCGTCCTGTCCTGCTGGCATTCTCATGACACCACCCTTATACGTCCATGTCTCAGCCCAGGTGCACCCACCTGCGCATGCCCACTTAGGCATGTGTGCAGAACCACAGGTGTCCATCATTACACCAATGGTGGGAGGGCAGAAAAGTCTGATAACTTTTCTCTGACCCTACAGAGGCCTGCCAGCCTCCTCACCCCAGCACCCTGCCTGCTGTGTACCCGGTCGCCTCAGATGATAAAAGCTTAAAAAGCCACCGAGGGCTCCAGGACTCCTCCTTTAACCTGTCTGCCCAGAATCATCGAGAACTTTCTTGGTGTCCCCTGGTGGCACTACAGACAGAGATGGAGAGACCAGCTCTACCTGATTCCACTGTGTGAAGTGTGTGAAAAGCAGACTCATGGAAGCAAAAAGAGAATGGTAGTTTAAAAAGTTAAAAAAGATTGGTAGTAACAAGCTCTGACAACAGTCTCATCAATATCTTTGTGAACTGTAGAGTAAATGGAAAAGTTATCAGACTTTTCCACTCTCACATTAGTGTGATGATGGACACCTGCAGTGCTGCATGCATGCCTAAGTGGGCATGCGCAAGTGGGCGCACCCGGGCTTAGACACGGGTGAATAAGGGTCACGTCACAATGATGCCAGCAGAGGAGAAGAGAAGTAGAAAGGCAGAAGCAGTAGAAAATTAGAGAAAGCCCAGAGAGATGCCAGCCTCCTGGTCCCCTGGCCCTGCTGGCTACCATGCACCTGGTCGCCTCTGATGTAATGATGCAATAAAAGTCTGAAAAAGCCACCAGGGCTCCAGGACTCCGCCTTGACCCAGAATCATCGAGAACTTGCTCTGTGCCCTCGCCGGCACTACAGGCCTCACCCAGTCTTTGTATGCATACATAAATAAAAATAAAATCTTTACAAAATAATAAAATAAAATGGAAAGACATCTGAGTGGAGAAGAAATTTGCAAACCATATATCAGAAAAGGGCTAATAGCCAAAATACACAGTTTGTACACCTGAACAATGGACAACCTAATTTAAAAGAGGACAGAAGAGCTCACTTTGGCAGCACGTATACTAAAATTTGGATAATAAAAGAAATGGAAAGAGGCAGCTCTCCTCCCAACACTGCCCACCTATCACTCTGCAGGTGTTTCTTTTCACAAACCTGTCCATTCAGGGGCAGATCTCCTGACCGCTCGTGTCCGGGCAAGCTTCCTCTCCTACAACTTTTCTTTTTAAAAAGGTTTATTTTAATATGTATGCATACAAGAACTGGGGTGTAGGCCAGAGATGTGGGGGGTGAGAGGATTCACCAGCGACAGAGTAAGGACAGAACACATGGGTCTACGGAGGTCCACTGCTGACAGGTACACTGCTGCACCATGTCGGTCACCCCCTGGGGGGAATAGAATTCAGGCCACAGTGGCTGGCAAAAGCTTGATAGTGCTGGAACTCTACCCCTGCACCACCAGGGAGGCCCCTCCTTCACCTTTCCTTATATAATAAACCAGCCCTATTGTCGCGGCAGGAGGGAGGTGGCACTGGAGGCAGGTTCAGGATGGTTCTCAGCAGACAGGGCAAGGAAGGAGAGTCTTGGAGCCCTCGGTGGCTTTTCATACTTTATTTAGTAGAGGCGGCCAGGTACATGGCAGGCAGGGGTGCCGGGGGGCCGGGAGGCTGGCAGGCCTCCCAGCCCCCAGCACATCTCACCCTCTTGGCTGCTGCTTCTCTTGCTGGTACTGTCGGTCGGTCCTCACAATTGTCTGTTCTCACAGTTCTGTCGATCCTCGCAGTTCTGTCTGTCAGTCCTCATGACGCTGCCCATTTATGCCCGTGTCCAACACAGGTGCGCCCACTTGCGCATGCCCACCCTGGAATGCTCGCAGCACCGCAGGTGTCCATCATCAGTGGTGGAAGGGTGGAAATACCTGATCAACCTTTTACCCTACACCTATGGATACAAAAAAAATAAAAATAAGTAAAATAAAAAATAGCTGTACTTTACAGTTGAAATGGTTACTATGGCTAATTTTATGCTATGTATTTGTAGCGGCAGGAGGGGTACGGAGCAAGTTCTGGATGATTCTAGCACAGTGAGGTAAAGGAAGGAGTCTTGGAGCCCACGGTAGCTTTTCATGCTTTTATTAGTAGAGGTGGCTTCAGGTACATGGCAGGCATGGGTGCTGGGGTCCGGGAGGCTGGCAGGCCTCCCAGCTCCTGGCGCATCTCACCCTCTTGGCTGCTTTACAGCTCTGGTCTCCTTCTGCTGCTCTTGCTGCTCTTCTGCTGCTGCTGCTCTATGTTCCGTTGCTCTCGCTGCTCATTAGTGCTGGCATCCTCATGATGCCGCCCTGCTATACCCTTGTCTAATCCCAGGTGCGCCCACTTGCACATGCCCACCTAGGCATGCACGCAGCACCACAGGTGTCCATCATTATAACAGTGGTGGGAGGTTGGAAAGACTTGATTATTCTGACCCTACAGTATTCTGTACCACAATAAAATTTTTCATTAACTTAACCCCATTAATTAATTATTGTTAATTATCATGAAGTGTCTAGTAAAACCTTATTATTTCTTAAGGGAGAGAAAGATGAACGATATAGAAAACTGAAGACAACACTGAGAAAAAAACAAAAGGATCCTTGTTCATCCACTGTCATCCATGGATCAGCAACATCAGTATCAGATGAAACTGCATAGAAAATCAGGCTTACTGGCTCAATCTTTGACAGTGTTAATGTGTCTGCAGTTTATCAGGTCATCCAGGTGATTCCACTGCACTAAATTCTCTGGCCAGACGGGGTGGAGGGGGATCTCAGACAGGACATGCAAAAGAGTCCAATCCAGAGGGAAACACGTCAGAGGACTCCAGAAGGCAAAATGGATAAAATACCTACAGTGTCCTCACTTCTTCAAAGAGTCATACATTGAGAGTAAATACCAAAGTTAAATTGGGAGATGACTTTTCAAAATGACAGACAAAACTAAGGGCAATTATTAACTCCAGGGAGAACAAAAGGTTGTACATCTGCTACAAGGCCTAGTATTTGCCTATGAGAGTATTAGTCATGGACAAGAAAATACTGAATGACTCAACTAAATATAATCACTCTGTGGGAAGGAATCACCCTATGAAGGAATGGGAAGAATAAAAAAAAAAGAAAAAGGAAGTATCTACTATTAACAAGCATATCAGTCACTGATTGGTGCCACAATCAGAAAACCAGGCAGCAGTATTAAAAACATGGAATTTAGGCATATCAAAGTAAAGCCAATTGAATCATCAAAAAAATATTGAAACTAGTTACCTGGAAAAGGCAAAAACTGAGAAGAGGCACAGAGGACTGAAATGGTGTCAATTTCAAGAGAAATCTTGCACAGATACTTGCATCTTAATTACAAGCAGTTGTGACTGATTCAATAAAAGCAAAAACTGCGTGAGTATCAGTTTATACTTAACAACAACTGAGTACAAATGACACTTGATAGTTAGCTAAAATGCAAGAATATTTGAATGAAACCATGAATGCACAGTGGTGTGAATGACATCAACCTGAATAACAACACAACGTATGTCAACATACACAGATCTGAAAGATGTATAACTGAATTTTCTTTCCCAATTTCCTTACTGTTCACCCTGTGAACCTAGGTAAAGGGAACAGGATGCTCATCCTCTTCTTCCTTCCAGGCAGGTCTTGCTTACCACTGGGCTCCCCTCAAATGTGAGGTCTGTGGGTGGTGCCCCCCACCCCAGTGCTCTTATCATGTTTTACATGGGTGTGGGTAAGTCCTTCCTGATCAAGAAGACTCCCAACTATCTGTGTACCCCCCAAAGTGAGGAAGCACCAAGACTCAGATGGGGAACTCCTTGCTTCCCCATCTGTCCTGCAGAAATCTCACTGAACTGAGAGGGAGATGCTGGCACTGGGTGTTTTCATCCGCATTCCATGTTCCCTTATTCTCTCCTCAACTCAGTCCACACAGGCCAGAAGCCACCTCACCCCAGAAGCAGACTGATCCCTATTCTTGATGGTGAGGTTGTTACAGGGCAGGGGAGGGGCACCACAGGAACCCCCAAACCTGACTGCTATATGCTTTCTGCCACTGCCTCATCAAAACAAAACACTCTATAGTATTCAATGGAGAGGAAATTTAATAAATTAGTAACAGTAGAGAGAAAGGAAAGAGTAGTTTCCAAATGAAACACCCAAAATTACCCATCCCCTCACGTGTAAATGCCCAGCCAAATAAGGTTAGCCCAAAACGGAACTGCTAAGGCCCAAAATCTGGCCACAGGGTGTAGAACCATACGAAAGGGGCAGAAGGGACCAGGCAAGTTTCAAAGAAAGGTGAAAAAAAATAAAATTGAAATCAAGATAAAGGTGGCCATCGCCAATCCTCCCCACAGTCTTGCACCCACGTTTCTCTCACAAGTGTCTTTCCATATCCCCCAAGCCCTGGTACAAGTCCAAGGCCAGGGAGCAAGTGCAGCTTCTTCACATGTCTCTTCTCCTTGTGCCTCCTTCTAGTCCTCCTCATACTCCCCTTCCCTCCTTCTCCCAGTCTTCTCTCCCTTCTCCTCTCTGCTCAACTCCACCCTTCCTTCCAGTAGGGCACAAGACTTGGAACCTCCATTTCCCTGGGGGTTACCCTGTTACGAGGTCACCACAATGCACTGTCCCTGTCTCTGCCCGATATCAGCTCTGCTCCATGATGGGAGCTTCCACCCTCAGGACAGATCCACCCCAGTCTCAGCCCCTGAGCCCTGGCCCAGACACCCCATTCCAGCTTCTCCAGCCCTTTATGCTTTGTGTGACTCTGTCAGCTCCTGGGAGCTGGGGAGAGGGAGCTGGGTATGTTTTAATGCCATCTCTACCTCTCCATCTCCCCACAACCTCATGCTATCCCTTACTACACACATGAAATAATACACAGGCCAGATATGCATGTTTAAAGAATTATAGTATTGTTCAAACGATCATGTCTATAGGTATGTACATAAATCTATACACATATATAACATATACCTATTACATGACCTGCAAAAACATACAAAGTGGCAGAGCACAAAGGAAAGGTGGTGCAAGACTGCTCAGGAGGTAGCAGATGAGAAAACGGAGGCACCAGTGAGAAGGCACTGATGAGAAGCACAGCAGTGAGTCAGGACAAACAGGCAGACCCTATGGCCCACAGGTGAGTCCCTGGACCCAGGTGCTGACAACAGAGGCTGAGAGCACTGGGCCCAGCGCCCTGAAGGTCAGGCCCTACCCGTAAAGGCCCAGCGCCATGAAGGCCACTTGTCACCACTTGTCTCAGGTCATGCAGGCTAATGGGCTCTGGGGAAAGGGACACCAGGAAATGTTCAGTTGGTCTCAGGATATTGCTTTCTGTTCCCTCAGGGATTCCCTTCAGTTGGTCCAGAATCACATTCTGCTTTTCTCTGAGGGAAGATAACCCCACTTTTTCTTCCTCTCACCTTGCTTCACAGCCCTGCTGGTCTCCCTGTTTCTTAACTCCACCAGCTACATCACCAGCCCTGCCCCAGCACCACCACCAGTTGAGAGCTTGAAAGGACCAGACTGAAAGACAAGACCCAGGAGCAGAAACCCAATGGCCCCTCTCCAGACCTGGCCTTCTCTGCTCAGTGCAGGGTCCCTGAGAGAGAGGTCAGGATTGCAACCAGGCCTGGGGGTGCTCACACACAGGGTCTTCTCTCCTCAGCTCCCAGCCTCCTCTCCTCACAGACACCTGCACCCCAGGGCCACGGCCTGCTCCTTCCCACCCCCACTCTCCTGACCTCCCCTGTAGCTCAGCCTGCTCCCGCCCCAGCCCTGACCAGAGGTCCTGACTGGATGTCCATGGGGGTCTCAGGTGACAAGCTCTGGGCTGATGGGCCCTGGAGCACCCTAGGCTCACACAGGACAGCCCTGCACAGGCCCTCACAGCCCCCAGGCTCTCAGGCTGTGCTTGGCCTCCTGCCTGGAGTCTCAGCTCCACCCAGATGCTACTGCCTGACTGAGGCTACCCAGGCCCTCCCAGTCTCTCCTGCTGCTCCCCTAATCAGTGTAGTTTAGTCCATCTGCCTGTTCTGTTACCTGCTCTGTCTCTGGTGAATCTTCTCACCACCCAACCCCTCTGGCCTACACCCTAGCTCTTGTGTGCATAAATAAGTCAATCTTAAAATAAAGTTACCAGTGGGATGATTCCTATTATACTATAAGTGACCTACTCCTTTGTACCTGCAAGCAGCACAGGAGGGCCCTGCAGTCTTGGGAGACTCAGTGTTTATGCCCCAGAAGGTCCACATAACTCAGGAAGCAAGAAAGAAAAGGAAATCTCCCCCCTGCCATGTGCAATGACAACTTACAGCTGTGGAGTACAGCACACTATGTGTCTAGGACTGTTTTTGTGGTGCCTGTTACGGTAAGACTCTTGAGTTCAGAAATAGAACACCAGCGTGTGCGATGGTCAGAGGCTTGAATGCAACATCACAAGCTATCAGGGCCATAGGAAAGGAGCTGGGCCAGGTCAGGAAAGTGTCCTGGGAATTGGGCAGCACAAGGTTATTTGTTGCTGAGACACAGAATGTAAAGGACTATGTTGTTTTGCTACAGAAAAACTCTGGCCCATAACCCAGGTTATGGAAGGAGAACCAGGCAGTACTCAAGGATTTCTGGAGACCAGGCACTTTATTTCACATTCATATGAATATGGACCCAGACATGGGCCTTTCTCTGAAAATCTGGGCCCCAAACAATGGCTGAGAACTCCTTTTATTACAGAGCAGGGAGAGGAGCTTGTAACAGGGTGGTCCCAGGAAAAGGGGAAGTTCCAAAATCCTGGTTGTGCCCTAAGTGGGTGGAGCTGAGCAGGGAAAGAAGATTTCTGCAGAGAAGAGAGAAGGAAGAAAGGAAGATGGAGAACAGCAAGGAGACCTGGAGGAGGCACGTGGAACAGAGGGACATGTGAAGAAACTGCTTGCTTTTTGGTCTTGGACTGGTTGGAACAGATGTGGGTGAGAGACCCGTGGGGAGGTTAACAATGGCAACTGTCATCTTGATTATGATTTTGCTCTTTTCCTCCCAGATTTGTCTGACTCTTTCTGACCCTTTTCTATGGGTCTCAACTGAAAGGTCCTTTAGATGTGTGGTAGGTTTTGGGGCCTTGCTTTGGGCCAATCCTAATTGGCTGGACTTTTACCCTCAAGGAGATAGGTAACTTTGGATCTTAACTTAGTAACTATATTCTTTGTTCTTTCTTTATTGTACCCTAGTTGTATTAAAGTTCCTTTCCATTAAAGGTTTTATGTTTGTCTTAACGTGGCGGATGGCAGAACCCATTCAGAGAGGGCAGGCTTGGGGGTTCTGGGTGCTCCTCTCCCTGCCCTGTAACACTTTTATGTCGGGGGCCATGCTACTCTTGCTGAGTGACAAAAGTCTGGCATGAAGATCAACCCTGAAAATCAGGAGCTCCAAAGCTGGCCCCTGCCCGATCTCCACTGTTTTTGTTACCAGGCTGCCGGCAGGAGGAGTGGTCTCTGGCTCCCCTGCAAGTTAGTGTGGCAGTCCTTCCTCAGAGACCTGTTATGTAGCAGTGTGCTGCCTGGATCATGGAATGGACCAATCGGGTGTGAGCCTTGGATTGACTGACACCAGGACTCCGGCTATCAGCACAAGTTAGTGATAGCAGAGCCCCTCTTGTAAGTTACACTTCCTGAATTCAGGAACAGGCCAAAATTACCAATCAGGTGCAGGAAAATGGACAAGTCAGACTGTGGTGGAGGCACCTGAAAAAGTGAATATAAGGCCTGGTCAAAGGGAAGCCTCCTCCCTACCACCCTGTTTCAGTTGGTGACCACGAAGGGACAGGACACCCATGGTTGATCAGCCCAGGGAGTATTCTTTCCCTTGCATTGGTCACCTTAAAGCGCAACAAGCAATTGCAAGAGCACTTGCAGGATTTGGTATGAGATATATAATTGAAAAGGTCATGGGTTTAACTGCTAGTTTGGGAAGTTCTGCTGCTCCTCCTCCCCCTTCTCCTGTTGCTTTTGCCATGGGTTCTTGGTTGACGAGTATTGTAAAGTCTGGAGTGAACAATGTAATGGTTATGTTATTGCAATTTATATGGGCATATAGTTGGAGCCCACTTACTGGTACAAATTTTGGATTTCTGTTTCTGGGATTCCTGTTTGGCATGATAGTGCACATGTTGTTTGGCAGAAAGGGAGCTGATCTTGTAAAAATGCAGGAACAGATAGAGAAACTGCAAGAGCAGATACAGGTTGTCCTGCAGAAGTCAGATTTGGGAAAGGCAGAAGTCCGTTTGATGGTTCATAGAAAAGGGGAGAAACCTTTACCTGAGAATGGTAGTAAACAGGCACAGGAAGAGGAGAATCATTACTTAATTGAAACATTGAATCCACCAGCGGAGAATCCCTCCTGTGTAGCCAGTGCACCACCAGAGGAAGCTTTGAAAGCTCCACTGGCCTCATCTCCCCCTAGCAATAAGCCTTCTCCTTCTCATACCAGAGGAGGCACTGTATTTGGTCAAGAGAATTTCTCTGGGGCAGGACAGTTTCCTCTTCATCAATTCCCAGTCGGGGGAATGAACGAACAGGGTCAGACTGCGGGTTGTTATTGGTGTTATAATCCCTTTTCCCCCAGAGGATCTGTTAAATTGGAAAGGCTCTGTCCCTTCATACCGGCAGGACCCTCAGAAGATGGCAGATTTGTTTGCCTCAAACTTTGCCTCCCATCGGCCAAGTGAGGCAGATATACAGTCTATGTTAAACACCTTGCTCACATGTGATGAACAAAGGATGGTTTTGGGAAAAGCTGGTCGTCTCCACTTGGAGGATATAGGAAAGCCACAATTGGAAGAGGCTGTTCCTTTGGTGGACCCTAACTGGGATCCCAATAATGGGGACATGGAAATGTTAAAATACTATCATAAGTGCCTATTAGTAGGGCTAAGACAGGGTATCCCAAAACAAAAGAGCTTAGGGAAAGTTTTAGAGGTGCAACAAAAGGCAAATGAAGATCCTTCTGAGTTTTTAGAAAGAATTATGCAGGCATATAGTAGATACATGGATATAAACCCTGATGCACCAGAAAATTCTAGGATGGTAATTATGACCTTTATTGCTCAGAGTGCTCCAGATATAAGAAAGAAATTAACAAAGATTGAGGGTGCAGTAGAAATGACTCCCTCCCAATTAGTGGACATTGTGTTTAAAGTCTACAATGGAAGGGGGGAAAGGAAACCTAGGCCTGCAATGATATTTTTTGAAAGAGAGTACAGAACAGGATTCCGAAGGAACAGAGAAAGGCCAGTAAGAGAACCTCTAAGGAGATATCAGTGTGCATACCGTAGAAAGGAAGGTCATTGGAAGGATACGTGTCCTTGGTTAGAGATGAAAAAAGGGAAAGGGTTTGAAAAGAATGTTGAAAAGGAACAGAGGTCCATGAAAATAGAAAAAGTATATTCATGTAAACATTGTCAAATGGAAAATGGGCAAAATGTGAAAAGTGAATGACAAAGGAAGGAAGAGAAAAGACAAATGGTGTTTAAGGATGGTTGTTCTGATGAAGAATAAGGATAATGAGGGATCCACTCAAGGAGATCGGGTCTTACTTAAGACCTGGCAGAGTGGAGATGCCCAAGCTCAATTGTCTGAGAATTGGTCTGGTCCTTATGATGTGTTGTTAACCACACACACATCTTTGAAGCTTGCCGGTGTAAAACCTTGGGTACATCATTCTAGAGTAAAGAGAGCTCCACATGATGATCTGGAAACCAGAACTCATTGGACTTGTGACCCTGTAAATGATTTTAGATTTTTGTTCAAAAAAAAGAAAAAAGACTAATCTTTCTCTTGTTTGGAATATAAATTGCATTTAACTGTTAACTGTGACTTATGGACCTTGAGGACTTGGATTGTTTAAGAGAAAGGAACAGGATTAACCTTTCTCTCTTGAAAATGTGGGTTTGACAATTGTTTTGAAACACTGCTGTAACTGTTATGGAATGGTCTGATATTCATGGTATATCCTTTTGTATGTTCTTGTGTGAATGTAAATTGTACCTTCAAATTTTGTGATATATAAATTGTACTTTTTGTATGTGGAACACTGATGTAACTGATATGTTATTGTCTGGTACTCTTGGTATAGATTTTGTATTATGTAAAGCTTTTGCTTATGTAAATGTAAATTGTACTTTTTGTATTGTGTATAAGTGTAAATAATGTAATAGTATTATTTGTAAGTAGTAAGGGAGGTTGGTTCTATTGGTCACTATAGAAATAGTGACACAAATTGAAAGTGGGGAATAGTTATCGGGCTGCAGCTGGCAGGAGGAGTGGTCTCTGGCTCCCCTGCAAGTTAGTGTGGCAGTCCTGCCTCAGAGACCTTTTATGTAGCAGTGTGTGGCCTGGATCGTGGAATGGACCAATCGGGTGTGAGCCTTGAGTTGATTGGCACCAGGACTCCGCCCAGTACAAGGTAGTGATAGCTGAGCCCATTACACTTCCTGAATTCTGGAACAGGCCAAAATGGATCAATCAGGTGCAGGCAAAATGGACCAATCAGGTGCAGGCAAAATGGACCAATCAGACTGGGGAGGGCACCTGAAAAAGTGAATATAAGGCCTGGTCAAAGGAAAGCTTCCTCCCCTGCCACCCTGTTTCATTTTGGCTGATGTTACTGTCACCATCTTGTAAAGGCACATTAAGTGCTAATTGGAAATTTCCTATGGGGGGGCAGTTTTAAGATTGGCTGTTTTAACATACAAAATAACTGGTTGCTGAGCAATTTTGATGATGAACAATTGGGTTCAGGATAGGTTGTTGTTGGTGGCTGCTTTGGGGGATTGAATGATAAGGAATAGATGTAGTTTGGGGTTTCATTTTAACATTTCCTTTTGCTTGGGGCCTGTGGTGGAAAGGCTAGTTCAATGTGATGGAGCTGGGTTATTACATCTGCCTCAATGTTTGGTATATGGATGGATACATGTTGTTTTGCACCAGTCCTAAGAAAATGTAACAAATGTTGTTCTCAAAAACATGTTTTTGCACAGGGCTGGGCCTGAAAGTCCCCTGTTTTTCCTAAAAAATGTTGCAAATGATGTCTCCCTGCTTTCCTGCTTCTTGTATGTAGAGTATAAATAAAGAACTGCTGAGACTCAGTGGAAGATGTACAAGGAAGAAGTAAGATGTTGGAACCCTAGAAAGAGTGTCCAGGCTTTCTTGTCCCCTTTCCCCTTTCCCTATCCATTCATCTCCAACACTGTCTCATCCTGTGGGGACCCTGGTTCCTTGCTGGAGCTGGTCTGTGGCACTTTTATACTTTACTATCTCTACACTTGCTACATGGAAAAAAAATATACAAAATTATATGATTAATGGCTAATTCCCAAGGAAAATGGGGGTTTTGCAGGGAGATAATTTTCCAAGCCTGACCTGTTATCTGACCCTTTGAAATGCAGCTCTGTTTAGGAGTGCTGAGACTGGGCCATGAATCTAACTTGTTAACTGCCCCTGCACTAGTATGTTAATTGCACTCAGGCTAAACTCTGTGACTAGGGAGGCATCTCCAGTTCACTGTCCAGCAATATTTCTTCCACAGTCTTACTCTCATTGACAATGCTCAACTTATTAAGCGGAATATTAAGACTGTTTCTTTAGTCTTGATCTATCTCCCTTAACCTGGCTCCCCAACATCTCAAGCCTGAGGGAGGCTTTTGTAATCTTTTTACTTTTTGTTTTCTTGGGCATAACTGCCTGTTGCTGTACACAATGCTTCCAGGAGGCACCCACCTGCACGAGGAGGTTCATAGATCAAGAAGGTGCCGTTACAACGACCACAACCGATTGCGTGCACAGAGGCAGAGCACTATCTTTGATCTGAAACAAGCCTTAGATATACAAGGTGGGGACGGGAATGAAGGAGCAAGGAAGAGGAAAGAGACTGGGTGAGACACTGAGCTGGTATAATAGGAAATCTGCACGCACATATTGTCTATGGCCTGTCTATTCTGAGTTCATTTTCCAGCCCAAGGATACATCTGGAGGCTGCGGGGAGCAGTGCTGTCTGCAGACCAGCCTAGCACGGGGGGAGGACCCTAAGGCAGGAGGGCAGTAAGGAGGCCCCGGGCTACACATCACAGTCTCCTGGCTGCTTGAGGCCTGATCACTGCTGGACTCTCTTTGTTCAACTCACTGTAGAAAGGCAGCTGAAATGATATGTTAAGGCAGTTTCTTTACAGTGTTAACCATTCCCCTAGTCCCTTAGTCTTCCGGCTGTGTGATTAAAGCGCACTTTAAAGATTCAATTCCTGTCTCTGCTTTGCAGGCATTGTGTGGTGACAAGTGGCACAAGCTCTGGTCTTCCTTTACAACACCGCACACAGCCCGAACTGGATTCCGAGAACGTGGGCCAATGGGGTCCCTGAAGTCTCTTCTTTTAAGTGGCTTTTAAGGGACACTTTGTAGGAGTAGCTTCCATGGTCTGCAAGAGGGAACGATTCCTCAGCCACTGAAAGACCTGAAAACACTTCCCCCGACTTGAGCCGCCCCAGGAACCCCTGTTGGAGGGGGCCCAAGAGCCCGAAGGAAAAGCCACCTCGGCTCTCCTTCCTTCAGAAAGTAGCATAATTTACCCCCGGTGAGGCTTCCACCAAGGACTGGGCTTCCCTGAAACTCGGACAACGGATACTTTCAACAAATCAGCTGGGCGAGCGCGGGTGCTGTCCCACCTGACTGTCCAGGTGCATGCCCTCACCTGAGCTGCCACAGACTCCCATGTATGGGGATAAGGTGGAAAGGAGAGTGTGGGCAAAGGAGGGGAGGAGGGGGAAGTGTTGAAAAAAGGAGAAGAAAAGGGAGGAAAAACTACAAAGTTTGTGTGTGTTGGGGGGTGGGAGTGGGGGCTCTCTGGTGGCACAAGGGGGTAAGGGGCAGCACTACAAAGCATCTGAGCCACTGCAGCAGGGGTTCGATCCCTGGCCAGGGAGCTGACTCACATGGCTCAGCAAACCTCTCCTGCCTCACCCACTGCTCCCCTCAGCAGTGTGTTTCAATTAGTCTGACTGTCCTGTTCCCGACTCTGTCTCTGGTGGATCCTCTCACACCCCCGCACACCTCTGCGTGTACCCCAGTTCTTGAATGGATAAATAAATAAAAACTAAAAAAAAAAGTATATAAAAAAATAAAACTATAGGGGAAGTGAGTAAATGTTATTTACAAATGTATGGTTTATTATACATTTAATTCCCATCAATGAAATCTTTTATTTAAATTTTTTGAAGTGAAAAATGTTTTATTAGATGCAATGTAATACTGATGTTGTTTTTGGAGTCAGTGCTTTGGAGTGCGGGGGTCTTGGGTTCACTCTGGAAAGGGTTTCCCCAGCGCTCCTATTCAGCAGCACAAGCAAGTTCCCCAGGTAAGTTTCTTCACAAGGCCCAGACTTTAGTTATTTTTAAAGAGCAGGTTTATTAGGGAAAGGGGCAGAAGAATAAAGGACACTTCATAGACACAAGCAGGCAGAAGGAGCTGCCCCGAAAGGAGCAGGTTTGCTGAGAGAGGCCTGCGTGGTTGCAGGTGGCGGCCTTGAGGAGAGCTGCCTCTGCTGAGGGAGGTCAGTGCAGAGAAGCCCCAGCAGGGAACAGGTCAGGGGCAGGCAGGAGGCTGCTGCCCTGCAGGGGAGAGAGCTGGTGAAGAGAAGCACCTGCACAGTCACAGGTGGGCAGAAGGACGGCTGCCCTGTACTCACGCAGAGACTGCCCTGATATAGTGTTCTCCATCATGGAGTGGCTTGTTTGTTGTTGACTTGAATAAAAAGTGTCGAATTTGAAAGGGGCCAGATTTCTACAATGGCCTCAATCTCCACCTCTTCACCTTCAGGTCTGAGCTCCTGACACCCCCTACAGGTCTGACACCTGCCTGGGGCTGTGCTTTGTGATCTGGGCTGTGGGGCCTAAGGATCTCCATTCCTGCAGCTGGGCTAATGGCTGTTCAACCCTTCTACCCCACCTCTGGCTCTTAGCATTCTGTGAGCCTGGTTTCTGGTCTTGTGGCCCCTCCTTAGATTGCCTGTTCTTTCCTCCATCAATATCATGGCTAACCTTCCTTCCCAGCCCCACCCCCTCCTCCGGTGTTCTCGCTTGGGTACATTTCCAGACACCTGCCTTGAGTCTCTCAAAACACTCAATGTTGTAGTTGGCACAGCCAGATCACGTGAGCTCAAGTGAAAGGTAAAGAAATCTTTATCATTAATAGGTCTACCTCTTAGGACCAAGAACAAGACGGGCCGGGTCCCCACAAGGAGCTGGCAGTGATATCTCCAGGAGGTGATAACTTGGTGACTTACACTTTGTGTGAAATGTGGTGTTTTATGTCTTACTGTAAATTTGGATTTCTGTGGGAAGGGAGTCGGGAAAGACTATTTTTGGTGAAAAATACTATGATGCTAGTGCCTAACTGCATATGTGTTTTCATTTTTTATAAAGATTTCTTTCTTTATGCATACAAGAGCTGGAGTACAGGCCAGAGTCCCCAGAGGTGAGAGGATTCACCAGAGACAGAGCTGGGAGCAGAACAGGCAGATCTTTGAAGATCATCCTCCACATCTTAATAGCATTAAATTTTTCCAAAGTGCTTTAGACAGACATGTAAGTAAGTGTTTATAGGAGCAATGTAATGAAAAGAATGAAGTGTGGGCAGGACAGACAGTGCCTGGGTTAGCATCAGGCCAACTTCAAAACCTGAGTTGTCCTTGGTCCTTGGCTCAGAGACAGTCAGGCCAAATCCTGTTCCTTAAGGATCGACACGTCCTTGCAAAAGGTTAAAGGATTTCAGAGCAAGTCTGAAGAATGACACTGACTGGCTCATCCAAGGAAGGTTCCAGGATGTTTGAGCAATGGCAGCTTCTGTGAGACCATGCAGTCCATAGGACACAGCTCCCTCCCGCTGGAGCACAGGAAACTGCATCCCGAGCCTGAGGCACAAAGAGGCTTCCAGGCCAGAGTGGCAGCTGTTTTCTGTCTGCTCCAGTGAAGGGTGGGGCAGCAGCAGGGAGCTGGGCAAACACAAAAAAGGCCTAGAAAGGAAGCAGGAAAAATGAAGGCCAAAGACCCCACACCCCTCTTCTTTGGAGTGGACAGTGTGGGCCTGGGCAGGCCCTGGCAGGTACCTCTGCTGACACTGAGCTGGGAGGAAACTGTGAACATGCCCTCTGAGAGTGGACTCCTCATCTTCTCTCTGGTTGGTTTACCAGGTTCATCAGGAAACATTAAAACAAATGAAACAAAGAGACACTTCTGGTTTTGGTCCAGACTCTGGCTCTAGGAGACCTGCCTCTCTCCCCATCCTCCAGGGCTCAGGACTCCCCATGGGGGCAGGGCTCCCTCAGGCCCCTCTGGTCCTGGGAGCCTCCACCTGCTGCTGCCTCTCCCTGTCTCCACCTCCTCGTCCCTTCCCCTTCCCCACCTGCCCCTCAATTTCTCTGACCATCTTCAAAGACCTTATCCTGAGTATGATTTCCTAGAAACCTCAGGGAACAAGAAAGTCCAAGACCACAGAGAACCCCTGCAGACACCCGTGGCTCCACCTCAGACCCCAACCCTGGCCCGCCCTCCCAGACTCTCACCTGGCGCTGCCGCAGCAGGTGGTGTTCATGCCCACGGGGCTTTGCTCAGGAGACAACAGTGGAGCTGGTGAGCAGTCGTGGAGATCCCTGCCCACCTCCAGATTCAGGACTGCTTTGGAGGGGGGGGTGAGATTGGGGAGCCACTGGGGACTCCTGTCCCCTGGTCACCCCACACAAAGGTACCCTGAGCAGGGGTCTGGACAACCCCGTTCCTCCCGGGACCAGGCAGGAACAGCAGAGCCACCGGGTGCATGTCCGACTCCATCACAGAACATCAGTACAACCGAATCCGCACGTCCCGTTGTCAGCCACGCGATGCGCAAACACAACTGACACAGAGAACCACAGTCCTAGCTCAGGTGAGCTCACTGCATTGGCTGAGCCTCTGTAGGCGCTGTGGGGAGAAAGACCCAGCCTGTGAGGCCCAGAAAGACCCTCTCACCCAGCAGGGCAGTGAGGCCTTTTCTGGGAAGAAAAGTAGAATCTCCTTGGGTCCCTCAGGTTTAAACTTAATCGCTGACTAAGAAGATGCTTACTCATCATTGAACATCTGACAACTTATTTGCTTCGGTTCTACTTGTAGACTGTAAACTCTTCCCGGAGCAGGAAACAGGGGACTGACCGCAGCCTTCACCCACCCCCTGGCTCAAGAATCACAAAAGATTTTAAAGGAATAAAATCCATGGCTGGGTAAACAGTAAACTCTCCATTTCCACAAATGTTTCAGATTTCCAGCTTGCCAAGCTTCACCCCAGTCTTACCATGTTGAACTATGTTTTCTCGTATTGATTTCTAAATAATGTATTACATTGTGTGTGTCAGCAGGGGAGGTCCATTATCTCAAGTCACTGTGAAATTAGGCAAGTGTAGAAATGGGGAAGTCCCTGGTGGCACAAGGGGTTGAATGCCTCACTGTGGGGCTTCTGCAGCCACTGTAGCATGAGTTCGTCCCTGACCATAGAGGGGACCCATATGGTGCAGCAGACCTCTCCTGCCTCACCCACTGCTGCCCTCAGCAGTGTATTTCAGTTGATCTGCCTGTTCTGCTTCCCCACTCTGTCTCTGGTGAATTCTCTCACACACACATCCCGCCTCTACACCTCTGCCTGTACCCCAGCTCTTGTATGCATAAGTAAATAAAATCTTAAAAAAAAAAAAGAAATGGGTGGTCCTGCATTGGGCCACTGCCAAGACCACCTTAAACACCAACCAATGATGAATCCACCCACCTCCCTCACCTCCGCTGCTCCATCCTAGGATGTCCACTGCAGGCAGGAAAGTGGCCTTTGTGTGGGCTCCCTACAGCCTCTCACGTCCATCAGCACTACTCACACATGTGACCTTTATGTTGTGAGTAAGAGCATATCCTCCCTGCACCCCAGATGCTCCCCGGTTCTCCCTTCCTGAGCAGGTGAAAGCCCAGCCCCACCCACTGCCCAAGCCCCGCTGAGGTCCCCTCTGTCTCCAGCCTCCCCACCGTCTCTCCCAGGCTCAGTCTTGTCTCTTTCACACCAACCTCCGGACTCTGCCAGGGCTGTCTCAGGGCACCCGCCCTGCTAGGACCCTGCTGCACCCCCTCCCGTGGCCCCACATGACTGTCCTCACAGTTCAGGGCTCTGCCCACCTGCCCCGTGGTCACAACCTCATCTGTGTCCACAAATATCTGAAAAATATCCCCCCTGTGTCCCAGAATATGCTCCCCCACAGAATCAGCTCCTTGTAGTTCTTCTCCTAAGACCCTGAACCTACCAAGTCTACACTTGCATCTGGCGCTGGAGGACCAATCTCTTCTCACCCGCCAGGTGGGCAGGGCCTGGGTCAGGCATAGGTGCCCACGGAGGTTACCACACGTGAGGCCTTGTGGGCTACGTATGGACATGCATGGACACCATCCACATGGACCAAAGCATCACCAAAACCTCATGAGAGACACAACGGAGCTACATTCTGAGGCATGAGTCGCGGCCAGTGGGCACCCAGGACAGGAGAACACGGCCAGGAGCCAAGACTGAATTCTTTGCCTGAGCCAGGCCAGGGAAGAATCAGGTGCTTCCCACAAAAAGTATGTCCCAGCATCTGACTATTCAGAATCACAGATGTTATATACCCATGAGAAAGAGAGAGAGAGAGAAAGAAAGAGAAAGAGAGAGAGAGAGAGAGAGCACTGATTTGCAAAGCAAAATTCTGCTGAAGGCTTGTGAAAATGCAGAGTCCTGGGCCCCACCCTGGGGTTTCTCACTCAACAGGGCAGGGCTGGGTCCGGAAATCACATTTCTAAGACGTTCCCTGATAACACCAGTGCAGCATTTGAGACCCACCGCCCCAAGTCAGCCTGGTCTGGTTTCTAATATGGGAAGAGATTTGTGGGGGAGAGAGAGGGCAGGACAAAGAGACCACACCTGGCCCTTCCCAGAACCCCACTCCCCAGTGACCCACTGATTGATTTCCTTGGGGTCCCAGGAATGGCAGCTATCCAAGTAGGGGCCAGGGGCAGGTTCAGAGAGGGGGACCCCAGACTGTGACTCCACAGCTCCTGGACTGCCGGCAGGTCCACGGGTTCCTACAGCTTCAGGTGCTCCCCAGCCCTCCACATTGACCTCTGGGCCTGGTTCTACTGCATCTTGGCTGTTTGGACCTGATGTGGCCTGCAGAGCTCTGGGTGTGCGTCTCATGTAAAGATGATACAACATAGTCTGACAAGATGAGCAGATATGGGAATGACACAGTAGACGCATATGAGGCGCTGAAATTTTGGCTAATGGCTTCATTCAAATGCCCCAACCAGAACTACCCATGTGATTAATTTTCTATTGTCAGGTCCTGTGATCTCATGGGCACTAGAGGGCGCGCTCAGATTGCTGGGGCTGCAAGCGTTGGGTCCCTCCCCACAAAATGCCTTAGAAGTTGGCCTTTCCTCCTTACACAGATTTGTCTGATTTCCTTCACCAAACAAACTGCAATTGTTCATTTATCACGCCTCATGTTACTTTTTAATGATGAGAGACAAACATGTAATGCAAAGTTAATGCAATTAAAAGACAATATTGCAGCCTCCCTGGTGTCCTGGGATCTCAGAGTTGCCACTGCTATGGCCTGAGTTCTATCCAGGCCAGGTACTAGCCCACATGGTGCAACAGACCTCTCAGGTCTCCCTGATGCTCCCCATAGCAGTGTATTTCTGGGTCCTCCTGTTCTGCTCCCCGCTCTGTCTCTGGTGAATCCTCAAATCCTCACCACCATCCCCAAACACTTCCCACCTCTGGCCTACACCCCAGTTCTCGTATGCATAAAACAATACAATAAATCTTTAAAAAAAGAGAGAAAAGAACACCAAAGGAGGTTTGTTTAAAGACACAGGCTAGCACTCTAATGCAAAGGCACAGGGTTAAAGAAACAGTTAACTCCTGCCAGCAGCCAGCAGGCCTGAGGTTTATGAAGGTCAGATAAAAAGCAAAAACAGCTCCCTCACACCCCAGGGGGGTCCTGAATGCATTGCAGTGGGTGAAACCAACTTCCTGGGTTTTTATAGTATGCTCGTGTCTTGGGTCCAGGGGTGAGCAGTGGTCATCCTTGGCCAGTGTTTAACATGGATTAACTGCTGACTGTGTCATGGGCTTTTTTCTCGTCACTGACTTTTCTTTCTTGTTATTTCTCCTGTGGGACCCATGTCTCCGGGGTCCTAGAGTTTCTCTGTCCTGTTATGTCTCCCAGGGCCCCAGTTCCTCCTGCCTGTCAAGATATAGCCCCTCATCACACTTCGCTGCACCAGGCTTTCTTATCCTTAAGGATGTACCATAGAGTCCAACCCACGAGAGTTTACCAATAACAGTCTAGGACTGATTTTTTTTTTTAAGTTTCTTTGTACTTCTTTGTATAGATAATCCCCCATTGGCTATAGCTTCATTCAAATGCCCCATAACAGAACTGCCCAAGTGATTCTCTATGGTTGGGACCTGTGTTCTCCTGGACACTAGAGGGCGCGCTCAGTTCCCTACTGAGACATTTGGGTTTTTCATATTTCCCTTTTTTTTTCTCTTGCCTTTACAAACTGTCCAGTGTATAATTTTTGTGGGGTTTTTGTTATTGTTGTTGTTGAAAGACTGATTTATTTATGCATACAGTAAGTGAGATATAGGCCAGAGGTGTGAGGTGTGAGAGGATTCAGCAGAGACAGAGAGGGAAGCAGAACAGGCCAACTGACTGAAATTCACTGCTGAGGGCAGCAGTGGGCACAAGAGAGGTCTGCTGTGCCATGTGGGCCACCTCCCTGGCCTGGGATCCAGCTCATGTCTCATGTCACAGTGGCTGGTGATAGCCTGACAGCGCTGTGTCTTTAACCCCTGCGCCACCAGGACGCCCAATGTATCATTTTGAATATAGTTTTTTGCAGATATACAAGTGTATTTTGGGACATATTCTCAGAAATAGAACTGCTATATCTATGCATTTTTGTATTTGCACAGAAATTGCCAGATCGTTCTTCATAAATAAGTTGCTATATGCAATGTATTTGTCTTGGTGCAGCTAGTTTTCAAAATATGAAAATACACTGATAAGTATTGAGAAACTAGCACTATTCAGAGATGATGATCTTAGATCCCGGGGCTAAATGAAGCTACAGCCTTGAAGAAGGCAGTGAGAGCAGAGCATGCAGCACAGCTGGGGCCCTGAGCTCAGGGACAATTAGCAAAAGGAGATTGAGAAGGAGCAGTCAGTGTGGTAGGAAGAAACCAGAACTGTAGATTGTCACAGAAGCTTTAAAGGGGACAAAGGAGGCATGAAAATTATCACCTCCTTCCTATCAGGTAGCCTCACGTGGACAAGATGTGCATACACTCCCCTATGCGCACCCTGAAGTAGCACATGGAGCACCCCAGTACATTCATTGCAGCAAAGTCTATAATAGAAACAAGTTAAAGGTCACTGAAGAAGAGAAGACATAAATTATAGCCCATCCTACTCTGGCTATTGTTCTGAAAAGAAAAACAATGACATAATTGTAAACAAGGATTCATCTCATACATGTGTTAACTGGGAAAGCGAGCTGCAGAAAGACATGCTGATTATGTACTTTTCCATTGCATGGTATGTAGAAGTTACTGCTTACATGAATGTGTGATGGATCCCGTTAGTATTTTTTTTTCAAAGTTTTCATGACAGAATATACACATTTTGTAAATGTTCATTTTTCAAATATTGAATGATTTATTTTTAATTCTTTAAATGTTAAAGGAAAGCACTAAGTTTATATGTATATTACATATAAAGCTATTAAAATATATAACTGCAGTACAAAGAGAAGAAATAATTTATACAATTTGAAGTCTGTCCAAATGGCGGGACTTAGAAAAGTACGAAGGAAATTCTATATGCCCCCGAGCCCCCGGCAGTCCCTGCCTATGCAGTGCTGGCTGAGACACACACCTCAGAACCCACCTGAGCACCGTCTGGGTCTGCTCCGTTCCCTACATGCAGCAAACACTGTCACGATGTTCCGAGCATCACACCTGGGTGGTGACCCCATCAGGTTTTCTGTTCAGTCTTTTTTCTTCTAGTAGATCTACTTCTAGTGAAATCTGTGAAGGAAATCCAAGGGCTTGGGCAAAATAAGTAACAGGAGAGAACAGTTTGGCGTGTGGGGAGGCTGCTGGGGGTAGAGAGACAACACAGACGTTTCCAGCACAGGTGATGATACGGAGCATGTTGTGACCCTGACCAGGACAGAAGACTTTATCTGACAAAGAATCTCTATCCATAGTAGATACACTATCCCCTGACTTCATGAAAAGAAGACAAGCGACAAGCACCTCAAAATAGAAAAGATTTAAATAGTCATTCACAAGAGAAAATACATGAATGGTCAATGTGTACGTGAAAAACTTCTCAACACGCATCGTCACGGGTGCCGGGGACATCGCAAGTAGAAGCACGGTGAGGAATCACTGCACCACTGCAATGGCTGAAAGCTAAAGATTAGTGACAATCAAGGTTGTCAGGGCGTGGAACAACTTAATTCTCATCCATTCCAGTAAAGCATATAAAACCCACTTTGTGACAGTTTCCTCTCTCTTCATGAAGTTATTAAACAAGAACTTTAGGACCAGCGTTTACATTTTAGGTGTTTCTCAAAAGAAATGTAGAGCTGGGCCTTCCTGGTGTCCTAGATATTGAGTCTCCAAGCTCTCACCACTCTGGCCTGAGATGATCCCTACAAGGGAGGTGACCCACATATGGTGCAGCAGACCTCTCCTGTCTTTCCCGCTGCTCCTCTCAACAGTGTATTTCAGTAGATCTGTCTGGTCTGTTCCCCTCTCTGTCTCTGGTGAATCATCTCACCTCTCCCCCAACACCGCACCTCTGGCCTGCCTTTGACTTCTTCTGTGCACATTTTTTTAAAAAATCCAAATTAAGGGCAATTCAGCAGACATAGACATATTAGGATGGTTAAAACATAAAAGAGGGCCTCCCCTGGTGGCGCAGTGGGTTAGGCAGCGCACTATGAAGCGGACTGCAGCCACTTGCAGCACGGGTTCGATCCCTGCTGCCGGCCAGGGAGGGGGACCCACATGGCGCAGCAGACCTCTCCTGCTGTGCCCGTTGCTCCCCTCAGCAGTGTGCTTCTGTTATCTGCCTGTTCTGCTCTCCGCTCTCTGTGGTGAGTCCTCTCACCCCCTCCCCCCCACACCTCTGGTCTGTGCCCCAGTGCTTGTATGCATAAATGGATGAATCTTTAAAAAAAAAAAAAAAACATAAAAGAGGGGGCCTCCCTGATGGCGCAAGGGGTTAAACACTGCACTATGAAGCATCCACAGCCACTGCAACATGAGTTCAATTCCCTACCAGGGAGCTGACGCGCATGGCGCAGCAGACCTCTCCTGTCTCGCCTGCTGCTCCCCTCAGCAGTGTGTTTCAGTTATTTTGCCTATTTTTGTTTCCCACTCTGTCTCTGGTGAATCGTTAAACCCCCACGCCTCTGGCAAGTACCGCAGTTCTTGTATGCATAAACAAATAAATCCTTTAAAATAATAATAAAAGGGGACCAATCAAGAACAAAATTTTAGAAGGTAAAATTAGGATATAATTTTTAAAATAGCTATTTATTAAATATAATAATATTTACATTATTATCCTCCAGGCGAGGCAGGAGAGGTCTGCTGCGCCATGTGGGTCTTTTCTCCAGCCAGGGATCAAACTTGCGCTGCTGTGCCACTAAAGTCAGGGCATGTTTTTCCTTGGGGGAGGCAAGAAGTTCAGACTGAAATGGGACAAACGCTGACAAACGGGCCTCTGGGGATAAAGGTGTTTGCCTTCCAGGAAGGGGCCCTTTTTCAGAAACTTGATCTTTTTAGTAACTTTCATGATGTTAAAAAAGCCCATGAAAAGTAAGAAAATGTTGAAGTGTCTAATTTGCACAGAACCTGCTACCATCTTGTCAGACATCTGAGCACTGGAGGGAACTGGAAGCCCAAGGACCCACTGCGGGACAGCACCCCCGGGGGAGCATCTAGCTCACAATCCTGAGGTGATGTCCGAGGTCCAGTCCTGGCCCTGGGTGCACCTGTCAGCACACAGCTGAGGAGAAGCTTCTCTTCAGGGTGGGGAGAGGAGCTCCCTCTGCACAGGCACAGAGTCCCCCTCACAGGGGAGTGAGGCTTGGCCTCCTCCTGAGACAGTGACAGGGGTCTCCCCAGAGGCTGAGTGACACCCTTCCACCCCACATGGTCCCACCTCAGGCTTTTCTGCTCTACAGGAAGGTGGACTCAGGCCTGGGGGCAGTGAAGAAACTCTGAGGCACAAGGAAGGACAGGCTGAGCTCAGGTCCTGCTTGACTGGGCACAGGAAGACCATGGCCACAAGGGGGTGGTCAGGTGCCGCTCCTGCTCCCAGGGGGTGGCTGGGCTGAGCTTGGCTGTGTGGGGAGGGTGTTATCTCTGACCCTGGAGTTCCAAGTCAAAATCCAACTGCCCAGCCCACTGAACTCTCAGCCCTGTGTGCTTATCTCAGTGGCAAAAAAAAGTGAATGAGCTTTCCCATCTCCCTAATAAAGCAAATAAAATGCAACCCAAATAACATTTCATTTAATAAGATAGAGATAAAACAACCAGTATTTAGCAGAGGCTTATTACACAGTCTCACCATCTAAGTCTCCTTCTCCAGTGCGGACACAGCGGCAGCCCTGCCCTCCCTCTGGGCTCAGGACTCAGGGGCAGGGCAGAGGAGGGACCAGGGTCCCTGCAGAGTGGGCGCTTCTCAGGGCTCAGCCAAGGTGGGGACACAAGAGCAG
>JAGFMF010011724.1:36790-51508 GCA_019455555.1 Galemys pyrenaicus
AATCAACTTATCAGGAAGGGGGTGCAACCAGCCAAGTCCAGCCCCACCTTCCTCCTCAGGTGCCCCCTCTGCCAGCTCCAAAGGCCACAGTCCTCCTGACGGTGACCCCAAGACGCCCTGGACATCCTCACAGACTCCTGCAGAGGCCCAGGTTCTTGCCCACCAAGACCTGAACCCACTCACAGGTGCCCTGGGTTAGGGAGGGGACAAGGAAAGCAGAAGCAGAACAGGGCAGGACCATTCCGAGGCCCAGAACCCTCCGTGCCTGACAGGAGTGAGCCCAGGCAGCAGCCTTGGCAGAGCTCACACAGCGCACTGCACTGCTCCTCACTCATGTGGGCAGTACTCACACAGGCGCAGCTCACCCACACAGGGCACAGCTGACCCAGGCAGCCCACAAGAGACCAAACCACGCCCACACTCCTGCAGCCTCTCTGGGCCATCAGGCCACCGAGTTTTAGCACAAGTGTTTAAGCCTTTCCTGACCTGCCTGCTGACTTCCTTTAAAAGAAAAGCAAAAAAAAAAAAAAAAAAAAAAAGAGAAGAGGGTGGGGAGAGAAGTGGAAATGTACAGACTTCTATGCAAGGGGTAAAAAGGCCAAAGTTACAAAGTCTTGAGATTTCGGTCCACAAGTCCCAGAAACCGGTTCTGAGCAGCTGAGAGGTGGAACCCGCCACAGCAGCTCCCAGATCACAGCCACAGCTCCCTGCACAGAGCAAGGCCCTCACCCAGAGCCTGTGCAGACAGCCAAGGAGGCCTCTCCTGCCTCCTCCCTCCAGGACAACCTCCCCCTGCACACCCCTCCTCAGCTGCACCAGGGTCACAGGCACAGTCACCGGAGACCACAAGTGCAGGAATATTTGCAGATCTCTGCTGCTGGGCCTGGGGGGCCACTTCCAAGCCTGAATCCCTCAGGCTCCAAACTCTCTAAGCTGCCAAAGCCCTGCAGCCATTATGATCTCCTCCTCCTCTGCTCCCCCTCCCTTCACTCCCTGGTCACTGCCAAGTGCAGGTGAGTGTTAGAAGCACTGGTCTAGTCCCTGATTTGAAGTGCATGCTGCTCTCCGATTACTATGGTCATTCATTACAATGACCTCAGCTAAGAGTGCAGGAGGGTAGAGGGAAAATTGAAAGGTTAGAAGAGGGAGAGCCAGGCTAGGTTTCTGACAAACAGGAAATTGATTGCACCCCCCGGAAGAGGCTCACTGGCCACTCCCAGTGGAGGTCAGGGAAGTCATGCCCAAGATTGTCTCCAGAGCCATTTTGCAGGGTGAAATGAGGAAGCACAGCCTTATCAGAGAAGAACATCTGTGTTCCCAGTTAACTGTTTTTGTGCAACCGTTTCCCCTTCTGCACTGCAGTAATTAAAGTTGTTGACTCCTGCAGGGACTTCCCCTTCATGGTGGGAGAGCCTTCCTGCATCAGCCTCTGAGTCACCTGACAAAAATGTCTTCTCCCCTGACAGCCAAGGAGAGCAAAGAATTAAGGGGAGAACTTACAGGGAGAGGGAGGGGCCTTCATTGGTCCTGCTGGGCAGGAGCTGGGGCCTTTCCAGGGGTCTAGGTGTGGTCCCCTGATTGTCTATCAGGAGGGGTGTTCTTGAACTGTCTTTGGGGGTGTTTGAGCCCATCTTATTGATAGGGGCTAAGGAAGGTGAGGAGATCGGCAAGACACTAAGCTGGTATAGTAGGAAATCTGTGTGCGCGCACACACACGCACACACACGCGCACACACATGCACATGCGCACACGCACACACGCACACGCACGCGCGCGCGCACACAAACACTCGCATACACACATATGCACACGCGCGCGCACACACACCGTCTATGTCCTGTCTGCTGTGAGTTCATTTTCCATCCACGGACACGTCTGGCGGAGCGGGGAGCAGCGCTGTCTGCAGAGCAGCCTCAGCACAGGGCCAGGCCTGAGGCCACGGGGGCGGGGAGGAGCTCCTGGGCTGCACACCCGTCTGGGTCTTAGGAGATCACTTGAGTTTCTTGATGGGAACTGTTTTTAATTCTTTATCTGTTAGGAAGATATAATCGTCCACGTCTCTGAGTCTGAATTCTGGAGAGTACTCATGTTTCCTTGAGGTTTCAAATGATCTGAAACTGTGTTTTTCTGCCTGCCACGGAATCTGGATTAGCAGGTGAAAGTGAGCTGTTTATTTCTTTTTCACTTTTCCAGCAAGTGGTAATATAACTACTTTATGATTTTATTTACTTGTATATCTATATTAAATTTTTGCTTTATTTTTTTGTTTTGTTCCACTGACTCTTATAGGCACTTTGGCCCATGCATATCACTTGCCTCTCTAGAAACAGAACAAAAACCCATAAAAATTATTTGAAATTACAGGGGCCTCCCTGGTGGCACTCACAGGGAGGTGCACAAGTTCGATCCCTAGCCAAGAAAGGGACCCACTTGGCACAGCAGACCTCTCCTGTCTTGCCAGCTGCTCCCCTCAGCAGTGTATTTCAGTAGATCTTCCTGCTCTGCTCCCCACTCTGTCTCTGGTGAACCCTCTCACCACCTCCCCCCATACCTCTGGCCTACAGCCCAGTTCTTGTATGCATAAATAAATAAATATTATATATATATGAAATTACAAAAGACCACAAATAGCAATAAGAATCATAAAATAAATGTGGAGGCATCATGGTCCCCACCTAAACTACTACAAAGCAACAAAGATCAAAACAGCATGGCTTTGGAATAAAAACAAACAGGAAATGGAACAAAACTGAGCCAAAAATCAAACCCATATATATATAGACAACTAACTTATAACAAAGCAATAATAGAGCAAGGAATGTATCTTCAATAAATGGCATTGGGGGCCCTCGCTGGTGGTGCAATGGGTTAAGCAACGCACTGTGAAGCAAACCGCAGGCACTGCAGCACGAGTTTGATCCCTGCTGCTGGCCAGGGAGGGGACCCACATGGCGCAGCAGACCTCTCCTGCCATGCCGACTACTCCCCTCAGCAGTGTGTTTCAGTTAATCTGCCTGTTCTGTTCCCCACTCTACCTCTGGCGGATCCTCTCACCCCACCACACCTCTGGCCTGTACCCCAGTGCTTGTATGCATAAATAAGTAAAATCTTAAAATAAATAAATGGCATTGAGAGAATTGGACAGTTACATACAAAAGAATGAAAATCGACTGCTACCTCACAACACACAAAAAAAACTCAAAATGCACTGACGGGGCTACCTGGTGGCGCAAGCGGTTAAGTCACGGCACTATGAAGCTATCCACAGCCACTGCAGTAAGAGTTCCATCCTCAGCCATGGAGGTGACCCACCTAGCACAGCACACCTCTCCTGCCTAGTTGCTGCTCCCTTCACAGTGCATTTCAGTAGATCTTCCTGCTCTGCTCTCCACTCTGTCTCTGGTGAATCCACTCACCACCACCCCCCACACTTCTGGCCTGTACCCCAGTTCTTATATGTAGAAATAAATACATCTTCAAACAATGAGTTAAAGATTTGGATGTGAGACATGAAGCCACAAAACGCACAGGAGAAAGGACAGTCACTATGGTCCTTGACACCCTCCCTAGACATGTCTTCAGGGAATGGACACCAGATGCAGGGAAACAAAGGAAAACAAATGGAATCTATGGACTAAATGGTTCTGCACAGCAACAGGAACTGTCATCTCCATGAAAATAAAGCCTACTGAAGGGGAGAAGATATTTGCATATCATGCATCTGACAAGGGACTAACATCCAAAATATATAACAACTGACAAAATTCAACAGTAAAAAAAAACCTGATTTTTAAAATGGGCTCTAGTAGACACTTCTCACAAGAAAATATATAGATACATAAAAAGACACTCATCATCTCTTATTTTAGGGAAAAACAAATCAAAATCATAATGACATATCCCATTGCATCTGTGAGGATGATCTGTAACAAAAAGACCAGGAGCAACAAGGGTTAGAGAAGAGGCAGGGAGAAGGGAACCCCTGTGCCCTTTGGAGTGACTCTAAGACCACCCAGTCAGTAGGAAAGAGCATGGGGAGTTCTAAATATATATAAAAATTTTGTATGAGCCAGTTGTCCCACTTCTTGGTATTTTCCAAAAAATACAAAAACACTAATTTGAAAAGATATGTACACCCCATGTTTATTGCAGGATTATTTACAATAGCCAAGTTATGGAACAACATACATGACCAACCAACAGCAGGTGACTAGATAAAGAATATGTGATGTTATAGACAATGAGCACTGCCCACCAATAAAAAAGATCTCCTGCATTTGAAATAACATGCACAGACCTAGAGGGCGCTCTGCCTTAGTGAAGTAAGTCAAACAGAGAAAGACAAACTCCACATAAGTTCAGTCACATGTGTTTTAGGAGAAACCAAATGAATGAACCAAAAGAAACAAAAATTAACATTCAGACTATAAGCCCAATTAGTGGTTACCATAGAGGAAGACAGAACTCTGGTGGGTAAATCAGAAAAAGGGGGGTCAACAGATGCTGAAGGGCTTATCTGGACTAAAACGAAAAGCAAAAAAAAAAACCCAGCTATCTCCCTTTACCCACCCTCACACTCTGGGTACCCTTCCCTTTGTTCCACAGCACTTACCCTTCTAACACAAACACTTTCCTCATTGGCTAAGCTTCGGGGGTGTGTCCATCTCTTCCCACCAGAACACATGCTCCACGAGGCCAACAATTTTTCTCTTTTCTCGGATGATGCTGGATACAAAAGCATGTGTCATGTATCTCACATTCAGTCACCGTAAACTGAAGGACCAGAGAGAGCAACAACCTACCTGTTCAACAAGGCCTCACGTCTTGTTCATGGAGCCTCAGACCAAGCTCTGTGGCAGCTACAGGTCCACCTGTACTCCCTGTGCTGTCAGTGCCCCTTCTACTTATCTCACAAGTGTGTGTTCCTCTCCCCTCCCACCACCTCTGTCCCCAACACCCATCAGCCATCTCACAATACTATTTCTCTCTTCAGAAAACAATGATCCTGACTAACAGGATTTTGAGATCTCATTACTGTTTCAAGAGGGAAGTAGTTAATCTTCTTGAGGAGAACTCAAAGACAGGGGTAGACACAGCCCAGGTCCCTTCTGCTGGAACAGAAAAGCATCAGGGAGAAAATACAGTTCCATGTGGGGGGTTCCTGGTGGGCAGGGCTGAGCCAGTCTTCACATCCTCACATTATCGAATATGGACATAGACACATCAGCTGCTCTTAGCAGAGAGTAAAGTCACATGATCTTGGAAGTCATAGAGTGGACATGATAAATCTTCCATCACTCAGTTGCCACAAGTGACATCCAAGAACTGGGCTATAGGCCAGAGGTATGGGGGGAGGTGGTGAGAGGGTTCACCAGAGATAGAGTGGGGAGCAGAGCAGGAAGATCTACTGAAATACACTGCTGAGGGGAGCAGCTGGCAAGACAGGAGAGGTGTACCTGCCAAATGGGTCACCTTCTTGGCTAGGGATCGAACTTGTGCACCTCCCTGTGAGTGCCACCAGGGAGGCCCCTGTAATTTCAAATAATTTTATGGGTTTTTTGTTCTGTTTCTAGAGAGGCAAGTGATATGCATGGGCCAAAGTGCCTATAAGAGTCAGTGGAACAAAACAAAAAAATAAAGCAAAAATTTAATATAGATATACAAGTTCCCAGGAGGGAGCCAGCACAGGGCTGCAGGCTTGTCTCTGGAGACCCCACTCTGGCAGAAGGAGTAAGCAGCAAAGCACTCCCAAGGCTTGCCAAAGGGAAAACCGCAGACCGCAGACTACAACAAAGGCACACTCAGGACGGAAGAACTGCAGACCACATACTACTGAGAGAAACCACAGACCGCAGAAAGACAGCCAACTGCTGTAAAGCCACCCTGGGGTTTTCTTTTTTTTTCAAAGATTTGTTTATATATGCATACAGAATGGGGGGTACCAGCCAGAGCTGGGGTATGAGAGGATTCACCAGAGAAAGAATGGGGAACAAAACGGGAAGATAGACAGAAGTACATTGCTGAGGGGAGCAGTAGCAAGACTGGAGAGGTCTGCTGCGCCATGTGGGTCACCTCCCTAGTGGGGAAATCGAACTCCTGCTGCAGTGGTTAGGGCTAAGTTCATAGTGCTGTGCCCTAACTCCTTGGGCCACCAGGGAGGCCCCAATAATAGCATTATCATTATCCAGTTTCACATGAAAAAACAGAGACACCAAGGGAGAAAGCGCTGGCAAGAAGTGTGCTAGCAGGGGACCCACACACAAAGTGCACACCAGAAGCCTCATCATTTGAGTCCCCGGACTTAGGCGGTGAACACAGAGGCTGAGACCCTAGTCCCAGCACCAGGAAAAGTCAGACCCGAATGTTCCACCCCACACCATGAGCATCCAGTCTAAGGTCCTTAAGGTCCCTACATCTGCGGAAATGTCAGGCTTCAGTGCTTAGATCAGGTCTTCCTGGCTATCGAGCCTGGGGGAAGAGACACCAGAAATGTTCAGTTAGTCCCATATGGAGAGGGTACTGGTGGGCAGGACTGGGCCAGTCTGCACCTCTTCACATTATCTAGCAGGATCACACATTCAGATGATCTTTGCAGAGAGTGAAGTCACATGATCTTGGAAGTCACAGTGTGGGACAAAATGAATCTTCCATCACTCAGTCACCACAGGCAGCTGTCTCATGCTGTGAGAGAAAATAGTCATCAACAAATTCAAATGAGTCACATAAATGGTGACATTCTGAACTGCCCCCCACAGGCTCAAAAAGTCCCACTCAGAGCATCCCCACGACCAAGTACTGGGTGCCTCTCCCACCCCAGGCCTCCAGGGTCTTACAATTAGAAGATGAGAGACTCCTCAGAGCCATGAAACTGTCACTGCCTGGGGGAGAACAAAACAGAACCTGCTCAGAGCCCCAAAAACTAAAAAGAGGGAACTGAGTATGCGACTTCCCCTTATTGGGTCCCATCCATACTCTCCCAAGGGGCTCAGGGATGGATCTTGTCCCTTCCATATTTACCTGCAGCCTGAGTACAGTTCCCTCCTTTTCTACCTGTGGGAAGAAAACAGGTTCTGAGGTCAGAGACAAGGCTGAGTCATCAGCTCCTAAAGGAACTGCCTAGTCCCAGAAAACAAGGACGTTTCCAGAACTGTGACTTCACACCCCACAGGACCCCCACAGGATCAGGGAATATAAGGAAAGTGCATGTGGGAGCCTGGGCCAGCACCTCCTGGAGTCTGTCCTCAGTGCGGGTCCTCTGCCCTGCACTGCTGGGAAGCGGGTCCCATCACCAGAGTCACCAAAGAATAAATTTGTCCTCCACTGTCACTTTTTCTTTAAAGCAAAAACTGTTAGCAGACAGAGCCCCAGACTGGGCAAGCACATGTGGTAGACAGTACTTCCCACCGACCAGCAAGACAAACTACGACCTGGGCTTGACACCCCACAGCAGGACAAGAAAACTCATTCCCCACTCCCTTCCCTACCTGAGCGCTTCTTCCTCCACAGCACAGCTGCAGCCGCCACAGCTCCAGTGAGCACAGCAACAAGGAGAACCAACCCAGCAATGATGCCCGCGGTGGGGATGGAGGACTGAGGAGGGGGCACTGGAAGGAATGGGAAGGTGAGCCCCTGAGCCCCAGGCCTCATCCTGACCCTCTGAAGGTCTCCAGAATTTTCCCTGGTTCCCTTGAGCAGAGCTCTGTGCCCACATAGCCGTCCTCACCCCATTTCAGGACTCGGGGCTCCAGCAGCCCCTCATGCAGCACACGGCACGTGAATCTCTGTTCCTCTCCAGAAGGCACCACCACAGCCGCCCACTTCTGGAAGGTTCCGTCACCCCCAGGCCTGGTCTCCACCAGCTCCATGTCCTGGGTCAGGTCCTCCCCATCTCGCTGCCAGGTCAGGCTGATGTCTGCAGGGTAGAAGCCCAGGGCCCAGCACCTCAGGGTGACCTTCTGCTCAGAGATGGGGTGGAGAGTCAACTGTGTCTTCGGAGGATCTGAGGAGAAGGGTCAGAAAATGCAGGACCAAAATGTTTTGAGTCACTTAAGTAGCACTCATAAGAATGGGCAGGGAAGCTGAGATGAGGGAAGGGAGCACAAAACCCAGATCCAGCCTGGACACAGGTGTCAGGAATTTACATTATTTGGAAATTTCTAAAATTAGAATTAGACAGTCCAAGGTAGGAGGCCAAGTCTCTGAGGGAGAGAAAAAACACGAGGTCATTTTGACTCTGAAAAGGTGGACTCAGACCCCAAATACCTGGGGCAGAGAACAAGGCCTGGCAGAGATTTTCCACCAGGACTCCCAGAGCTGCGGCCAGAGGCAAAGGGAACCCCCAGATCAATTATTTCAGGGATGGCTCCCCCTCCTCCCCAGAGAGACTGGATCCCTCAGTGTTTGCAGACACTTGGTCACTCTGGCCAAGTCCCTCTCTAGTGCCCAACTAGAACACTACCCCTTAACCCCTCTCACCTGCGCGCAGCAGCATCTCCTTCCCCTTCTCCAGGTATCTGCGCAGTGAATCCACGCACTTGCCCTCCAGGTAGTGTCTCAAGTGATCCACCTCTCCGGCCTCCTCCCACTTGTGCCTGGTGATCTGAGCCGCCCTGTCCGCCGCGGTCCAGGAGCGCAGGTCCTCGTTCAGGGCGATGTAGTCCTCCCCATCATAGGCGAACTGACTGTACCCGCGCAGGAGGCGCCCGTCCAGCCCCACGTCGCAGCCAGACATCCACTGAAAAGTGTGAGACCCTGTCCCCAGCCCCGAGTCAGCCCGACCATTTAGCTGCTCCCGGAGACGACGTTTTTGGGTGAGAGTTCTGTGGACACTTAATGGCCGTAGCCTTACACCCCTAAACTGGCAAGAAAATCTGAGACCATCCCCGCGGGGCTTCCTAGCTGGTGGGACCTGTTGGGTATCTTGGGGAGATGCTGAGACAACTCAGGACATTCTTTGGGGACCTGATATCTGGACCTGGACACTGGGCCTGCGTAGCTCACCCTCCTCGCTCTGGTTGTAGTAGCTGCGCAGGTTGTTCAGACCCTCTTGGAAGTTCTGTGCGGTGACCCTGTAGGTCCTGGTGTTCGCATCCTGATACTCCTGCCCCAGCTGCTCCACCCAGGGCGCCCGCGGTTCCTCTCTGGGATTCGCCGTGTCACTGTCGAACCGCACGAACTGTGTGTCGTCCACGTAGCCCACGGCGATGAAGCGGGGCTCCCCAAGGCCAGGCCGGGACACCCCACTGTAGAAATACCTCAGGGAGTGGGAGCCTGGGGGGCAGAGGGGAGACCCTGGATGACCCTCCTCCCTGCACAACAGTAACAGAGACTTACTGTGATGGGACCAACACCAGAGAGGGGTCCAGAGAGTCATAAAAGGGGTGTCAAGAAACTAAGGGAGAACTTCATAAGGTTGGAAGAAAATGGTGGGGGTATAATGGGGAGGGCAGGGGCAGGATATAGAGGGCAAAGGGCTTTTAGAGCCCGAGTTGAGGGGGAAAGCGCCCAGGCAGTCCCCTCACACTCTTCTTCCACAGAGGGCGGTTTTCTTCCCATTCTACTCGCCTTCAGAGGCCTCAGGTAGGACAAGCACCCACGAGAGCAACAGGAGGTTTCTGAATCCCATTACGGGAAACTTCTCTTCCTGGAAAAGTGTGTACCGAAGAACCACTTGACACTTATTGGCATCTCTAGAAATGTGCAGTGAATGGGAATGAGATCCAGGGCGCTGTCATCCTTGGCCAGGTGGAAGAACCTAACACAGGTGATGAGAATAAAGTGTGAAACTCCCCAAGGATATGGGTGCTCCCCAAAGCTGAGTCTCCCTACCCCGGCCACCCTGAGAGTTAGCCAGATGACCTGGGGCTTTACCCTGAACACTGCCTTCTAACTGCACAGCTCTGTCACCCCTGTCTCCCTAGTGCTGGCCCAGAGGCTGTCTGAGGGAAACACCCTCAGGCTGTGTTCAGTGTCTTCTTCCTGCACCCCCTTCCAGTATAACTCCCACAGACCCTGAATTGGAGCCCCTGTCTTTCCCCACCCCCTCCACATGTCTACCCCTGGACTCTCCTAGAACACTGAAAGGGGTGGTGGGAGGGGAGGTTGTCATGGAGGGAATGGCGGAAAGGGGGAGCAAGCATCACTGGATCATCTCATAGTGCCCAAGAGCATCTTAGCCTTGTGGCCTCCATTTTCAGCATCAACAGTGAAGTGTCTCCTTCTCCTTGAATCCCTCTCACTTTGGGTCCTCCCACCTAGCCCAGTCAAGTTTCCCAGAACTTTATTCCTGCTGAGCCAAGATGGGGAGTGCTTTGCAACTAAAAGAAGGTGTTTAGGGGCCTCCTGGCTGGTGCAGGGGTAAAAGCCTCAGCAGGGGTTAAAGTCTCTGTGCTGTCAAGCTATTGCCTGTCCCTGTAGCCTGAGTTCCCCAGCAGGGGAGCAGCAGACACTCCAGTTCAGCCTGCTGCTCCCCTCAGCAGTGTATTCCAGTAGATCCCCCGTTTTGCTCCCCACTCTGTCTCTAGGTAATCCTGTCTCTCTCCTTCTCTCTCACACACACAAACTCTGCACCTCTGACCTACACCCGTTCTCACATGCATAAATTTTTTAAAAAAAATCTTTTTTAAAAACTTAAATGAAAAAAAAAAGAACAATAAAAGGTGTTGGGTCCCTGGTGATGGTATGTGCTTTGTGTTGTTGTGTTGACAACAAAGGACCAAGTAGGACAGCGGGAACTTAATCTTGAAGCTGGGAACTGCTCACAAGCTACCAGCCAGGGCACTTGTTTACAGCTATCTTCACCTTCACCACCTGCATGGAGCAGGAGCAGGGCTGGCACCCATAACTCTACAGCACTGGGTGACAGCACCCCTAGTGCTCAGGTCCTGGTACACATTGTGGGTGCCTCTCTGGGAGTATTAGTGTCAAAGTTCTTCACCCATTAAGGGAATTTCTCGAGCACCTGCCCACAGCAGACAATTTTCCCTGAAGACTTCATCTTCTTGAACTGAGACACAAAGTACCAAAAGTGGGACTTACTGACCATGTGATTAAGTGCAAAGATTTATTTGCCTTAGAGGCAAAAGTGTGTGGCTTTGAAGGTGAACAGGCAGCGCCCCAATACCTTGGGCCTTCTATGTATTCCCTAGGTGGTCTCAGCATTCTCCTGTGCTCCTGGTCCCACATCCCTTGAATTCCTTTTCTCAAGGAAAACTCAGTCAGTCCCTGTAAAGATTTATCTGGTAAGATAGTCAAACTCAGGGTACTCCTTCTATCTTAAGCTCAACAATTAAAGATCTGAGTTACATGTACAAAATCCTTTACAGCAACAATTACATTAGTATTTGAGTGAGCAGCTATGGGGGGAGGAGAGGCAGTAACTGGGGGCTGGTTCTTGTGGCCCATCCTGGAATCTGCCTGGCATGACCAGGTTCTTTCTTTGTGTTTAATAGGGTCACAGTTGTAAACCGAAGTTCAAGTAAGAAGCCTGCTGCGATGGTAACAAAACACATCCTATTAGCCATGGAAATTTTAAACCTTAAAGCCCAGTGACATGTTTAATATATTATATAGACTAAATCAAAATTAAAGTGCAACAGTTCATTCTCTCTTTGGACACTGCGTTAGCTGTACACCACAACATAACAATTTGCCCAAAATATAAGAGCAAAAAACAATAACGTGAGTATTATCTCCACCGTTTCCCAGCCTCAGGCATCCAGGAGCTGCTGGCTGAGATCTCTCAAGATTGCAGTCAAGTTGGACCAGGACTGCATCACCTAGAGACTTGACTGGAGCATTTGCAAGGAAAATGACTCACTCAGATGGCCTAAACGCACCAATCATAGAATAACACAGAATGGCAGGTTGAACGTAAAAATAAAGGCCGGTCCCATCTGTATTATTCACACAAGACCTCACATCAGGTCTAAAGGCAAACACAGACTTAAAGGCTGGGGCACAGTATTTAGGAATGAACCAGCAAACACTATTCTCGTAACTCATAAACTACACTTACCACCGAAAATCGAGACAATTTATAAAGAAGATGGAATTGCCGACAATATTTAAAATGCCGGTTAATGCCCGCCCACCCGCAGGCGGAAGAGGCAGCCGGCACAAGCCCACCCAAACCTGGGGACGGATGGCGCAGGCAGAGACGGCCACTGGCAACGGCCGAGACGGTAGGTTGGCGACAGAACGAGACGGTAGGTTGGCGACGGGCGGAGACTCGGTTGGCGGGCGAAGGGCGAAGAAATGGTCGGTTGGCGACTCCCGGAGAAATTGCTGACCGGCCATGGGCGGAGAAATGGTTGGCTGGTGGTGGGCGGAGACAGACCGCATTGGTGGAGACTGAGGGCGGCACGACGGCACGCAAGACGGCACGCAAGACGGCACGCAAGACGGCACGCAAAGCGACACGCAAGACGGCACGCAAAGCGACACGCAAGACGGCGGCACGCAAGACGGCGGCACGCAAGTCGCAGTAACTGGGAACGGGCGGTGTGAAAACATGGAGCAGGAGTTTATCCTGGATTAAGGAACAAAACAACCAAGTGCCAGACTGAAAAATGGTCCAGTCTGACTGGATGGTGGGGGTGCACCCTGAAAGTGGATATAAGCGGGATCCGGGAGCCTAGGAGACACACAGATCATCACGAGGGTCCAGGCACAGAAGGAGGAGATGACAGAAGAGCTCAGCCATGAGAAGAGGTCCAGGGAAGCAGCAGCCCAGAGGCAGAGCACCTGCAGCCACATGCAGGGGAAGAGGAGAGCCCTGGAGAGAAGAAGTTACCTGGAAAAGGCAAAAACTGGGAAGAGGCAAAGACGACTTCAATGGTGTCAGTTTAGGCAGAAATTTTGCACAAATATTTGCATCCGAATTACCAGCAGTTGTGACTTATTCAAATAAAAGCACAAAGTTGCATGAGTATGAAGTTTATACTTAACGACAAATGAGTACAAATGACACTTGATAGCTAACGTGCATAAATTCTTGAGCGAAAACTAAATCCACAGTGGTGAGAATGACACTAACCTGCATAACAACACGAAGTATGTCACATACACAGATCTGAAGACGTGTACATGAATTCTCTTTGCCAGTGTCCTTCCTGCTTCCCCTGTGACCACAGGTAAGGCAAACAGGACCCTCACACATGTATACATACATATACACACATATATACATGCCATGGCCTGCACTGACATGCAAAGTGACAGCAGATGAAAGCTGGTGTGAGAATCCTCAGGAAGTACCAGAAAAAAGAGAGATACAGATAATAGTGTTATCTATAACACTTAGATTTATCTGTAGATAATAATAGCATTTTCTTTAATAGCAGTTTTCTTCTTTTGTTAAAGTATTATTTATTTATACATACAGAACGGTGGTACAAGCCAGAGGTGTATGTGGGGGAGTGTTTAAGAGGATTCACCAGGGACAGAGAGGGAAATAGAAGTACATTGCTGAGGAGAGCAGTGGGCAAGACAGGAGAGGTCTGTTGCACCATATGGGTCACCTCCCTGGTGGGGTATTGAACTCCTGCTGCAGTGGCCCTGAAGGTCCGTCCCGCGGCATGGAGGTCGGGCTTCACTGTTGGGCTCAGGTCTTGCTGGCTATGGAGCCCTGGGGAAAGAGACAACAGGAAAATGTTCAGTTCTCCCAGGATGTTGCTTTCTGTTCCCTCAGGTTTCTCCTTCATTTGCTCCAGAACCCTATTTTGCTTGGCTGTGAGGGAAGATAATCCCAATTTATTCCCCTTTGACCCCACTTCACAGCCCTGCTGGACTCCCCCTTCCCATGACTCTTATCACCACCATCACCTGGCCCTGCTCCAGCACCACTACCAGGTGAGAGCCTGAAAGGGCCAGACTGAAGGACAAAACCCAGGAGCAAAATCCAACCCTCTCCAGTGCTAAAATTCTCCACAGTTCTAGGGTCCCTGAGAGAGAGATCAGGCCCAGCCTCCAGGCTGGGGGTGCTTACTCACAGGGGCTTCTCTCCTCAGCTCCCAGCCTCCTCTCCTCACAGACACCTGTACCCCAGGCCACTGCCTGCTCCCTCCCACCCCCACACCACTGACCACCCCTGCAGTTCAGCCTGCTCCCGCCCCAACCCTGACCAGAGGTCCTGACTGCATGTCCATGGGCATCTCAGGTGACAAGCTCTGGCCCTAGTAGGCCCTGGAGCACCCCAGGCTCACACAGGCCAGCCCTGCCCAGGCCCTCGCAGCCCCCAGGATCTCAGGTACACTTGGCCTCCTGCCTGGAGTCTCAGCTCCACCCAGATGCTGCTGCCTGGCTCAGGCTACCCTGGCCCTCCCTCCTGCCCAAGCACCAGCTCTCTGCATTAGGGGTCCGCTTCTCAGGGCCTGAGGGACTCTGGAGACCCCCAGCCTGAGGTAGGTCAGCCCTTTCTGACCCTGGACTGCCAGTGTCACCACCCCCAGCTCCCATCTGGAACCCTCTGAACCAGGGAGCTCCCCAAGAGTCCTGTGCACTGTACACGCACCCCAGAGCCGGCACGGAGGGGATCCCAGCAGCTCACCCAGCGACCATCACAGCATCTGCTTTGGACGCCAAAGGTAAAGTAGGAAATTGGAAATTATCTCATGACTCACATTCTTTTCCATTAAGTCTCAATGACAAAAGCAGCAACATTCTGACCCAAGTGGAAGGGGTGCAGGCAGATGAGCAGGAGACCCACAGACCTGCCC
>JAGFMF010011724.1:75407-101416 GCA_019455555.1 Galemys pyrenaicus
CCACTCCAGTGCTCTGGTCCCCACCTGCTCAGAGGATGCAGACAGGCATCACTTTCTCTGCTGCCTGAGGGAGGCTGGAGACGCCTTCCCCTCTGGGTCATGACCAAGGCCATCGCCTAAACCTCCTCAGGTCAGAGTCTGCGGGGTGAGGATGAGTCATCCACCACACTCAGCTGCTGCTCTGCCTCTGCCATGCACGGAGAATGTGGAACAGCATCTGTGCACCACGAGCCCAGTGTGCTGACATGGCTTTGGTGCTGCCGATGGCAGGAGAGACGGGGAGAAATGAAAAGTCCCAAGGCCCTCGCCTGGAACATCTCAATCCCAGTCTTGTTTCTTGGTTTCCAGATTTTCCCATTTCTTTCTTTCTTTTTGTCTCTCTCTCTCTCTCTGTCTCTCTCTCTCTCTGTCTCTCTCTCTCTCTCTCTCTCTCTCGCCTTTCTTTTTCACATTGTTGTTCATTTATAGGATATTTGATGTCCCCCTCAGGTGTAGTCCCCACCATCACCATGGTCCCTTGTGCTCTTCTCTGCCCTAGCTTCACCCCCTCCGTGGGCAGGGGGGTTGCTCAGAGCAGGCCAGAACTTCACTGCTTAATTTAAATATGTGTATCAATAAAAATAAATCAAGTCCAGCCCCACCTTCCTCCTTAAGTGTCCCTTCTGCCAGCTCCAAAGGCCACAATACTCCTGGCAGGGTCCCCAAGACGCCCTGGACATCCTCACAGACTCTTGCAAAGGTCCAGACTCTTGCCCGCCAAGACCACTCACCAGCGCCCTGGGTTAGGGAGGGGACAAGGAAAGCAGAAGCACAACAGGGCAGGACCCATTCTGAGGCCCGTAACCTCTGTGCCTGACAGGAGTGAGCCCAGGCAGGGTCATCAGGCAGAAACGAACACAGCCTCAGAGCAGCAGCTCACTGGCGGGGCACCCGTCACAGGTCTGCGTGGTGTGCACAGGCTTGGACACCAAGCCAAGGAGGTGGAGTGAGGTGCTCTGGCCAGATGTGGTGTGCGGGGGCGGGGGCGCACCTGAGGCCAAACCACACCTACACTCCTGCAGCCTAGGCCACCAAGTTTTATTATTTCCTGCCCAGCTGCAGCCTGCAGACTTTCTTTAAAAGAAAAGCAAAACAAAAAAAAAAAAAAGGGGGGGGCAAAGGAGGCGGAGGGAATGTGTTGGGTCCAGATATCTATGCAGGGGAGAAAAAAAGGCCAAAGTTACAAAAAGCCTGAGATTTAGGGTCCAGAAGTCCCAGTGTTATGGGACTGCAGCCCGCAGAGCGGTGTTGTGCTGCTTCAGTACGAGTTTGTTGTGGCAGACACTCTTCAGAGACCTTTTATGTAGCAGTGCACTGCCTGGATCGTGGAACGGACCAATCAGGGGTGAGCTGTGAGTTGATTGATGCCTTGTTGCCAGGACTCTGCCTCTCAAGTCAGTGATGGTAGAGCACTTTTATGTAAAGTGCATGTCCTGGATTATGGAACAGACCATTCAGGTAGAGGACTAAAAAACCGTCCAGTCAGCCTGGGCGAGGGGCACCTTAAAAGTGGATTTAAGCAAGGGTTCGGAGGTAGCCTAGGAGACACACAGGTCATGACAAGGATCATCCGCACTAGGAGGGGCAGAGGGAAAAGCAGCAGCCCCAAGGAAGAGCGCCTGCAGAGGAAGAGGACAGCCCTGAAGAGGAGAAGACAGTTCCAGCCTCCGAAGAAAGGAGGGAAGCATCCAGCAGCTGCCCTCTAAGGAGGGGGGAACTCTGCAGAGACTGAGCCTTGGTCCCATCTCTGACACTGACTGAAAGGAGCACCAAAGGCCAAGGGCCTGGTGTCTCAAAGAGCTGTTCATTATTGGTATAAACCAAGAACTCACAAGAGATGTTAACACTGGGTGTCCCTGACACCACCTCTGCAGGACAAGTAGCGGTCATCGCTACTGGCCAGTGCTGCCCAGCACTCCTGGTGACCAGTGACTACCAACACTGATGCTGTCTGGATGAAGCAGTCAGCCGCTTGTGGATATATAAGTTTTTATTTCCCCGTTTATAAGTAAACCTCATGGTTGTTGTTCCTGCAGCCTGAGCAAAAGTGCAACTGAGCACACCGGTGAGAACCCAGACAGTGACCTGTATCGGGCACTGTCCTCTCTTAGGTTATAGCCCCTATTGCTATAGCCCTTGATTCCGGCTTGTGGCCTTTGGCCTTTTGGAGCTTCTGTGGGGCTCTTTGGCCTCAGAGCCTTCTCTGCCCTGTTTTACCAGGAACTGGTTCTGAGCAGCTGAGAGGTGGGCCCCAGCCACAGCAGAACCCAGATCACAGCCACAGCTCCCTGCACAGAGCAAGGCCCTCACCCAGCACCTGTGCAGACAGCCCAGGAGGCCTCTCCTGCCTCCTCCCTCCAGGACAACCTCCCCCTGCACCCCCCTCCTCAGCTGCACCAGGGTCACGGGCACAGTCACCAGAGACCACATGTGCAGGAATATTTGCAGATCTCTGCATCCTGGATCTGGGGAGCCACTTCCAAGGCTGAATCCCTCAGGCTCCAAACTCTCTAAGCTGCCAAAGCCCTGCAGCCATTATGATCTCCTCCTCCTCTGCCTCCCTCTCCCTTCACTCCCTAGTCACTGCCAAGTGCAGGTGAGTGTTAGAAGCACTGGTCTAGTCCCTGATTTGAAGCGCATGCTGCTTTCCATATTAACCTGTGTCTCATTACAAAGGTCTAAGCTACGAGTGCAGGAAGGTGGAGGGAAAATGTTTTCTCCCCTAACACCCAAGGAGAGCAAAGAATTAAGGGGAGATCTAAAAAGTGCAGAGAGGGGCCTTCATTGGTCCTGCTGGGCAGGAGCTGGGGCCTTTCCAGGGGTCTAGGTGTGGTCCCCTGGGTGTCCATCACGAGGGGTGTTATTGAATTCTCTTTGGGGTGTTATTGAACTCATCTTATTGATAGGGGCTAAAGAAGGGGAGATCGGTAAGACACTAAGCAGTTACAGTAGGAAATCTGTGTGCGCATGCATACACACACACACACACACACACACACAGAGTCTGTGGCCTGTCTGCTCTGAGTATATATTCTAGCCCAAGGATATGTCTCAAGGAGTGCTGGGAGCAGAGCTGTCTGCAGAGCAGCCTCAGCACAGGGACAGGCCTGAGGCCAGGAGGCAGTGAGGAGCTCCAGAGCCGCACATCACAGTCTCCTGGTGGCAGTGAAGACTGCTCACGACTGAACTCGCTCTGTTCGACTCACTATAGAAAGGCAGCTGGAAATGAAATGTTAAGACAGTTTCTTGAGGGTGTTAACCCCCCCACACACTGATTAAAGTGCACTTTATTCTTTCCTTTCTTTTAAAGATTTATTTATTTATGCATACAAGAGCTGGGATATAGGTCAGAGATGGGGGTGGTAGGGGAGTGGTGAAAGAGTTCACCAGAAACAGAATGATAAGCAACACAGGCAGATTTGACTGAAATAAGTGCTGAGGGGAACTGGGGACAAGACAGAAGAAATTTGCCAGGCTGGGGATAGCTGGGACTTAACCCCTTGCACCACCAGGGAGGCCCATTAAGGAACACTTCAAAGATTTTATTCGCTCTACTTTATTGGCACTGGGTGGTGACAGGGAGCCCAAACTCCAGTCTTTGGGTTACATTACCAGTCTACCGCCCAACTAACTAGACAGGAGCCTCTCTGGACCAGGAGCTCTGTCATTTCACCTATGTCTCCCTGCCTTGCTTTTTATTTTTAGCCCTGAACTAATCTATACTAGCCTATAATATCCTGTGTTTGGAATAAAGTATAAGTTTTCAGATTCACTTTTACTCAGAATCACTTTGACCACCACCATTTCTTTAACCACCATTTCTTTACCTGTGGGGGATGGGTCTTGGGGATTCATTTCCTGGCCAAAGTCACAAGGACTGTGGCAGTGGAGAGGGAGAGGGAGCCCAGCCCTGCTACCCTCCAAAGGGGACTCAGCGTCCACCCTCCTTCTTTGGACTTCCTAGGGGCTTGCCAGTTCCAGTAAACTCTCATTCAGCTCCCACACAGCCCCCAAAAGTCTTCTAATAATGTTTAAATAGGGTCTCCCTGGTGGCTTAGGGGTTAAGTCTCAGCGCTATCACCCCTAAGGTTTCAGTAGTCTGAGTTTGATGTTGGCCAGGCAGCTAATTCATGGCCAGGGAGCTAACTCATGGCGCAAGACCTCTGGGGTCTCACCTGCTGCTCCCCTCAGCAGTGTATGTCAGTAAATCTGCCTGTGCTGCTCTATTCTGTCTCTGGTGCATCCTCTCACCAATCACACACCCCACCTATGGCCTACACCCCAGTTCTTCTACTCAAATATAACATTTAAAAAATAATAATTTAAAACTACAATAACACTAATAATAAGGGCCTCCCTGGTGGGGCCAAGGTTAAGCTCCTCACTGTGAAGCATCACTCCCCCTAGCCCACAGCAGTAGGGAGGGGACTCACAGGGCACAGCAGACCTCTCCTGCCTTGATCTCTGTTCCCCTCAGCAGTGTATTTCAGTCTATCTGCCAGTTCTGCTCCCCACTCTGGTGAATCCTCTCACCTCCTGCAACTCTGTCCTGAACCCCTGCTCTCGTATGCATAAATAAATCTTCAAAAAAATAACAACAATAATACCGTTAGGTTTGTGGCACAGCGTTTAAGAAATGACTGCATTACAAGGGTAGCAAATCCTCCTAGTTCTGGGAGGGTGGGAGAGGCCCCGAGGGTCTGGGCTCCGGATTTGGGGTGTTCTGGCATCTAAGTGATGCTCCCCTACTCCACGAAGACTCAGAAGTTCCCTGTTGTACAAAACAGTCCCCAAACGCCAACCTGCTTCCAGTCCCCCCTAGTCTGCGCTACAAACTTTTTTCCCCCACTCACGTTTGGGGCTCCTGGATTCACAAGCCTGGGGGCTTTTTCTCTCGGCGATGACCTCTTCGCAAAACGCCGGTTCAGCTTTCAAGATGGAGACCGACTAGCAGGAGCCTCAACTCGCGGGGCGGAGCTTGGAGGGCCGCAGGCGCTGAGGCAGGTGCAGAGAGCGCTAAAGCTCTCTGGGCCCCATCTCAGCGACAGGAAACGAACTATTTTGTGACAGAAAAGCAGAAAGGAGGCGCTTTGAGCAGGGCGGGGGAGTGCGAGGCACGTAGGTTTCGGGTTCGCAACCGCTCGGCTGTTGCTCTGCAGGTGGCGAAAATGCGCGCAGCCGACGACCCCGGATTCCGCGGGCCCTAGAGGGGGTGGGGCCCGGCAGCCGCTTCTTTTAAGCATTTTCCCGGGCCTGCAACGTGCAAACTATTCTCCAGCCCGAAAACACTCCCCCATCCCCATCCCCATCCCCACCCCCACCCTCCACCCAGCCGCCCCGGAAGCCCTGTTGCAGTGGGGCTCCCCCAGCTCGAAGGCAAAGCGAGGAGCAGGAGCCGGGAAAAACCCACCGCGGTTCCCCTTCCTTTGGGGAGTAACGCAATGTAGACCCGCTGCGGCTTCCAGAAAGACTGGACTTCCCTGAAACTGGAAGGACAGATACTTTCCCACGTACAAAATGGCAGGGCGAGCACGGACTCGGGTCCCCCTACCTGACTGTCCAGGTGCTCGCACTCACCTTGAGGTGAAAACTGTCAGGCTGACCCGTCGATTAGCTGAAGTTGGGACAAACATGGTCTGTAGACTGAAAGTTTCAGGGAACACCTGGTAACTCTCAAGGTCACAGGCACCTCTCTGTACCCTAGTTGCTTGGGGGCTCAGACTTTGAGAGACATCTCTGAGCCCCCCCTGTAAAACCCACCAGGTAAATAAAGAAACTTCCCTGCTCCTCGCTGCGTGCTGCTGGCTTTCTGGATGGAATTTCTGCCCTAACAACCTGCACTTCCCCTCTCTCCGAGTACAGGTTAGTAGGAGAGTGTGGGTAAGAGAGGGCTGGAAGGAGGACCTGTTGAAGAAAGAAGGAAAGGAAGGGTACAGCTGAACCACTTGGGCTCACGTGAAAAGTAAAGAAATCTTTACCATTAATATGCTACCTCTTAGAACAAGAACAGATGGGCTGGGTTTTGTTTTTAATAACCAAAGCACAAATTTTAAAGAGGATAGTATTTGAAACCCAACTTGATTAGGGTACAGGTACACAAATTACAGTGGGTCTCTTTGAAGTGCACAGCTGGCTGGGTTGTGGCAATTACATGCAGCCATGTCATCAGCACCCCATGAAGATGTTCAATATGGCCACCCCAAAAGCCAGGTGATGAAACTTGTGCAGCCATTACAAGGAAAAAGAGACATTACTGTGTTGCTAGAGAAGATGCGCCCATCAGATTTTTAGCTGGATACGCAATTATAATGCCACTTGCAGGAATTCCAGTGTTGGTAGCGACAATGAGGATGCAAAAAGAAAATGAGGTTGATTGTAGCCAACTAGGCCCTTGTCCTTTCACAGCACACAAGCATTTTTTTATAAGATCCCTCTCTTAGACCATTAAAAAATCTTTTTTCAGACCTACTTTTGCTTTGCCTTTAAGACTTTCTTCTGATTTGTTAAACCCTCTTTACTTTTTGCAGACCCTCAACACTTTACACAGACCCCCAACACTTGCTTTTATCACTTTTTTCACTTTTCTCAGACCCTCTGCACTTGCTCCAACAATCCTTTTCATCTTCAGGACCTTTAACACATCCATTTTTAATACATACTATTATTTATTTGGACTAGATGACTTAGACATACACACTGCTTTAGAAATAAAACACTTTTTTTAAAAAATAAAGACATTGAAACATAGAACAAAGTATTAATATCCAACAATGTAACCTTAAGGCATCATGCTTTGAATTATATCATTAGATTTGAATTAGTTCTTTGTTGACCAAAAATTTTGGATCGGGCTCTCAAAATTTGTTTTTACTAGAACTTATATAGGCGCCGTTGTGATAAACTCTCCGGAGGTGAAAGATAAAGACAGACAAACAAAAAGACAAACACACAGACACAGAGATCTCTTGATTTCTATTTAAATTTTTGGCCATGTGTATTAATTTAAGAGGTAGCTATGTTACTAATACTACTAATATTTGTGAAGACACTGTTTGTAAAAGAGGCTTTGTCAAATACCTTAAAAAGAACACTGTGTTTTGAGCATAGGAGAAGGGGTACATTTTTACAATTTGCCCCTTTTTAGACTTTTATTAAAATCTGTCATTTGGGATTTAATTTGAAAACTCATTATTTTAAATTTATGTATCTTTACCAAATTAGTTAATTTTAACAAGAAACTCAACCCAACAAGCACTTTTAGGAGATTTTACTCATCTAATAAGCATTTTGTAGGAGACACTGGAATGATTTTTTACCCCTAGAATAGACCAAAACAGTATCTTAAGATGGACAAAAGGAGAGTCCAGTCCCCTACAGCAGTGAAACAGCAGAGACTTGCCAATGATCTCAACACTGGAGCAAAAGGTCCAGGCAGCTGCTTGCTGAAACCAGGAGCAGCCTCTAACCAACAAGCTGTAGTGGGTTGATACTGCCCTGATATTAAACTTTTAGTCTCATGTAATCAAATTATACCCATTTGTTATAACCTTAATAATAATTGTGATTAAAATTTAAAGGCAAATAACAAAACAGCAAAACTCTAATATCAAGGATTCTGGTTTTTTCTTTAAATAATTAATTGAAAAGACTTGAAACATTTCTCCCTCCAATTGTTTTTATGAACCATTGTGCTATATATGAGTGGCTCAAAATTTGCTGGAAACAGTCTCACTTTTGGGTCTTACAGCCGCACCCAGACTATGGTGGACAGGAGGGGAAGGAGGACAAGCCCTGGCTGAGTTATGGCTTGGCTCCTCTGGACTTATGCAAACTTCATCTGTATTGGACTCTGAGGATAAATCCTCCACTCCCTGTAAAGGTGCAGTTGTTTTAATCCCTCTCCCTGCAAGCATTTCTTTACTGATGTCTATAGTCATCTTTGCTTTGACTCTTTATGGCCCATGATGACTGCTCCTGTTACTTGCCTTAATGACAGCTACACTGAGCCTCCTCTCCCAGCTCAGTATGGCATGTTTGACCTCTCTCTCTAGGTCAGACCTGTCTTTCCAGGTTGCTTCTCAAAGTTCTGAAGATTACTGCTCCTCTCACTCTGCCTTGTCTATACAGAGCACCCTTGAGCAGCACCCTTGAACAGAACCCTAGCAGTTCCTGATAAAGGAAAAGATTACCTGAGGTCCCTGTTTGGGAACCACCTGCCACAGGCCAGCTGCAGCAACAAACCAGGGTCCCCACAGGATGAGACAGCATTGGCGATGAATGGATTGGGAAAGGGGAAAGGGGACAAAAAAACACAGACACTCTTTCTAGGGTGCCAGCATCTTCCATCTTCCACTGAGAGTCTCAGCAGTTCTTTATTTATACTCTACACACAAGAAGCAGGAAAGCAGGGAGACATCATTTGTAACATTTTTTAGGAAAAACAGGGGACCTTCAGGCCCCAGTCCTGTGCAAATACATGTTTTTGAGAACAGCAGAACAACATTCATTACAGTTTCTTAGGACTGGTGCAAAACAACATGTATCCAACCATATACCAAACATTGAGGCAGATGTAATAACCCCCAGCTCCATCACAATGAACTAGCCTTTCTACCACAGGCCCCAAGCAAAAAGGAAATGTTAAAATCAAACCCCAAACTATATCTATTCCTTACCACTCCATCACCAAAAGGAGTCACTAACCCCAACCCATCCCGAACCCAATAGTTCATCATCAAAATTGTTCAGCAGCCACTTATTTTGTTTGGCAAAACAGCCAAGCTTACAACTGCCCCCCATGGGAAATTTCCAATTAGCACTTACTATGCCTTTACAAGATGGTGACAGTAATATCAGCCAAAACAGCAGAGATTGGGCAGGGGCCAGCCTTGGAGCTCCTGATTTTTCAGGGTTGTCCCTCATGCCAGACTTTTGTCACTCGGCAAAAGTAGCATGGCCCCCAACAGCCACTTACACAATATGTATTTTAAAGAAGAAAACTTGGAAGGTTAGTCACAACATTATGACAGTGATGTCTGCAGGGGGATGATAACTTGGTGACTCACACTTTGTGTGAGATGTGTTTTATCTCTTAATGTAAATTTGGATGTCTGTGGGGAGAGGGGGAGAGACAATTTTGGGTGAAAATTATTATGAAGCCAGTGCCCTAAACTCCATAACTGACAGGTTTTGGTTTTGGTTTTTATTTTTAAAGTTTAATTTATTTATTTATACATACAAGAACTGGGCTAAAGCCCAGAGGTGTGGGGAGGTGAGAGGATTCACCAGAATCAGAGTCAGGAACAGAACAGGGAGATTGACTGAAATACACTTCGGAGGGGAGCAGAGGGCGAGGTAAGAGAGGGCTGCCATACCATCTGGGTCACCTCCCTGACCGGGGATCGAACTCATGCTGCAGTGGCTACAGCTGCTTCATAGTACAGTGCGTGCACCACCAGGGATGCCCCCATAACTAACAGATTTTAAAAACTAAAATATTCACTAAAATCCAACACCATACCTTTTCTCTTTGAAAATAATACTTCACATTTTAATAGCATTGAATCTTTCTTAAGTGCTTTAGACAGACATATAAAAAATATTCATAGAAGAAGAAGATATAATGAAAAGAATGAACTGTGAGCAGGCAGGACTGTGCCCAGGTTAGACTCAGACCAACTTCAAAACCTGAATTGCGACAAGGTCCTTGGCTCAGAAACAGGCCAAATCTTGTTCCTGGAGGATCGACTTGCCCTGGCAAAAGGCTAAAGGGCTTCAGAGCAAGTCTGAAGAATGACACTGACTGGTTCATCCAAGGAAGTTTCCAGGATGTTTGGGCAATGGCAGCACCTGTGAACCATCCAGCCCTTCAGGGTGAAGCTCCCTCACGCTGGAGCCCAGGGAAACTGCACTCCCTCCCCGTCTGAGGCACAAAGGGGCTTCCAGGCCAAAGTGTCACCTGTTTTTTCTCTGTTCCAATGAAGGTTGGGGCAGCAGCAGGGAGCTGAGGAAACACAAAAAAGGCCTAGAAAGAAAACAGGAAAAATGGGGGCCTACCTGGTGGTGCAGCTGGTGAAGCAACCACTGCAGAGCAGCGCAAGTTCGATCCCCAGCCAAGGATGGGACCCACATGACACAGCAGACCTCTCCTGCCTGTCCTGTTGCTCCCCTCAGCAGTGTGTTTCAGTTGATCTGCCTGTTCTGCTCCCCACTCTGTCTCTGGTGAATCCTCTCACCTCCTGCACCTCTGGCCTACACCCCAGATCTTGTGTGCATAAACGAAATTAAAAAAACAAACTCTTCCTAAAGCAAGAAGCCAGGGACAGACCTGAGCCATCGCCCCACCTCTTGGCTCAGGAATCATGAGGCAAGTATAGAAATGCGTGATTCTGCCTTGGACTGTTCCGAAGACCACCTTAAACACCAGCCAATGATGAATCCACCCACCTCCCTCACCTCTATTATTCCATCCTCCAACGTCCACTGCAGGCAGGAAGGTGGCCTATGTGTGGGCTCCCTGCAGCCTCTCACATCTAACTGCGCATCAGCACATCTCACACAAATGACCTTTTCGTTGTAAGTAAGAACATGTCCTCCCTGCACCTCAGAGACTCCCCAGTTCTCCCTTCCTGAGCAGGTGAAAGCCCAGCCCCACCCACTGCCCAAGCCCCTCTGAGGGCCCCTCTGCCTCTAGCCTCCCCACCGTCTCTCCCAGGCTCAGTCTTGTCTCTTTCACACCAACCTCCGGACTCTGCCAGGGCTGTCTCAGGGCACCCGCCCTGCTAGGACCCCACTGCACCCCATCCCGGGGCCCCACATGACTGTCCTCACAGTTCAGGGCTCTGCCCACCTGCTCTGTTGTCACAACCTCAGCTGTGTCCCACAAACATCTGAAATAACCACCCCAGACCCTCTCACCACTGTGTAGCCCGGAATATGCTCCCCCACAGAATCAGCTCCCTGTAGTTCTTCTCCTAAGACCCTGGATCTACCAAGTCTACACTTGCATCTGGGGCTGGAGGACCAATGTCTTCTCACCCGCCAATTGGGCAGGGTCTCGGTCAGGCGTAGGTGCCCACGAGGTTATCACACGTGAGGTGGGAACTCATGCAAGGCTTTGTGGGCTTCATATGGACACCATCTGCACAGACCAAAGCGTCACCAAACCTCATGAGGGACAACATCGGCGCTATACATTCTGAGGCATGAGTAGCGGCCAGTGGGCACCCAGGACAGGAGAACACGGCCAGGAGCCAAGACGTGAATTCTTTGCCTGGGCCAGGCCAGGACTCAGACTAAGCTGACCGAGAAGCCAGATGCCTGCTAACAAAAAGTATGTCCCAGCATCTGACTATTCAGAAGCAAAGATGTTACATACCCATGAGAAAGAGAGAGAGCGAGCGAGAGAGAGAGAGAGAGAGAGAGAGAGAGACAGACAGACAGACAGACAGACAGACAGAGAGAGCACGCATCGATTTGCAAAGCAAAATTCTGCTGAAGGCCCAGAGTCCTGGGCCCCACCCTGGGGTTTCTCATTCAGGAGAGCAGGGCTGGGTCCAGAAATAACATTTCTAAGATGTTCCCTGATGAGACCAGTGCAGCATTTGAGACCCACCGCCCCGAGTCAGCCTGGTTTGGTTTCTAATATGGGAAGAGGGCTGTGGGGGAGAGAGAGGGCAGGACAAAGAGACCACACCTGGCCCCTCCTAGAACCCCACTCCCCAGAGACCCACTGATTGATTTCCTTGGGGTCCCAGGAATGGCAGCTATCCAAGTAGGGGTCGGGGGCGGGTTCAGAGAGGGGAACCCCAGACTGTGACTCCACAGCTCCTGGGCTTCCAGCAGGACCATGGGCTCCCACAGCTTCAGGTGCCCCCCACGCCTCTGCATTGACCTCTGGTCCTTGTTCTACTGCATCTTGGCTGTTAAAGAGCTCTGGGTGTGTGTCTCTGTAAAGATGAAGCCACACAGTCTGACAAGATGAGCAGACATGGAATGACAAAATAGGCCCATATGAGGGCCCTGAAATTGGCTAATGGCATCAACCAAATGCCCCAACCAGTACTACCCAAGTGATTTTCTATTGTTGGAACCTGTGTCCTCCTGGACACTAGGGGGCGCGCTCAGCTTGCTGGAGCTGCAAGTTTTGGGGCCCTCCCAATTGGGCTTTTACAGTTATATCAGAAGTGGCTAGGATCCTTCACCAAACAAAACCCAATTGTTCATTTACCATGTCTCATATACTTTTTAATGATGAGAGAAAATTGTGTATGGAAATTTAAATAAAATGTACTGAATTAAAATAGTAGTGAATAATCTTTGTTCAAAAGATAATAAAATTCTTACAAAGCTTTTTATTTTAAGGTTAAAAAAAAGTTTTTTCCTTTCCAGATTCTTCGAGTGTGTTGGTTTTTGGTTTCTTTTTACTACACTTAGTTTTTCATCTTTGGAATATTTTTTGTTTCCTGCTTTGATTTGGTTCAAAATTCAAAACTTCATAAAGAAGTCTCTCTTTTACCCAGACCCATCCCTGACACGAAGCTCCTGCATTGCATAATTCTTCCAGAGAAGTTTATGCATATGTGTGCATCGTCTTCCTCCTTTCATACTACCATTAGCTGCTCATGTTTTGTTGCATTACCCGGGAGTTGTAGTGGATGAGCCCCCAAACATGTGACGTGAAGTGATGGGAAGAACTGGAAAGAAGGAAGCACAGCACAGAAACAACAAAAGAGGTTGAAAGACACAGGCCACTCTCTAAGGCAAAGGCACAGGGGTACAGAAACAGACAGCAGGCCTGAGCTTTATGCAAGGACAGACGAAAAGCACAAGCAGCTCCCTCGACCACCAGAGGGTCCGGAATGGGTCGCAGTGGTGAAGCCAACTTCCGGGTGTGTACAGTTATGCTCCTGCTTTGGGTGCAGGGGATGAGCTGTGTGATCAAGCAGCACCTTGATGGGTCAGCCTCGGCCAACGTCCCCACAGAGATTAACTGGTGATGGTGTCATGGGCTTTTCTTGGTACTGACTTTTCTCTCTTGTTATGTCTCCTGGGGGACCCATGTCTCCAGGTGTCCCAGCCCGTTAGCCTCCTGTTATGTTCCCCAGGGCCCCAGTCCCTGCCTGTCTGTCAAGGTCTAACCCCCTCATCACGCTCTGCTGCACCAGGCTTTCTCACCCAGAAGGATGTACCATGGCGTCCCCCCCCATGAGAATACCAAGAACAGTCTGTGACTTTCTTTAAACTTTCTTGGTCCTTCAATGTGTAGATACACAATGCTTTTTAAACAACTTCCCCTGCTGAACGACACTTGGGTTCTTCAGTTTCTCCTTCTTTTTTCCTCTTGCTTTACAAACTGTCACAGTACAACATAGAATATAGTTGTTTTGCAGATACACAAGTGTTTTGGGGGACATGGTCCCAGAATTGGGACTGCTAGGTGTGGGCATTTTTTAATTTGCACAGAAATTGCCATATTGTTCTTCATAAATAAGTTGCCAGTGTGTGAAGTATTTGAGTGTTGGTCTTGGTGCAGCTATTTTCAAACTATGAAAATACACAGATATGCACTGAGGAGCTAGTGCTGTGTAGAGATGATAGTCTAAATCCTGAGATGGAATGAAACGACAGCCTTGGGGAAGGTGGTGGGAGCAGAGCAGGCAGCCCAGGTGGGCCCTAATCCAGGTACATCTGAGCAAAAGATTAAGAAGGAGCAGTCAGTGGGTAGGAGAAAACGAGAACTGTAGGTTGTCACCGAAGCTTTAAAGAGGTGTCTGCAAGGAGGTATGAAAACTATCACCTCCATCCGCGTCAGGTGGCATCACCTGGTCAGGAGGTGCCTGATTCCACCCCCTGGGCACACCCTGCAGGAGCACATGCCCGGACCCCAGTGCGTTCTCTGCAGCAAAGTCTGGGACAAAACATCTGAAGGTCAGTGAGGAGGAGAAGAGATAAATGATGGCTCGTGCAACATAAGTGTTGATGGATCCTGTTGGTATTTTTTTTCATAATGTATAATATTCCATTTTCATGACAGGATAAACACATTCTGTAAACCTGTTCTTTTTTCAAATTTTGAATGATTTATTTTAGATTAGTTAAATGTTAGGTTAAAAATAGCAAGTAGTTATTTATAGAATATAACATATTCTATACATAACTTGAGTACAAAGAAAAGAACGAATTTATACAATTTGAAGTCTCTCCCAAAGGACAGACTTAGAGAAGTATAAAGGAGTGCCCCAAGTTCTAGACACCACACTGCAGGCAGCCCCTGCCTGTGCAGTGCTGGCTGAGACACACACCTCAGAACCCACCTGAGCACCGTCTGGGCCTGCTCCGTTCCCTACACGCAGCAAACACTGTAACGATGTTCCAAGCATCAGACCTGGGTGGTGACCCATCAAGATTTCTGTTCAGTCTTTTTTCTTTTAGTAGATCTAGTTCTAGTGATCTGTGAAGGAAATCCAAGGGATTGAGCAGAATAAATGACAGGAGAGAGCAGTCCGGCGTGTGGGGAGGCTGCTGGGGGTAGAGAGAAGACAGAGACGTTTCCAGCACAGCTGCTGACAGAGCATGTTAGTGACCCTGACCAGGACAGACAGACAGACAGTCTTTGTCAGAAGAAGTTATCTGACAAAGAATCTCTACCCAGAGTATACATATAATCCCATGAATTCATGGGGGACAAGTAACAAGCATCTCAAAATAGAAAAATATTTAAGTGGGCATTTTACAACAGAAGATACATGAATGGTCAATGTGCACATGAAAAATTCTCAAAACCTTTCATCACAGGTCCCAGGGACGATGCAAGCAGAAGCGCGGTGAGAAATCACTGCACCCACTGCAATGGCTGAAAGTTAAAGATTAGTAACAATCAAGGTTGTCAGGGCGTGGAACAACTTAATTCTCATCTATTCCCCTAAAGCACATAAAATCCACTTTGTGACAGTTTCCTATCTTTGCATAAAGTTATTAAACAATAACTTTAGGACCAGCATTTACATTCCTAGGTGTTACTCAAAAGAAATGGAGATCTGGGCCTTCCTGGTGTCCTAGGAGTTAAGTCTCCAAGCTCTCACAACTATGGCTTGAGTTGATCCCCGCAAGGAGGTGACCCACATGTTGCAACAGCCCTCTCCCGCCTCACCCGCTGCTCCCCTCAGCACTGTGTTTCAGTGTTTTTCCTGTTTTGTTCCCCATTCTGTCTGTGGTGAATCCTTTAACCTGCTGCACCAGGTTAGGTCAGGTGAGCAGAGGTCAGATGCCGCTCCTGCTCCCAGGTGGTGCCTGGGCTGAGCTTGGCTGTGTGGGGAGGGTGTTATCTCTGACCATGCAGTTCCAAGTCAAAATCCAACTGCCCAGCCCACTGGGTTCTCAGCCCTGTGTCCTTATCTCAGTGGCAAAAAAGTTAATGAGCTTTCTACTCTCGAGAATACTGCCAGTAAAATGCAACCCAAATAACTTCATTCAATAAGGTAAGAGATAAAACAACCAGTATTTAGCAGAGGCTTATTACGCAGTCTCACCATCTAAGTCTCCTTCTCCAGTGCGGACACAGTGGCAGCCCTGCCCTCCCTCTGGGCTCAGGACTCAGGGGCAGGGCAGAGGAGGGACCAGGGTCCCTGCAGAGTGGGCGCATCCCAGGGCTCAGTCAAGGTGGGGACACAAGAGCAGGGAGCCAAGCAGAAGGTCCCTGCAGACTGGGCTCTGGGTGCACAAGGAGACATGCGCTGTGACGCTGTGCAGGCGCAAGCAGCACCACCTTCGCCTTCCCTCCACTCCAGTGCTCTGGTCCCCACCTGCTCAGAGGATGCAGACAGGCATCACTTTCTCTGCTGCCTGAGGGAGGCTGGAGACGCCTTCCCCTCTGGGTCATGACCAAGGCCATCGCCTAAACCACCTCAGGTCAGAGTCTGCGGGTGAGCATGAGTCACCCACCACACTCAGCTGCTACTCTGCCTTTGCCATGCGAGGAGAATGTGGAACAGCATCTGTGCACCACGAGCCCAGTGTGCTGACGTGACTTTGGTGCTGCCGATGGCAGGAGAGACGGGGAGAAATGAAAAGTCCCAAGGCCCTCGCCTGGAACATCTCAATCCCACCGTCTTGTTTCTTGGTTTCCAGATTTTCCCATTTCTCTGTCTCTCTCTGTCTCTCTCTGTCTCTCTCTCTCCCTCTCTCTCTGCCTCTCTCTCTCCCTCTCTCTCTCTCTCACTGTTGTTCATATTTATAGGATATTTGATGTCCCCCTCAGGTGTAGTCCCCGGGTCTCCCACCCCCACTCCACCGTGAACCATCACCATCGTCCCTTGCGCTCCTCTCTGCCCTAGCTTCACCCCCTCCTCTGCGGCAGCATCACATCTGTAGTTTGCTGCAAGTTTTGTCTTTTCACCCTGTGTTTGCTTTCCCTATGCTCCTCCTCTATGTGAACACTCCGATATTTTATTTTTCCCTCTAACTTACTTCACTGAGTATAATCTCTTCTAGCTCCATCCAGGACGCAGTGAATGGCGTGAGTTTATCTTTCTAATCGTGGAGCAGTGTCCCATGTGTATGTACCTTGTCTTCTTGATCCAGTCACCTGTTTGGGGGCATTTATTTATTTATCTGAGCTATTGTTAACAGCGCTGCAGTAGACACAAAAGTGCAGGTTTTGGGGCTCCCTGGTGGCGCAGGGGGCTGAGCGCCACACTGAGAAGCATCCAAGCCACTGCAGCATGAGTTCGAACCCCTGCCAGGGAGGTGACCCACCTGGCGCAGCAGACCTCTCCTGCCTCGCCCGCTGCTCCCCTGAGTGGTGTGTTCTGAACAGTGTGGTCAGGCTGCCTGTTCTGTTCCCCACTGTCCCTCTCACCCCCTACACACTGGCCTGTGTCTCAGTTCTGGTATGCATGAATAAATAAATCTTTTTTTAAAAATAGAAGCGTCTGTTTCCTTTCAAGTAAGTGTTTTTGAGCTACTTCGGTAGATTTCCTAGAAGTGGAAATATTTCATAGATGGGTCATTTTTAGTAATTTGTGGCAATTCCACAAATTTCCATAGTGGTTGGACCAGTTTGCATCCCACCAGCAGTGTAAAAGGGATCCTTTTCTCCACATCCTCCCACCATTTGTTGTTCCCAGATTTTCTTTTGTTTTGTTTTTTAATAAGGGCATTCTCACTCTTGTGAGGTGGTCTCTCGGGGCTTGATCGGCACTTCCCTGATTATAAATGACCTTGAGAATTTTTTCATATACCTGTTGCCCATTTGTATTTCCCTTTTGGATAAGTGTCTTTTTGTTCCTCTGCCCATTTTTTGACTGGGTTGGTGCTTTGTTTTTGTTGAATTGTGTCCACTCTTTGTAGATTTTGAAATCTTCCCTTATCAGTTGTGTGGAATGCAAATAGTTTCTCCCAGTCTGCGGACTAGCTCTTCATTGGGTTATTATCTCTTTTGCTGTGCAGAAGCTCTTTAGTTTCATGTAGTCCCAGCTGTGCATCTTTTCCTTTATTTTCTTTGCTTCTGGGATAAGTTCTTAAAAATGTTTCTGAGATGCATGTCATGGAGTGCTGACCTACACTTTCTTCCTTGGATTTAAGGGTTTCAAGTCTTTTCCCTGCACTGAAGTTCCACACATCCTTTTTATCACAGCAGCTATTACAAAAGCATGACTGAATGTCATTCTCTACCACACCCAAAACCTGTCAGCACCCTTGAAATGAGACTTTTGACATTGTAAATGCATTCTCTCCCCTCTATCCCTTATCTCTCTCTCTCCTTCTTTCTCCCTATGTCCACTCACCCCACCCCTCCCCGGCCCCTGCCTCCTGCCCCTGCAACAGCCACCCAGCTGCCATCCGTCCTCCCGCTACTGAGATGGCTCTCAAACCTACCCCACAGAACAGCACCCCAGACATGCTGAAAAAGGTGCTTGGATCACTAAAATAATGAGAGAAAAGGCCAAGAGAGATGTTCTGAACAAATCCAAGATTTTACCAAAATGTTGTAAGGCCTCTCGGGTGATTGTGGCAGTAAAGTGCCAGAAAGAAAATTCTGCACAGAGAGAATGTCTAACTGTGTACTATGAGGATCCAGCCTTTCATGAAGAATGTAAACTGGAATACCTGAAGGAAAGGGAAGAATTCAGAAAAACTGGAATTCCTAACAAGAAAAGACTACAGAGGCTTCTCACACACATGATGCAAATGTTCAAATGATACTCAGGAACTCTAATATTCATGAAACCACAATCACCTAAAAAGTTGCACTCACAAAAGGGTGTTTGCTTCATCCTAAATTATAGAAATACTGATTTTTAGCTATAATAAAGACTTGTAAAAATTGAAGAAAAAAAGATGAAAGAAAAAGACAGAAGCAATGCCTTTGATATTCAAAGGGAAGATCCTGGCATGTAATTATTCACTCAAACTATCAGTCAAGGGGCCTCCCTGGTGGCTCAATGGGTTAAGCAATGCACTGGAAGCAAAATGCAACCACAGCAGCAGGAGTTGGATCCCTGCTGCCTCCAGGGAGCTGACCCACGTGGCGCAGCAGACCTCTCCCAATCGCCCACTGCTCCCCTCAGCAGTGTGTTTCAGTCGATCTGCCTGTTCTGTTCCCCACTCTGTCTCTGGTGAATCCTCTCACCACCCACACCTCTGGCCTGTACCCCAGTTCTTGTGTGCATAAATAAAAAAATAAAAAGAGTTGAACATAGAGGGTACACTAAAATGTTAAAAAATAATAAAAAATAAAAAATGGGCAGAGGACACTCCCCTCCCAACACTGCCCATCTGAGACTCTGTGGGAGTTTCTTTTCACAAACCTGCTCCTTTCAGGGACAGCTCCTCTGACCACTTGTGTCTGTGCAAATCTCATCTCTTTCGACCTCTCTTTTCTTTTAAAGAAGATTTACTTTTATTTATTTACACGTACAAGAACCGGAGTGTAGGCCACAGATGTAGGGGGGTGAGAGGATTCACCAGAGACAGAGTAGGGAGCTGAACAGGGGATCTGCAGAGATACACTGCTGAAAGGAGACGTCTGTGCCATATAGGTTAGCTGCCTGGTCAGGGACCAAACACAGCTGCAGTGGCAGGCAGTGGATTTATAGTGCAGAGACTTAACTCCTGCAACACCAGGGAGTCTTTGCCTTCAACTTTTCTTATATAATAAACCAGCCCATTTAGATATATAAAAAAAATAAGGAACATAAAATTGCTCTACTAGACAATTGAAATGGTTATTATTAAAAATTTTTCATTTAATTAACCTATTAATTAATTTTTATTTTTTTAAAGATTTATTTTATTTATGCATACAAGCACTGGGGTACAGGCTAGAGCCATGGGAGGTGAGAGGATTCACCACAGAGAGCAGGGAGCAGAACAGGCAGATCAACGGAAGTACACTGCTGAGGGGAGCAGTGGGCACAGCAGGAGAGGTCTGCTGCTCCATGTGGGTCCCCTCCCTGGCCAGCAGCAGAGATCAAACTCGTGCTGCAGTGGCTGCGGCCTGCCTCACAGTGCGTTGCCTAACCCACTGTGCCACCAGGGAGGCCCTATTAATTAATTTTTTAAAAAGATCTTATTTATCTATGCATACAAGCACTGGGGTACAGGCCAGGGTCCAGGGAGGTGAGAGGATCCACCAGAGACAGAGTGGGGAACAGAACAGGCAGACTGACTGAAGTGCACAGCTGAGGGAAGCAGCCACATGAAACTAGATAGAAATCAGGCTCACTGGCCCAATCCTTGACATCTTTAATGTGTCTGCTTTTTAGTAGGCTATACAGGTGATTCCCTGCACTAAATGTTCTGGCCACATGGGGGTGAAGGGAGATACCAGAGAGGAGATGCAAAGGAATCCAACCCAGATGGGAGCACATCATAGGGGGGCCAGGAGGGATGAAGGTAAATTGGATAAATGCCTACAGTGTCCTCACTTCTTCAAAGAGTCATACAAAGAGAACAAATACCACAGTAAAATTGTGAAAATACGTAGAAAATGTCAGACAAAACCATTGACCTCAGGGAGAACAGAGTTGTACAGCTGCTAAAAGGACTAATATTTACCTAGTTATGGAAAAGAAAATACTGAATGCCTCAACTATATACAATCTGTCTGTGGGAAGGAATCACTCTATGAAGGAATGGGAAGAATAAAAGAAAAATAAAATATGTACTATTAACAACCGCATCAGTCACTGTGTCATGCCACAACCCGAAAATAAGCAGCAGTACTAAAGACACATACTGAGATGAAAGTAAAAGCCAATAGAATGATCTCAAAATATTGAAAGTAGTTACCTGGAAAAGGCAGAAACTGAGAAGAGGCACAATGGTGTCAATTTCAAGAGAAATCTTGCACAAATATTTTTATTACAAGCAGTTGTGCCTGATTCAAATAAAGGTAAAAAGTTGCATGAGTATGAAGTGTCTGTCTAATGGCAGCTGAATAAAAATGACACTTGATAATTAAATGCAAAATACTTGAATGAAACCTTAAATGTACATGGCGTGAATGATATCACCTGAATAATAACACAAAATATGTCAACGTACACAAACCTGAAAACATGTATGAACGAACTCCTTTTTCCAATTTCCTTACTGTTCACCCTGTGAAACCTGGTAAGAGAAAATGGACCTTCATCTCCCTCTTCTTTCCACGCAGGTCTTGCTGCCCACTGGGCTCCCCTCAAATGGTAGGTTAGTGGGTGGTGCCCCCACCCCTGTGATCTCTGTCATCAATGTTTAACTGAGTAAGGGTAAGTCATTCCTGACCAAGAAGAGTTAGCTACCTGTGTGCCCCCCAAAGTGAGGAAGCACAGGGTCAGTTGGAATCACCTCACTTCCCCATAGTCTTGCAGAAATCTCACTGAACTGAGATTCCATGTTCACTTATTCTTTCCTCAACTCAGTCCACATGTGCCCAGAAACCACTTCATCCAGAAGCTGACTGGCCCCTATTCTCCATGGTGGGGTTGTTATAGGCAGGCAGAGGGGCAACACAGGAACCCCCAAAATTACCTGCTCAATGCCTTCTGCCTTCTGCCTTCTTAACACAAAACATAACTGGTGTATGAAACCTTCCATGCAGAGGAATTTTAATGCAATTAGTGTGCAATACAGAGAAAGGAAAGAAGAGTTTCAAATCAAACACCCACAATTACCATTGCCTCATGGGTTCATGCCTAGCCAAACAGGGTCGGCCCAAAACAGGACTGCCGAGGCCCAAAGACTTGCCACAAGTCTAAGGCTCCTTCTGATGTGCACCCATAGAAAGTGGCAGAAGAGGCCAGGCAAATCTTCAAAGAAGGGAGAAAAAAATCAAAACAGACGTCAAGATAAACGCTGCCCTCATCCACCTCCCTACGGTTGTCACCCACATTTCTGTCTCCTTCCACGTACCCCTGAAAGTCCAAGGCCAAGGACCAAGTGCAGCTTCTTCACATGTCTCTGCTCCTTGTGCCTCCTCCAGATCCTCCTCATTCTCCCCTTCCTTCCTTCTCCCAGTCTTCTCTGGCTTCTCCTCCATGCTCAACTCCAACCTGCTTCAGGTGGGGCACCTGACCCTGGAACCTCCCCTTTCCCTGGAAATAACCCTCTTGCAAGGTCACCCCAATGCACTGTCCCTGTCTCCTCCCAGCATCAGCTCTGCTCCACCACTTGAGCTTCCACTGTCAGAACAGTTTACCCCCAGGCTCAGCCCCTGGGCACTGGCCCCAGATGCCCCACTCGAGCTTCTCCTACTCTCACTTCTCACCCCCACTTCTCCCACTCTCCTGCGAGTCTGTCAGCACCTGGGAGCTGGGAGTGTTTAGAGCCCTATTTACCTCTCCATCTCCCCACAACCTCACACCATCCCTTCCCAACCGCATGAAATAATACACAGACCAGATATGCATGTTTAAAGAGTTGTAATATAAAATTGCATAGTATCGCACAAATGGAGTCAAAAGGTGTGCGTGACCTGCACTGACATGCAGAGTGACAGAGTAACGAGGAAAGCTGGTGTGAGTCGCCTCAGGAAGTACCAGCAAAAAGATGGTTCCAGTGCTAATTGAAAACAAGACAGTTAGTGTCAGAGTCCAGCTCCGGTGAACAGGGCTGAGGAGAGGCGCAGACACAAAATAGTTTTTACAAAGCGGGTCCCAGGGGACGCGAGGTCTCTCAGTCTGGGCTCAAGGGTCCCAAGTGTCAGGCACAGCTCATATTTATTGAGAAAATCCGCCCCTCTTTGCTTAGTTACAAGACAATGGTTTGTTCTTTCATTTCTGGGTATTCAGCTTTACTCCGGTGCACATTCACCGCCCAGGTTCTGCTCGCTCAGGCTGCACTGCTCTCCCTTCTAATCTGGTTACTCCCCAGGCAATGGTTTCACGGGCACAAGAAGGAATATCCTGACCTGTGCACGGGCCAGTCTTCCAGCCCACGCTGATCACTCTTGTAGCCATGACCAGTCTTCCGCCATGACCCAAATAATTTTCTTGTTTCAGCCTCCACGCCTTAGCGGTCTCCAACAAATTATCGTATACGACAGCACTGTCCTGCGATATATAAACATCAACATAATAAAAAATATATAATAGTTAAATGTGGCAAAGATGTAAGCACTTCAAATACATTAATTTTTATCCTGTAACAATATAGTATTACAAGAGAAAAAAAACTATTTTGCAGTTTCATAGATGAGAAGATGGAGGCACCAAGAGAGAAAGTGCTGGCAGGAGAAGCACAGGCCCTGAGTCCTCGCCAAACGTGCAGCAGCTGAGCGCCACGGTGGAGTCCCTGGACTCAGGCGCTGACAACAGAGGCTGAGGGCCTGAGGCCGGCACAGTGCGGGTCCGACCGGTGACATAAAGGTCCCTTGTCAGCACGGGGCTCAGGTCTTCAGGCTAACGGGACCTGGGGAAAGACACAGTGAGCGTCCAGTTGGTCGCAGGATGTTGCCTTCTGTTCCCTCAGAATTCCCCTTTGGCTGCGCCAGAGACACAGTCTGCTTCTCTCTGAGGGAAGATAACACCCATTTCTCCCTCTCACCCCACTCCAAGGCCTGCCGGTCTCTCTACTCCACAGCCACGAGTCTACACCTCCATCACCTGGCCCTGCCCCCAGCACCACCAGGCGAGATCTTGAAAGGGCCAGACTGAAGGAGAAGACCCAGGAGCAGAAACCCAATGGCCCCTCTCCAGCCCTGACCTTCCCCTTCTCAGTGCAGGGTCCCTGAGAGAGAGGTCAGGCCCGGCCTCCAGGCCTAGGGGTGCTCACATGCAGATGCTTCTCTCCTCAGCTTCCAGCCTCCTCTCCTCACAGGCACCTGCACCCCAGGGCAACTGCCTGCTCCCTCATATCCCACACCCCTAACATCCCCTGCAGCTCAGCCTGCTCCCGCCTCAGCCCTGACCAGCAGCTCCTGACTGCACGTCCATGGGGATCCCATGTGTCGCCACTCTGGGCTGATGGGCCCTGGAGCAACCAGGCTCACACAGGCCCCACACACTCAGGATGTCCTTGACCTCCTGCTTGGAGTCTCAGCTCCACCCAGATGCTGCTGCCTGGCTGAGGCTACCCAGGCCCTCCCTCCTGCCCAGGCACCAGCTCTCTGCCTTAAGGGGTCGCTTCTCAGGGCCTGAGGACTCTGGAGACCCCCAGCCTGAGGCTAGGTCTGCCCTCTCTGACCCTGGACTGCCAGGGTCACCACCCCCAGCTCCCATCTGAGCCCTCTGAACCAGGGAGCTCCCCGAGACTCCTGTGCACTGTACACGCACCCCAGAGCCGGCACGGAGGGAATCCCAGCAGCTCACCCAGCGACCATCACAGCGTCTGCTTTGGTCATTAAAGTAGAAAATTTGGAAATTAGCTCCTGACTTTCACATTCTTTTCTCATCCAACTCCCAATGACAAAAGCTGCAACATTCTGACCCAAGGGGAGGGGTGCAGGCAGGTGAGCAGGAGACCCACAGACCTGCCCACTGAGCCCCTCGCTGGGGATGGGGAGAGGCCCAGACAGGAAGGACTAAAGGAGTCTCCTCTCCCCCCACCGTCTCCCCAGTGTAAGCTCCCACTAGGTCACAGGCGCTCCTGCTGCTTGTGCCCCCAAGTCCATGATGACCCAGCCCCACCCCGACGCCCCATGGTGCCCAACACACCCACAAGCCCTGGGGAGCCTGAGAGCGGGACAAGCCTGGGAGAGCTGAGCAGGGACCCACCTCTGCACCCACCACCCCCAGCAGGAGGCCCTGGCTCTGGGCAGGCTAAGGGTGCACATGTGGTCCCCAAACCCTCACAAGGACCCCACTTCCTGCTGATGTTCCAGGGTCGTCATCCCTCTCCTAGCTGTAGGGTGGACACTGAGACCCTGGTCACAGGCAGGAGAGCCCCTCCCTCGCCCACCCACAGCCCATGTCTCAACTCAACTAGCCCAAAAATACCGAAGAAGGACAGCAGCCACAAGGAGGACAGCACCAAAGACAGTGGGGACAATGACAGTGACGCCCAGGGACACAGCTGGCTCTGGATGCTGAGGCACCTGCACCTGTCCTAGAAAAGGTCTTATTTTAACCTGAGCACCCAGAGCCACAGGCCTGCTCTCCGCCCCATCCTAACCCCTGACCCTACAGGGGCTGATATCCTCGGGTCACCCCAGGCTCACCACAGGTCACGGTGCAATTCCAGTTGTGTTCCACAGAGCAGGTGACCCTCTGCTCCTCTCTTGGGGAACCCTTAGGGCCACCTAGGCCCCATAGGTCCCATTCTCGGCACACAGGACACCCCCTGGCTGCTGGGCATCGGGGCTCAGGGGTTCATCGTCCTGAAGACAGATCAGAGAGATGTTCCAGGGAGAGAATCCAGATGCCCAGCACGTCACGCTGACCATGCCCTCTGAGGCCCGGCTGCAGGTCACAGTCACCGCTGGGGGCACCGGGAAGAAGCACAGTCAGTGAGGCCAAGGCCAAGCCCTGCACCCAGGAAGGAGGACGGAGAGACCAGGGCTGCTCACCCCACCTCCATCACTGACCCCAGCATGACCCGGCCTTCTCCAGGTGCTTCTGCACCAGGCCCCCAACTCCTCAGGCTGGTGGGAGGAGGGCCAGGACCACAGGCTGGTGCTGGGGGGATGTGAGGGGCGCTCCTGCTCAGTGGGGCCAGGAGGACTCTGATAGACAGGATGGGAGCCAGCGGGGTGACCTCCAGCCTGAGGGTGCCCCTCCTTCCTGACACCCACAATCCCGCTCAGTGGTCTGAGCTCCCCTAGACTCTGTGCCCTGCCCACCTCGTGTCTCTACCCGGGGCTTGAACAGCACAGGTACCTCATGGCACCGCACCCCTGAGGCCCTCAGGTAGCCACAGAACTGGAGGGTCCCCTCGGGCAGAGCTAGGAGGCTGGGCTGGGGTTCTGGGGTGCCCAGAGTCTCACCTGTTCTCTCACTGAAGCCCGTCCAGGATTCCCAATGCCTCTGCAGGTTTCCACAAAGGTCACCACGCACCTGGACCCAGGAATTCTTGTTGTCGGTGCTCTCTGTGTCCAGGATTTCTCGATTCCCATAGCCCAGGGCTGACCTGAGGTGTGGGCTGCTGTCCATCCACGGGTGGTCTCGTCATAGAAGAGGAAGGGCTCCCCATTACAGAAGAACCGCCTGAAGGCCCTGGTGGGGGTGTCTTCCTGGACCTCACAGCCCCAAACCTCCTGGAGGGAATGCGAGCCCACCCCAACACACCAGCAGTGACTCCCCCATCCTGTGTTCCTCTGACACCCCAAGTGAGAAACTCACACCACCCCCACCTCCACTTTCCTCCTCATCTCCCTGTGCCTATTAAAAAGATTCACCAGTTTGCTGAAATCCATACACCCCCATTCTCACAGCACCCCGGGAAATCAGGCAGAAAGAGACAAGCCCCACCGGCTGCCCTAACATTCCTGGGAAAGGCCCCCCATCACTGCCCCCTCACCTCCTTTCTGCCTCTTCTTCCTGATGTCTGCC
>JAGFMF010011724.1:103934-118955 GCA_019455555.1 Galemys pyrenaicus
CTCTGGGCCATCAGGCCACCGAGTTTTAGCATAACTGTTTTAGCCTTTCCTGAGCTGCCTGCTGACTTCCTTTAAAAGAAAGCAAAAAAATAAAAAGGTTGGGGCAGGAATGAGCTGGGTCCAGCTTTCTAAGCAAGGGAGAAAAAAACGGCTAAAGGTAACAAAAGCCTGAGAGTTAGAGTCCAGGAGTCCCAGGAACTGGTTCTGAGCAGCTGAGAGGGGGGCCCCAGCCACAGCAGCTCCCAGATCACAGCCACAGCTCCCTGCACAGAGCAAGGCCCTCACCCAGCACCTGTGCAGACAGCCCAGGAGGCCTCTCCTGCCTCCTCCCTCCAGGACAACCTCCCCCTGCACCCCCCTCCTCAGCTGCACCAGGGTCACAGGCACAGTCACCAGAGACCACATGTGCAGGAATATTTGCAGATCTCTGCTGCTGGGCCTGGGGAGCCACTTCCAAGGCTGAATCCCTCAGGCTCCAAACTCTCTAAGCTGCCAAAGCCCTGCAGCCATTATGATCTCCTCCCCCTCTGCCTCCTCCTCCCTTCACTCCTTGGTCACTGCCAAGTGCAGGTGAGTGTTAGAGGCACTGGTCTAGTCTCTGATTTGAACCTCCTGCTGTTTTCCACATTTTCTTTCTTACAATGGTCTAAGCTAGGAGTGTAGGAGGTGCAGGGGAAATTGAAAAGTTTCAGAGCAGTTAGAAGAGGGGGAGCCAGGCTGTTTCTGACAAATAGGAACTTTATTGCAACCCCCGGAAGAGGCTCACTGGCCACTCCCAGTGGACGTATGGGAAGTTGTATGCCGTCTGGGGCCATTTTGTGGGGTGAAATGAGGAAGCACAGCCTTGTCAGAGAACATCTGTGATCACAGTTCACTGTTGTTCTGCAACCTTTGGTGGGGGAATTCTGCACTGCAGTCATTAAAGTTGCTGACTCCTGCAGGGACTTCTCCTTTGTGGTGGGAGAGCCTTCCTGCATCAGCCTCTGAGTCACCTGCCAAAAATGCTTTCTCCCCTGACAGCCAAGGAGAGCAAAGAATTAAGGGGAGACCTTACAGGTAGAGGGCGGGGCCTTCATTGGTCCTGCTGGGCATGAGCTGGGCCCCTCCAGGGGTCTAGGTGTGGTCCCCTGATTGTCTCTCAGGAGGGGTGTTCTTGAGCTCTCTTTGGGGAGTTCTTGAACCCATCATATTGATAAAGGCTAAGGAAGGTGAGGAGATCAGCAAGACACTAAGCTGGTATAGTAGGAAAACTGCGCGCGCACACACACACACGCACACACGCGCACACACACATATGCACACACACACACACCCTGTCTATGGCCTGTCTGCTGTGAGTTCATTTTCCATCCACGGGCACGTCTGGCGGAGCGGGGAGCAGAGCTGTCTGCAGAGCAGCCTCAGCACAGGGCCAGGCCTGAGGCCACGGGGGCGGGGAGGAGCTCCCGGGCTGCACACCCGTCTGGGTCTTAGGAGATCACTTGAGTTTCTTTATGGGAACTATTTTTAATTCTTTATCTGTTAGGAAGATACAATATTCCACATCTTTGAGTTTGAATTCTGGAGAGTACTCATGTTTCCTTGAGGTCTCAAATATCTGAAACTGTATTTTTCTGCCTGCCAAGGAATCTGGATTAGCAGGTGAAAAGTGAGCTGCTTATTTTTTTTCACTTTTCCAGCAGGCGGTAATATAACTACTTTATGATTTTATTTACTTGTATATCTATATTAAATTTTTGCTTTATTGTTTTGTTTTGTTCCCGCTGACTCTTATAGGTGCTTTGGCCAATGCATATCACTTGCCTCTATAGAAACAGAACAAAAAACCCATAAAAATTATTTGAAATTACAGGGGCCTCCCTGGTGGCACTCACAGGGAGGTGCACAAGTTTGATCCCTGGCCAAGAATGTGACGCACCTGGCGCAGCAGACCTCTCTTGTCTCACCTGCTGCTCCCCTCAGCAGTGTATTCAGTAGATCTGTTTGGCTTCCCACGCCGCCTCTGGTGAATCCTCTCACACCCCACACCTCTGGCCTCTACCCCAGTTCTGTAAGCATAAATAAATCTTTAAAAAATGAGTAAACATTTGGACGTGAGACATGAAGCCACAAAACGCACAGGAGAAAGGACAGTCATTATGGTCCTTGACACCCTCCCTAGACATGTCTTCAGGGAATGGACACCAGATGCAGGGAACAAAGGAAAGAGCAAGTGGACTCTATGAACTAAGATGCTTCTGCACAGCAAAAGAAACTGTCACCTCAATGAAAAAATACCCTACTGAATGGAGAAGATTTTTGCACATCATGCATCTGACAAGGGCTAACATCCAAATATATTAACACCTAACAAAATTCAACAGTAAAAAAAAAAAAACATGATTTTAAAATGGGATCTAGTAGACACTTCTCCCAAGAAAATATACAGATACATGGAAAGACACTCATCATCTCTTATTTAGGGAAAAACAAAACTATGATGAGGCATCACCTCGCATCTGTGAGGATGGCCTGTAGCAAAAAGACCAAAACAACAAGGGTTAGAGAAGATGCAGGAGAAGGGAACCCCTGTGCCCTTTGGTGTGACTCTAAGTCCATGAAGTCAGCAGGAAAGAGCATGGGGAGTTCTCAATATATATAAAAATATTGTATGAGCCAGTTGTCTCACTTCTTGGCATTTACCAAAAAAATACAAAAACACCAATTTGAAATGTATGTGCACCCCATGTTTATTGCAGGATTATTTACAGTAGCCAAGTGATGGAACAACATACATGACCAACCAACAGCAGGTGACTAGATAAAGAATATGTGCTGTTATACACAATGAGCACTGCCACCAATAAAAAAGATCTCCTGCCATTTGAAGTAACATGGACAGACCTAGAGGGCGCTCTGCCTCAGTGAAGTAAGTCAAACAGAGAAAGACAAACTCCATATAAGTTCAGTCACATGTGTTTTAGGAGAAACCAAATAAATGATGAACCAAATGAGACAAAAAATTAACATTCAGACTATAAGCCCACTTAGTGGTTACCAAAAAGGAAGGGAGAAATGTGGTGGGTAAATCGGAAAAAGGGGGTCAACAGATGCTGAAGGGCATATTGAACTAAAACCAAAAGCAAAACAACAACCCAGCTATCTCCCTTCTCCCCACCCTCACACTCTGGGTACCCCTCCCTTTCTTCCACAGCCCTTACCCTTCTAACACAAACACTTTCCTCATTGGCTAAGCTTCAGGGGTGTGTCCATCTCTCCCCACCAGACCACACGCCCCACAAGGTCAACAATTTTTCTGATTACCAGGTGATGTTGATACAAAAACAGTGTCATGTATCTCACATTCAGTGTCTGTCACTTGAGTGACCAGCGTAGAGCAGCAACTTATTCAACAAGGCAGCACGTCTTGTTCATGCAGCCTCAGACCAGTTCTGTGGCAGCTACAGGTCAACCTGCACTCACTGTGCTGTCAGTGCCCCTTCTACTTATCTCACAAGTGCGTGTTCCTCTTCCCTCTCTCCTCCTCTCCAACATCCCCTCACCAGTCCTCGTGCATACCACAATACATGAGTATTATTTCTCTCTTCAGAAAACAATGATCCTGACTAACAGGATTTTGAGAGCTCATTACTATTTAAAAGGGAAATATTAACTCTTCTTCAGGAGAACACAAAGCTAGGGATAGACCCTTCTTCTGGAGCAGTAAAGTCATCAGCGAGAGAACAAAGTCCCTGTAGGGAAAGTCCTGGTGGTCAGGGCTGGGCCAGTCTGCAGCTCCTCACATTATCGAATATGAACATAGACACATTTAGATGCTCTTTACAGGGAGTGAAGTCACATGATCTTAAAGTCATAGGATGAGACATGATAAATCTTCTATCGCTCAGTGACCACAGGCAGCTGTCACACACTGTGAAAGGAAATAGCCATCAACAAATTCAAATTAGTCACAGAAATGGTGACATTCTGAACTGCTCACCACAGGCTCAAAAAGTCCCACTCAGAGGCCTGCCTGGTGGAGCAGTGGGTTAAGCAACACACTATGAAGCAAACCACAGCTACTGCAGCATGAGTTTGATCCCTGCCGCTGGCCAGGGAGGGGACCCACATGACATAGCAGACCTCTCCTGCCTCACCCGCTGCTCCCCTGAGCAGTGTGCTTCAGTCAGTCTGCCTGTTCTGCTCCCCACTCTTGTCTGGTGAATCCTCTTACCTCCCGCAATTCTGGCCTGTAGCCCAGCTCTTGTATGCATAAATAAATATTTTTTTAAAAAAATGTCCCACTCACAGCATCCCCATAACCAGGTACTGGGTGCCCCTCCCACTGCAGGTCTCCAGGGTCTCACCTTTAGGAGATGAGAGACTACGCTGAGCCATGACACTGTCACTGCCTGGGGGAGAACAAACAGAACCAGCTCAGAGCCTCAAAAAATGAAAAAAGGGAACTGGGTATGTGACTTCCCTTTATGGGTTCCCATCTATAGTTTCCAAAGGGCCCTAGAGATGGATTTTCTCCCTTCCATATTTACCTGCAGCCTGAGTACAGCTTCCTCCATTTCTACCTGTGGGAAGAAAACACCTTGTGAGAGGTCAGAGACAAGACTGAGTCGTCAGCTCCTAAAGGAACTGCCTAGTCCCAGACAACAAGGATGTTCCCAGAACTGTGACTACAGACCCCACAGGATCAGGGAACATAAGGAAAGTGCCTGTGGGCGCCTGGGCCAGCCCCTCCTGGAGTCTGTCCTCGGTGCGGGTCCTCTGCCCTGCACTGCTGGGAAGCAGGTCCCATCACCAGTCACCGAGGGATACATTTGTCCTCCACTGTCACTTCTGCTTCACTGAGGAGTAAGTATCAGCAGACAGAGCCCAGACGGGGCAAGCACATGTGGTAGACAGTACCTCCCACCGACCAGCAAGACAAACTACTGCCTGGGCTTGACACTCCACAGCAGGACAAGCAAACTCACCCCCCACTCCCTTCCCTACCTGAGCGCTTCTTACACCACCACATCACAGCTGCAGCCACCGCAGCCCCAGTGAGCACAGCAACAACAAGGAGATAAGGCTCAGCAATGATGCCCGTGATGGGGATGGGGGACTGAGGAGGGGGCACTGGAAGAAATGGGAAGGTGAGACCCTGAGCCCCAGGCATGATGCTGACCCTCTGAAGGTCTCCAGAAGGGCCCCTGATTCCCCTGAGCAGAGCTCTGTGCCCACATATCCCTCCTTACCCCATCTCAGGACTCGGGGCTCCCGCAGCCCCTCATGCTGCACACGGCACGTGTATCTCTGCACCTCTCCAGAAGGCACCACCACAGCTGCCCACTTCTGGAAGGTTCCATCCCCTGCAGGCCTGGTCTCCACCAGCTCCATGTCCTGGGTCAGGTCCTCCCCATCTCGCTGCCAGGTCAGGGTGATGTCCGCAGGATAGAAGTCCAGGGCCCAGCACCTCAGGGTGACCTTCTGGTCAGAGATCTGGTGGAGCGTCACCAGTGTCTTTGGGGGATCTGAGGAGAAGGGTGAGAAAATACAGGAACTTTATACATGTTTTGGGTCACTGAAATAGACTCAGAAGAATGGGCAGGGAAGCTGATTGAGGGAAGGGAGCACAAAACCCAGATCCAGCCTGGACACAGGTATCAGGAATGATTCCCATTATTTGGAAATTTCTAGCATTAGAATGAGATATTCCAGGGTAGGAGGCCAGGACTCCCAGGGGGATAAAAGCGGTTTCTACTGCGGCCCTAGCATGAGGCCAGGGACTCAGAAAAGCTGGACTCAGGCCCCAAATACCTGGGCAGAGAACAAGGCCTGGGAGAGAAGGTCCCCGGGACTCCCAGAGCTGCTGCCAGAGGCAAAGGGAACCCCCAGATCAATTATTTCAGGGATGGCTCCCCCTCCTCCCCAGAGAGACTGGATCCCTCAGTGTCTACAGAGAAAGGTGGTCACTCTGGCCAAGTCCAATTGGAACACTACCCCTTAGCCCCTCTCACCTGCGCGCAGCAGCATCTCCTTCCCCTTCTCCAGATATCTGTGCAGTGACTCCACACACCTGCCCTCCAGGTACTCTCTCAGGAGCTCCGCCTCTCCATCCTTCTCCCACTTGCTCAGGGTGATCTGAGACGCCCTGTCCGCCGCGGTCCAGGAGCGCAGGTCCTCATTCAGGGCGATATAGTCCTCCCCATCATAGGCGAACTGACTGTACCCGCGCAGGAGGCGCCCGTCCGGCCCCACATCGCAGCAAGACATCCACTGAAAGGTGTGAGACCCTGTCCCCAACCTCGAGTCAGCCCGACCATTTAGCTCCTCCCCAGACCACACTTTTGGGTGAGAGGCCTGTGGGCCCTTCATGGCCATAGCCATCACACCCCTAAACTGGCAAGAAAACCTGAGCCCATCCCCGCGGGGCTTCCTAGCTGGTGGGGCCTGTTGGGGGACCTTGGAGAGATGCTGAGACCTGGAAACTCGGGACAACCTTTGTGGACCAGAGAACTGAACCTGGCCCTGGGCCTGCGTAGCTCACCTGCCTCGCTCTGGTTGTAGTAGCCGCGCAGGTTGCTCAGACCCACTCGGAACCTCTGTGCGGTATCCTGGTAGGTCCTGGTGTTCTCCTCCTGATACTCCTGCCCCAGCTGCTCCGCCCAGGGCACCCGCGGTTCCTCTCTGGGATTCGCTGCCTCACTGTCGAACCGCACGAACTGCGTGTCATCCAAGTAGCCCACGACGATGAAGCGGGGCTCCCCATGGCCAGGCCGGGACACCCCAGTGTAGAAAAACCTCAGGGAGTGGGAGCCTGGGGTTGGGGAGGAGAGACCTGGATGACCCTGCTCCCTGCACACCAGTGCCAGAGACTTATGGTGATGGGACCAGAACCCAGGACGGGTTGGTGAGTCTTAAAAGGGGTGATAGAACAGATGGGGTAACTTCATAAGGCTGGAAGAGAACAGTGGGGGTGGAATGGGCAGGGCAGGGGCAGGATGTAGAGAGACAAGGGCTTTGATCCCCAGTTGAGGGTGAAAGTGCCCAGGCAGTCCCCTCACACTCTTCCTCCACAGAGGGGGGTTTTCTCCCCATTCCACACTCACCTTCAGAGGCCTCAGACAGGACAAGGACCCAGGAGAGCAACAGGAGGCAGCTTCGGAGCCCCATGACTCCAAACTTCTCTTTCAAATAAAGGTTGTAACCAAGAACCTCTTGACACTTCCTGGCATCTCTAGAAATGTGCAGCAAATGGGAATGAGAACTGGGGCGTTGTCATCATAGTCTGGGTGAAAGAACCTAACACAGGAAGTGAGAATAAAAAGTGAAACTCACCGAGGAGAGGGGAGCTCCCTAAAGCTGAGTCTCCCTGCCCAGCTCCTGAGAGTCAGCCCAGGGACCTGGGCCTTACCCTGAACACTGCCCTCCAGCTGCACAGCTCTGTCACCCTGTCTCCCTAGCACTGCCAGAGGCTGTCTGAGGGACGCCCCTCAGGCTTGCTCAGAGCCTTCTTCCTGCACCCCCTTCCAGAATAACTCACTGACCCTGAGTTGGAGCCCCTGTCTTTCCCACCCCCTCCACATCCCTGCCCTGGACTCTCCTAGAACACTCAAAGGGGGGTGGGAGGTTCTTATGGAGGGAGGGAGGAAAAGGGGAGCAAGCCTCACTGGACCCTCTTAGTGCCCAAGAGCATTTCAGCCTTGGGGCCTCCATTTCCAGCATCAACAGTGAAGTGTCCCCTTCTCCTTGAATCCCTCTCACTTTGGGTCCTCCCACCCAGCCCAGTCAAGTTTCCCAGAACTTTATTTGTACTGAGCCAAGATGGGGGGTGTTTTGCATCTAAAAGAAGGTGTTTAGGGGCCTCCTTGCCAGTGCAGAGGTTCAAGCCTCAGCAGGGGTTCAAGTCTCTGTGTTGTCAAGCTATTGCCTGCCCCTGCAGCCTGAGTTCCCCAGTAGGGGAGCAGCAGACTCTCCTGTTCAGCTTGCTGCTCCCCTCAGCAGTGAATTTCAGTAGATCCCAGTTTTGCTCCCCACTCTGTCTCTAGCTTATTCTCTCTCTCTCTTTCTCTCTCTCTCTCTCTCTGTCTCTCTGTCTCTCTCTCTCCCCCCCCCCCACACACACACACGCTGCACCTCTGGCCTACACCCAGTTCGTGTATGCATGAATAAATATATCTTTTTAAAAAGTGTAAATGTGAAAATAAAAGAAGGCAGCCGGTCCTTGGTAGTGGTGTGTGCTTTGTGTTGTTCTGTTGACAACACAGGACCAGCTAGGGTGGCAGGAACTTCATCCTGAAGCTGGGAACTGCTCCCTGCTACCAGCCAGGGTACTTGTTTACAGCTGTCTTCACCTTCACCATCTGGATGGAGCAGGAGCAGGGCTGGGCACCCACATCTCTACAGCCCAGGGTGACAGCACCTCTAGTGCTCAGGTCCTGGGACATACTGTGGGTGCTGCTCTGGGAGTGTGAGTGCATCCACACACCAAAGTTTTTCACCCATAAAGGGAATTTCTCGAGCACCCGCCCACAGCAGACAATTTCCCCTGAAGGCTTCATCTTCTTGAACTGAGACACAAAGTACCACAAGCGGGACTTACTGACCATGTGATTAGGTGCAAAGATGTACTTGCCTTAGAGGCGCAAGTGTGTGGCTTTGGAGGTGGGTAGGCAGCGCCCCAATACCTTGGGCCTTCTATGCATTCCCTAGGTGGTCTCAGCATTCTCCTGTGCCCCAGACCCACACCCCTTGAACTCCTTTCCTCAAGGAAAACTCAGTCCCTGTAAAGATTTATCTGGTAAGATAGTCAAACTCAGGGTACTCCTTCTATCTTAAACCTAATAATTAAAGATCTGAGTTACGTGTACAAAATCCTTTACAGCAACAATTACATTAGTATTTGAGTGAGCAGCTCTGGGGGGAGGAGAGGCAGTAACTGGGGGCTGGTTCTTGTGGCCCATCCTGGAATCTGCCTGGCATGACCTGGTTCTTCCTTTGTGTTTAACAGGGTCACAGTTGGGAACGGAAGTTCAAGTAAGAAGCCTGCTGCGATGGCAACAAAACACATCCCATTAGCCATGGAAATGTTAAATCTTAAAGCCCAGTGACATGTTTAATATACTATATAGAGCAAATCAAAATTAAAGTGCAACGGCTCATTCTCTCTTTCCACACTGTGCTAGTAGTGTACTACAGCATCACAATCTGCCCAAAACATGACAGCTTAAAAACAATGATGTGCGGGCCTCCCTGTGGCGCAGTGGTTTAAGCAACACACTATGAAGCAAACCGCAGCCACTGCAGCACAAGTGCGATCCCTGCCGCCATTCATGTAGGGGACCCACATGACTTAGCAGACCTCTCCTGCCTCACTCACTGGTCCCCCCAGCAGTGTGTTTCAATCAGTCTGCCGGTTCTGCTATCCACTCTGTGGTGAATCCTCTCACCGCCCTGGACTCTGGCCTGTACCCCAGCTCTTGTATGCATAAATAAACAAATTAAAAAAAAACAACAACAATGACGTGAGTGTATCTCCCACAGTGTCCCAGAGGCAGGCATCCAGGAGCTGCTGGCTCAGGTCTCCTGAAGACTGTAGTCTGTTGTACCAGGACTGCATCCTCTGAAGGCTTGACAGGGGCTGGAAAATTTGCAAGGAAAATGACTCACGCATATGGCCACTGGAAGAAACCTCAATAACTAGCCCCGTGGAGGTTTCCATATGGCTGTTTGTGACCCAGCCGCTGGCTTCCCCAGAGCAGACAACCTGAGAGAGAGTAGCCTCCCTGGCAGCTGCAGAGTCAACCCCACTACATCAGTCTCTCTCTCAGAAGAAGTATTTAAGCACAGGCTGTACTCAGGGGAGGGAATTAAGCTCTGCCTCTGGAATGTAGGAACACCTAAGAATTCTCATGAATGTTTAACACCAAGATTAAAACTGAGTATCATCTCAGGATTTTGTAAGTCAAAATGTTTCTTTTATCTGATTACATCTTGCATGTCTTTAAATTCTTTTGTAAAATAATGCTTAACAAGCCATCCAAGACAGAGTAAGGGGATGCAAAATGATTTCCAAGGTTTTTTTCAAGCTTTCTTAATAATAATGTTTGCTGGCGCTTCATGTGGACACGCGCAGAGGGAGTGTCATCCTGAGCAGGGGCCATGCTCATGTCCTGAGTTGTCCCCTCAGCGTCCACGCTGCTGGAGCACACACGATGCCTCCTCAGGACCTGGCAAAAGAGTTGGGCCCAGTAGCTGATCAATGTTTCCAGACTCCCCACCATCACAATATGATCTATAATCTTTTTTCCTTCACAGTTTTAAATCTCCTTTCTTCACAATGCCAGAATCACTAGCTAAATTCCAACTTTTTACCTCAGACATCATCCTCAAAGCTAATTACCTAATCAGATTGTTATTCAGTAAAAAAAAAAGTGATTCTATATTTCTATATATAGAAAACTTAACATCTTAGTAGAACTTCGTTGTGATGCAATAGAGAGAAATAGTAATCTTAATCTAAAAACAAGGTTTGTTAAATACTGACTATTCAGGTGATTTCAATAAATTCAACAACTTTCACTGTGTTTTCCTGAGATTCATAGGAGATGTGCTCTGGAAATCATTGTGACTGAAAAACATTGTTATTGTGTGTCTCTACATTTTTAGATACTTTTTCAATATTTATTTATTTATGCATAGAAGAAATGGGGTATAGGCCAAAGGTGTGGGGGTGAGAGGATTCACCACAGACAGAGTGGGGAACAGAACAGGCAAATCAAGTGAAACACACTGCTGAGGGGAGCAGCGGGCAAGACAGGAGAGGTCTGCTGCGCCATGTGGGTCCGCTCCCTGGCTGGGGATACAATGTGCTGCAGAGGCTGCCTATGGCTTCATGGGGCTGAGACCTAACCCCTTGCGCCACCAAGGAGGCACCGATTCTGTTAGTTGGAATCAGAAGCAGGTGTCAGATGGGGGTGAAAACACCTGTAATTCATCAGGGGAAACACCTGTCAGAGAACACGGTGAGGGAGCAGAAAACTGCCAGCACCAAGGTGCAAGTCTGACCCCAGTGCTGGCGAGAGGAGCAGGTTTGTTGGACTGTCCCAGACCAGCAGGGAGTCACAGGAAGCCGAGCAGGCCACAGGGCGTCCTCCGCACAGCTGGCCATCAGAGGGGCCCCTGTGTGTCAGAGCGGCTGTCCCTATGTCCCTGCTGAGACAGTCACCGCCTGGGAACAGCCACGGGGCCTGGGGTCTAGCGCAAAAGCTGCATGGACTTCAGCGCACAGGAGCAGGGTCCTTGGGGCTTACCCGGGGTGTGACCCGGACCCTCCTGCCTGAGCACTGTAGGCCCTTCAGTTATGGGCTGATCGTATCACCCCAGCCACGGCAGCCAGGAAGACACTAACTTCGTTGTCACCCTGACGTGGACTTCAGTCACCAGAACTGTAAGCCAATAAAGGTCTCTCTCGTTTAAGTCACCCACCCTATCTCATTTTGAAGAGCTTCTCTTGGTGTTATGACTACACATGTGCATGCAGATACTGGAGCAAGGGAGCTGCCCAGTCTGTCAATGGCTTCTCCTGCCCACATGTGTGACAGCAGCCCCGCCCTCCAGCGGATCAGCATCCATCACTGCTGCCAGAGCAGGGGAGACCCCTCTTCTACCCTGCTGGGTAGTGGACTCTACACTCCCCTGGAAACACTCTAGTTTGGATAAGTGTAGTTCAGTGAACCCTTATCGGGTCCCCTTGTGAGCGTGCCCCACTTTCCAGACTCAGGACCTCCTACCCTACCGAGTCCACAGTGGCAGAGGCAAGAAACAAAATCCCTCAGTAGATGATGGAGATGATGACAAGCTGACCGACATGAACTTGGACTTGTCAGTGGGCAGTGCTCTAACAGATGAAACCACATAGGAAGTATGGCTAGTGAATATACTTTTTTCTGAAAGCTGTGACTCCCCCCTCGATGGCATTTCCCCAAAGAAGGCCCTCCAGGTAAGGTGCCCCTTCAGAAGACCCGTCCAGAATTGTGTGACAATGTGACCAGTGGGTCCCAGCTCATGCCCATCCCCCCTCCTCCCTATGAAGTGTGACCCTGGCAGTGCTGTGCTCCCAGGCAGTGAATCAGTCCCTGCAGTGGCTTCAAGAGGGGTGCTGCTGTAGTCATGAAGAAAAACACGTGGAGAGGTTTCTATCCCGAGAAGGTGACACTTGGCCCTTCCAGGATGGAAGGGGCTCAAAGCTGTGATTTGTCACTTCGTGGCTCCTTGGTCACTCAAGAGATAGTGCAAGATCTGGGTCAGCGTTGCTCTGTGATGCTGACAAGCTGGACAGTGGGAGGGGACAGTAGCTGGAACAATCTTGGGAAGAGAGTCAGGACTTCTGGACCACTTTGATGAGTCTTCTGGACTCATCTCTGTTCCCTCGCTCACCCCATTCATGTGCATACAGAGGAAGGAAGCTCAGAGAGGTGTCAGGGAGTCTTGGGGCTTCAGGCAAACTTCAGAGGGGTAAATGTCTATCCTGAGTTTCCCTGCTGCTCTGAATCATTCCCAGAAGACACCCATAGGCAGCGGGTCTCAGGGCAGGCACGACACACACTTGAGAGCACAGCAATTCGCACTATTGGTCAGTAACACCCCATAGTCTGAGGGCCAGATGCATATTCTCATGGCCTCCACAACAGTCCAGCAGAGATCAAAAGATTGACAATAAATGACATCAAAAGGAAGACTCATTAGAGAAGAAGGGGCCAGGTCTGGGGCAGCAGCAGAAGGACTGGCTCTGGCTGACTGCAGTGTGGACGCTGACCTGTGGTAGAGACTTGTGGGCCGTCGTGAGCCAACAGTGACAGAATCTGTAATGTTGTCTCCTGTTTTCCTGATAAAGTAGGCAACACAGGCATTAGCTAAAATTAGAATGTGGAAGGAAAACTGCCCATTATGGGTATACACATCAATCCCAGTTCAGGGGTACCAGGCTGGCAGCAGAGGAAGCACCCCACGGGAGAGGACCCCAAAGGGAACAGACTGTGTCCTCAGGAGAACAGGCTCTGACAGAGCTGAGAGGTGAAGGGACATCCTGAGAGAGAACCTCGGAGACTTCTCTGATCATGGACTGAGACCTCCAGGGATGACTGTTCAGAAGCTTCAGGAGGTGAGAGGGGGGTGTGAGGAGACAGAAGAGGGGTGTGGACAAGAGAGGCAGGGTATCTGGAGACTGTGGTGACTGACAGGAAAACAGGGAAGAGGATATAGTGACATGAGCCCTGGTGAATTCAGGCTGACGAAGGAGGAGCTGAGTCTGAAAGATGAAGGCGAGAGGAGAGGGATTAGGGGCTCTCGCTTTGACTCTGCCAGTGGAAATGAGATTTGGGGGGGTTGGGTCTTAGTTCCAGTTCTTGGACCCTTTCTTGGCTCCTGGCTATGAGATGCAAACCCTGGGAAGGAGAGTGTTAAACAAGGTCCAGGCTCACTCTGTCCCTTGCATGGAGGGAGGACACTCACACCGGACACTCACACTCAGGCCTGCCCACACCTGCTTTGGCAGAGAAGCTTCTGGGGAACCAGGTGTGACCCCTGGCACACGGACCCCTCTTGCCCTCTGCTGAGGGATTTGAAATCCCTCCACCAGAGAAAAAGTCCAGGAAGTCTCTTGGGAGAGGATCTTGGGGATGTAGCCCTATGTCATTAGGTCCAGAGGAAATGATGCTAGGGAAATGCAGAACAAATGGAAATAAGAACATTAGGAGGCCTAGGCCAAAAGAAGGAGGCAGAGAGGAGAGAGGCCTGGGAAATAAACGCTGGCCTAGGAGATACCTGTGAGGTTGTGTTTGGAGAATTTTCTAGGCACTGGGCCAAAGAGAGCAAAAGCTACGTGCTGTGGTGGCCCAGAAGGACCAGGCCTGACCCTGCGCTCTCAGGGTTTCTGGGCTCCATGCCTGTGACCTCATAGCCGATGTGAGTCCAGGTCAGAGCAGCTCACACACTGCGTCCCTGGCTCGTCTTCATCCTCAGCAACCCAAGGGGCCCAGGAACAGAGATGCTCAGAGTAAGAAAATAAAGAACTCTAAGACCCATATAGAAAGTCCCCCCAATGAAGGCATACATGGAAATACCTGGGACAAGAAATAAGAGATTGATAAAGCAAGCCAAAAAAAAAAAAAAGATATAATGGCCTTATATACCATTGATCACCATCAATGTATAAAATGTTTATAGTCTAAACTCCTAAGTCACAGAATCACTCCGAATGACAGGTTGGCCATAAAAGCAGGGCCCATCTATATCATTCACACAGAGTCTCACATCAGGTCTAAAGACAAACACGGACTTACAGTGAAGGTGAGAGCACAGTGTTTCAGGATGAACCAGCAAACACTATTCTCGTAACTGACAAACTACACTTACCACCAAAAGATATAATTTGTCATCAACATTTAAAAGGCCCGCCAGCCCTCAGGCCAGCAGAGGGAGCCAGCACAGGCCCAACCATGCTGCCCTCAGGCAGGAGGAGCCCACTGGGGTCCAGCCACCCAAGGGGTGGAGGCCCAAGAGGAGCTGCATCTGAGCAGTTCTCAGGTCTGGGAAGGGCCCTGAGGCTGGAAGAGAAAGAGGCAGCTGGGAGACTGGTGCTGAGGCCRGGACTGGGGCGCAGAGATGAGCAGGGCCTGTGCTGACAGGGGTAGCTGGGTGAGGTGCTGACCAAGAGGGGGGCCTGGGTGAGTCCCTGCTGAGGGCCCAGGAGCAGGAGAGGCACTGGCGGGAGGTGGGAGACGAGGCTGAGGACAGGGTCAGGTCTGTGCACAGAGCTATGCCCCTGGTCAAGGCAAAGATGAGGAGCATGAGCTCCCAGGATGAAGGTGGGGTGACCAGCATGGGCACAAAAGGCACCCTCAGAAAGCAGGGCTTAGTAAAACCTGGGGGAGGGAGAACCAGCAGGTGAAGGCTCCTTGCAGGCAACTGTGCAGGAAGGAAGAGAAAGGACAGCAGAGAAGGGGCCATCAGTGTGTGTGGGGGGGGGGGGTGGACAGCAGAGAG
>JAGFMF010011724.1:127379-147634 GCA_019455555.1 Galemys pyrenaicus
TGCCTGTTCTGCTCCCCACTCTGTCTCTGGTGGATTCTTTCACCTTCTACACCTCTGGCCTGTACCTTAGCTCATGTATGCATAAATAAATATATCTTTAAAAAAAAGAAAAGAAAAGAAATTTTGGCTAATGGCTTCATTCAAATGCCCCCACCAGAACTACCCAAGTGATTTTCTATTGTTAGGACCTGTGTCCTCCTGGACACTAGGGGGCGCACTCAGCTTGCTGGCGCTGCAAGCACAAAATGCCTTAGAGGTTGGCCTTTCCTCCTTACACAGATTTGTCTGATTTCCTTCACCAAACAAACTGGCAATTGTTAACTTATCATGTCTCATGATAAATTTTAATGATGAGAGACAAACATGTAATGGAAAGTTAATACAATTATGAAAAACATATTGCCGCCTCCCTGGTGTCCTGGGATCTCAGAACTGTCACTGCTCTGGCCCGAGTCCTAGCCCAGGCCAGGGGACTAACCCACATGGTACAACAGACCTCTCCTGTCGCCCTGAAGCTCCCCTTAGCAGTGTATTTCTGGGGTCCCCCTGTTCTGCTCCCAACTCTGTCTCTGGTGAATCCTCTCACCACCATCCCCAAACCCCTCCCACCTCTGGCCCATACCCCAGTTCTCCTATACATAAAAAAATAAAATAAATCCTAAAAAAAAAAAATAGGTAAAGGAGGTTTGTTTAAAGACACAGGCTAGCTCTAATGCAGAGGCACAGGGTTAAAGAAACAGTTAACTCCTGCCAGTAGCCAGCAGGCCTGAGGTTTATGAGGATCAGATAAAAAGCAAAAACAGCTCCCGCACACCCCAGAAGGGTCCTGAGTGGGTTGCAGTCGGTACAGCCAACTTTGTGAGTTTTTATAGTTATGCTCGTGTCTTGGGCCCAGGGGTGAGCAGTGGTCATCCTTGGCCAGTGTTTAACATGGATTAACTGCTGACTGTGTCATGGGCTTTTTTCTTGTCACTGACTTTTCTTTCTTGTTATTTCTCCTGGGGGACCCATGTCTAAGGGGTTCTAGAGTTTCTCTCTCCTGTTATGTCTCCCAGGTCCCAGTCCCTCCTGCCTGTCAAGGTCTAGCCCCTCATCACACTTCACTGCACCAGGCTTTCTTATCTTTACTGATGTTCCATGGAGGCCACCCCATGGGGGTTTACCAGGAACAGCCTAGGTATAGTCTTATTCTTATTCTTTTTTTTTTTTTCAAGTTTCTTTGTACTTCATTTTATAGATAGTCCCTCACTGGCTATCGCTTCATTCAAATGCCCCATAACAGAAGTGCCCAAGTGATTCTCTATGGTTGGGACCTGTGTTCTCCTGGACACTAGAGGGCGCACTCAGTTCCCTACTGAGAGACATGTGGGTTCTTCATTTTCCTCATTTTTTTTCTCTTGCTTTTTTACAAACTATCCAGTGTATAATTTTTGTGGGTTTTTTATTTGTTGTTGTTTTTGAAAGGTTGATTTATTTGTGATACAAGAACTGAGATGTAGGCCAGAGGTGTGGGGTGTGAGAGGATTCAGCAGAGACAGAGAGGGAAGCAGAACAGGCAGACTGACTGAAATTCACTGCTGAGGGGAGCAGTGGGCACAAGAGAGGTCTGCTGCACCATGTGGGCCACCTCCCTGGCCTGGGATCCAACGCATGTCTCATGTCACAGAGGCTGGTGATAGCCTGACAGCGCTGTGTCTTTAACCCCTGCGCCACCAGGACGCCCAGTGTATAATTTTGAATAGTTATTTTGCAGATATGCAAGTGTGTTTTGGGACATATTCCCAGGACTGGGACTGCTAGATCTATGTATGTATTTTTGAATTGGAACAGAAATTACCAGATTGTTCTTCATAAACAAGTTGCCGGGGTGCAAAGTATTTGTCTGGTGCAGCTAGTTTTCAAACTGTGCAAATACACAGAGGTACGTCTTGAGGAACTAGCACTACTCAGAGATGAGGATCTTAGATCCCGGGGCTAATGAAGCTACAGCCCTGAAGAAGGCAGTGAGAGCAGATCAGGCAGCCCAGCTGGGGCCCTGAGCTCAGGGACAATTAGCAAAAGGAGATTGAGAAGGAGCAGTCAGTGTGGTAGGAAGAAACCAGAACTGTAGATTGTCATGAAAGCTTTTTTTTTTTTCTTTCCTTCTTTATTTATATATTTTTGACATCAGTTGTAATCCCCATGGATTCCCCATCATCATTTCACCAGTGCACCATCACATCAGTCCCTTGTGCTCTTATCTGCCCTCAACCCTCTCCCTCCCTCTCCCCACAAAGTGTCCCCAATTTGTCCTTGTCTTTTTGTTTTTGTTGTGTTTTTATTATTGTTGTTGTTATTATTTTTTTACTTGATCCTTATTTGGTTCCCTTATATTCCTCCTAGGGGTGGAACCATCTGGTATTTTTCTTTTGCCTTCTGATTTACTTCACTGAGTTCCATCCATGTTCCTATGAATGCGTCTAGTTTATCTTTTTTTTGCTGAATAGTATTCCATCGTGTGTATGTACCACAGCTTCCTGATCCACTCATCTGTTTTTGGGCATTTAGGTTGTTTCCAGGTCTTACCTATTGTAAAGAGTGCTGCTATAAACATAGGAGTGCAGGTATTCTTTTGAATCAATGTATGTGTCTTCTGGGTATTCCTAGGAGTGGGATTGCTGTACCATATGGAAGTTCCATTCTTAGTAGATTGAGGAAACGCCATACTGCTTTCCATAATGTTTGGATCAGCTTGCATTCCCACCAGCAGTGTAAAAGAGTTCCTTTTTCTCCATATCCTCTGTCATGGAAGCTTTAAAGGGGCGAAGGAGGCATGGAAATTATCACCTCCTTCCAGTCAGGTAGCCTCACGTGGTCAGAGATGTACACACATTCCCTGTGTGTACCATGAAGTAGCACATGGGGGACCCCAGTACACTCACTGCAGCAAAGTCCATGATAGAAACAAGATAAAGTCTCTGAAGAGGAGAAGACTAAATTATAGCCCGTCCTACTCTGGATACTGTTCTGAACTGAAAAACGATGACCTGTTTGTAAACAAGGATCCACCTCACACAGGCGTTAGCTGGGAAGGAAGCTGCAGAAAGACATGCTGAATGTGAGCCGCTCATGGCATGGTGTGTGCTGAGGATGTGAGTGTGTGCTCACATAAATGTTTATTTTTTTTCCCAAGTGTATAATGTTGAGTTTCCGTGACAGGACATACACATTTGTAAGTGTACATGTTTCAAATATTGAATGATTTTTGAGTTCTTTAAGTGTTAAATTGAAGGAAAGCACTTAGTTTATTTATATGGATATTACATTAAAGCTATTAAAATACATAAATGCAGTACAAAGAAAAGAAATGATTTATACAATTTGAAGTCGACTTAGGAAAGTACAAAGGAAATTCTAGACACACACCCCACCCCCTGCAGGCAGCCCCTGCCTGTGCAGTGCTGGCTGAGACACACACCTCAGAACCCACTGAGCACCGTCTGGGTCTGCTCCATTCCCTACATGCAGCAAACACTGTCACAATGTTCCAAGCATCAAGGCTGCGTGGTGACCCCATCAGGTTTTCTGTTCAATGTTTTTTTCTTTCTAGTAGATCTACTTCTAGTGAAATCTGTGAAGGAAATCCAAGGGATTGGGCAAAATAAATGACAGGGGATGAAAAATGATTTCCAAGATTTTTGTCAATTTCTTAGTAATGATGCTTGTATGCTTTTCACTTGGACACGCGCAGAGTGGAGTGTCATCCTGAGCAGGGGCCATGCTCATGTTCTGAGTTGTCCCCCAGCGTCCACGCTGCTGGAGCACACACAATGCCTCCTCAGGACCTGGCAAAAAAGTTGGGGCAAAGTAGCTGGATCAACGTTTCTATATTTCCTGCCATCACAACATTATCTATAACCTTTTTCCTTCAAAGTTTTAAATCTCCTACTTCAGAATGCCAAAATCATGAGCTAAATCCCAACTTTTTACCTCAGACAACATCCTCAAAGTTAGTTACCTTATCAGATTGTTTTCCAGTCAGAAAAAAAAGTGATTCTTATCTTCATTTTATAGAAAATTTAACATCTTAGCAGTCTTTGTTGTGATGCAGCAAAAAGAAATAGTAATCTTTTTTTAAAAAAAAAAGATTTTATTTATTTATGCAAATAAGAGCTGGGGTACAAGCCAGAGTCCAGGGAGTGAGAAGATTCACCAGAGACAGAGTTGGGAACAGAACAGGCAGACTGACTGAAACACACTGCTGAGGGGAGCAGTGGGCAAGGCAGGAGAGGTCTGCTGTGCCATGTGGGTCCCCTCCCTGGTCAGAAGCGGGGATTGAACTCATGCTGCAGTGTCTGTGGCCGGCTTCATAGTGCATTGCTTAACCCACTGAGTCACCAGGGAGGCACCAAAAGAAATAATAATTTTAATCTAAAAATAAGGTTTGTTAAACACTGAGTATTCAAATCAATAAATTTAACAACATTCACTGTGTTTTTCTGAGATTTGTAGATGTGTTCTGGAAGTCCTTGTGACTAAAAAACATTCTTCCTGTGTGTCTGTACATTTTCAGATTTTTTCCCAAGATTTATTTATTTATGCATACAAGATATGGGGTACTGGCCAGAGGTGAGGAGGGTTAGAGGATTCACCAAAGAGAGAGTGGGAGCAGAACAGGCAGATCAACTGAGATTCACTACTGAGGGATCAGCAGGTGAGGCAGGAGAGGTCTGCTGCGCCATGTGGGTCAGCTCCCTGGCCTGGGATCCAACAGGTGCTGCAGTGGCTGCCCATAGCTTCATAGTGCTGAGACTGAACCCCTTGTGCCACCAAGGAGATCTCGACTTTGTTCATTTGAATCCTACAAGCAGCAGATGTCAGATTGGGGCATACAATTTCTGTGTAGACTGTATTCTTGTCTGTGGTAACTGAAGTCTCCATTCTATTAGTTTAATGATAAACTAGTGATGATTTGACAGAGATTTCCTTAAGTGTTAAGAACAACAACAACAACAAAAAAAAAAAAAACCCACCTGCTTTGGAGTTGGCTGTGATGTGTGTCTGTGTGTGTGAGTGCTGGGACTTGCCTTCAAACTATAGGCAGTTTGCATGTCTGTCTTTGCCTTCCCTTCCTGCTTCCTGCTGTGTAGAGAAGGTCAGCCAGAGGGATGAGCTCATGTTTCCTCCTATGCACGTGCCATGTAGAGTCCAGGAATCATGGAAGCTTCGACAGTCCAGATTGCCAAACCATCCCCGTCCTCACTTTTCACTCCCAGGATTTTCTGTGTCTACTTTTCCCCAAACTAGGGTTTCTGCCCCAAGTGACAACTGCTGGTTCATTGTCATTTAAGCACTTTTGACAAGTTTCCTTTGCCTTAGCGCCTCTCTGGCCTTAGGGAGTTATGAGTTACATGAAATCATTGTTGTTTGTCTCTCAGGGATAGGACAGACCACACAGAGAATCCCAGTCACTGAGCACAGTGTCCACGCGGATTCTCCCGCACCAGGAGCCCAGACTGGAGGCACAGGCTGCTGCCATCAGGTCACACCAGAGCTGGGAGGGGAGAGCACTGGGCTGAGTTAAGGATCACAGAGTCTGCTGCTGAGTTTCTGCTGCTTTTTCCTGTCTTTAGCATTTGCTTAGAGTCTCTGAACACTATGATTTTCCAGAGTTCCAAGAAAGGTGATTCTGGCAGTTGTGGGTTGTTTGTTGTTGGTTTGTTTTTCTGTTTTCCATTGTTCTGTGCAGGGAGGGACAGGCCCTGAGCCATGATTTTCTTGGATGTCACTCCCTTGGCTTCCATTGGTTTGTACTTAATTATCACAATTCCCAGTCACCGAAGAACAGCCAGAAATTTCATTGATATGATGAAAATGTATTTAGTACTGACTTTACTCTGGATAATGTATACAGAATGGAATCTGGATGAAAAGAATCAAGTCTCAGCCTTCAAGGATGACATGTGGTCTAGCAGAGTAGGAAGATAGGTAAAAAAATTATAATACACCATTTTAAGTATTTTATTTTCGAACAGTTTTATTAAAATAAAATTGCATTTTTACTCTTCTACTTGAAAGACAAATTTCCCAACCCCTGGTTTCTAGTTCAACATTGATTTTTTTTTATGATTTATTTACTTTTGCATACAAGAACTGGGGTATAGGCCAGAGTTGCAGGAGGTGAGAGGATCCACCAGAGACAGAGTGGGGAGCAGAACAGGTAAATCGACTGAAATACACTGCTGAGGGTGTTACAAGGCAACCCTCATATAAAATGGGTTTGCCTGACTGGGTCCTCACCCGCGCGCTCGAAAAGTCCTTATGGTGCCCCGACTGCAGGCACACACAACAAAGGTTGATAAAGGGTTTTATTTACAAGAGAAGGGGAAATAACGTAGTGAATAACACAAGGGGAAGAGAGGGAGACAGAGCCATAATGTCCTACCAGTTTCTCGGAGCTGGAACCAGAGGGCACGCTGAGAGCTGGCTCCCAAGGAAAAGAGAGACCCCCCCAAGGCCCACATGTCTGCTTTTATACTCAGCCTGGTGGCATAACTCCACCCTCAGTTCCCAGTGATCTGCTCTTCGATAATAACCTTATGGGATTTGTAGTTCTTGGATCTTGTCGGTCTGGAATGGGGGTCAAGTCCATAACCTATTTGTGTAATCCATTCAGGAGGGTCTTTCCCCCCTAACAAGGGGAGCAGTGGACAAGGGAGGAGAGGTCTGCTGTACCATGGGGGTCCCCTCCCTGGCCGAGGATCCAACCCTCACTGCTGTGCCACAGATGCCTCACAGTGTGGAGGGCAACCCGCTGCACCACCAGAGAGGCCTCAGCATGATCTCTGAAGCCTTCCAAAGTGTGATTCACATTCAGTCTTCTGGCGGCCATTCCAGAAAGAGAAGCACTTAAGCTGTAGTTCCTTTCTAAGTGACTTGTTTTCTTCTCTGGCTACTTTTCAAGAAACTTTATTTATTTATGCATACAAGAATTGGGGTGTAGGCCAGAGGAGTGGGGGTGAGAGGATTCGCCAGAGACAGAGTGGGGAGCAGCACAGGCGGACTGACTGAAACACACTGCTGAGGGGAGCAGGGGACAGAACAGGAGAGGTCTGCTGTGCCATGTGGGTGAGCTCCCTGGCCAGGGAGCCAACTGGTGCTGCAGCTGCTAGGATAGCTTGATTGGGGCAGACTTTAACCTGAGCCTCCAGGGAGGCCAAGATCTCAGAGATCAATAGAAACCTGCGTCAGACGAGCACCGAGCATAGCCACCACTTAATCTGGTGGAGGTGAGTGGAGAGAGACACACGGAAATGGCAGTTTAATGGGGTGGGAAGGCGGAGCTGCTGCTGTGAAGCACGGGCCCTCCGCCCAGGGAAGGCCCGCAGAGGACGCGGGTGCGCCGCATGTGTCAGTCACGAACAGGAAGACAACAGAGGGTCCTCTGTACACGGACACACGCCCCAGCCCTGGGATATTACTGGCCCAGCGAGGTGCGCGCACACGGGACCGCCCTGTATCAGAGTTGGGGCGCAGAGCAGTTAGCAGTAGCACTGTAGCGGGTCGTCCGGGAGAGGGGCAAGTTCCAGAACCCCGGTTCCGCCCCAAGTGGGTGGAGCTGAGCAGGGAAGGAAGATCCTGCAGAGAGGAGGACAAAGGAAGGGAGGAAGAAGGAAGCAGGATGGAGAGCAGCGAGGAGACCTGGAGGAAGGAGGCACGTGGAGCAGAGGGACATGTGAGGAAACTGCGCTTGCTTCTTGGTCTTGGACTGGTTGGAACAGATGTGGGTGAGAGACCCGCGGGGAGGTTCACAATGGCAGCTTCCATCTTAATTTTGATTTTGCTCTTTTCCTCCCAGATTTGTCTGACTCTTTCTGACCCTTTTCTATGGGTCTCCACTGAAAGGCTCTTTAAACTTACAGCAGGCTTTGGGGCCTTGCTTTGGGCCAATCCTACTTAGCTGGACTTTCACCCTCAAGGAGATGGGTAACTTTGGATGCTTAACTTAGTCACTATGTTCTTTGTCCTTTCTGTATTGTACCCTAATTGGATTAAAGTTCCTTTCCATTAAGGGTCTTATATGTTTGTCTCGATGCAGCAGACAGCAGAACCCATTTAAAGAGAGCAGGTTTGGGGGTTCTGGGGTGCCCCTCTCCCTGCCCTATAACAATCTGATACTGTATTTTTCTGCCTGCCATTGGGAATCGGGATTAGCAACATAAAATTGACCTGCTTATTTTTTTTTGCTTTTCCGGCAGTTGGTAATATACCTTTATGATTTTATCTGTATATTTATTTTAAATTTTTGCTTTATTGTTTAGTTTTGTTCCCGCTGACTGTTATAGGTGCTTTGGCCACTGCATATCAATTGCCTCCATAGAAATAGAACAAGAAAATCATAAAAATTATTTGAAACCATAGGGGCGTCACTGGTGGTGCAGGGGGTAAATTTGCAACATATAGGCTATCTGTAGCCACTCGCCATGAATGTGCACAATTCAATCCCTGGTCAGGAAGGTGACCCATATGGAGCAATAAACCTCTCCTTTCTTGCCCGCTGCTCCCCTCAGCAGTAGAACTGCCAGTTTGGCTCTCCGTTCTGTCTCTGTTCAATCCTATCACCACCCCCAGAACCCACAAAAATCCCAGTTCTTGTATGCATAAATAAATATTTACAAAATTAATTTGAAATTTTGAATACAAAAGAACCAAATAGTAATAAGAATCATGAGAAAATAAGAATGAAAATGGAGGCATCATTCTTCCCACCTCAGACTACTACAAAGCAATTGTAATCAAAACAGCATGGCTTTGGAATAAACACAAACAGGAAATGGAACAGAACTGAAATCCAGAAAAATAAACATATATATATATCGACAACTAACTTCTAACAAAGCAGTCAACAGCTTAAAATGGAGCAAGGAATGTCTCTTCAAAAAATGGCAATGGAAGAATTGGACAGTTACATGCAAAGAAGAAAACAGACTGCTACCTCATACCACACAAAAAAATTAATTCAAAATGGATTTAAGGGGCTACCTGGTGGCGCAAGGGGTTAAGGCACAGCACTATGAAGCATCTGCAGCCACTGCAGTACAAGTTCGATCCAGTCAAGAACCTAACCCACATGGTGCAGCAGACCTCTCCTGCCTTGCCTGCTGCTCCCCTCGGCAGTGTATTTCAGTCCATCTGCCTGTTCTGCTCCCCACTCTGTCTCTGGTGAAGCCTCTCACACCCCACCTCTCTGGCATGGACCCCAGTTCTTATATGCATAAATAATCTTTTAAAAAATGGTCTAAATTTGGTTGTAAAACATGAAGCCGCAAAACGCACAGGAGAAAGGACAGTCACTATGGTCCTTGACACCCTCCCTAGACATGGCTTCAGGGAATGGACACCAGATGCAGGGAAACAAAGGAAAGAGCAAGTGGACTCTGTGAACTAAGATGCTTCTGCACAGCAACAGAAACTGGCATCTCAATGAAAACGTAGCCTACTGAATGGGAGAAGATATTTGCACATCATGCATCTGACAAGGGATTAACATCGAAACTATATTAACACTTAACAAAATTTAAGAGTAAAAAATTATACCTGATTTTTAAAATGGGATTAATAGACACTTCTCCCAAGAAAATATACAGATACATGAAAAGGCGCTCATCATCTATTATTTTAGGGAAAAAAATCAAAACTATAATGAGGTATCACCTCGCATCTGTGAGAATGGCCTGTAGCAAAAAGACCGGAAACAACACGGGTTACAGAAGATGCAGGGAGAAGGGAACCCCTGTGCCCTTTGGTGTGAGTTCATGCAGTCAGTAGGAAAGAGATGGGGAATTCCAAATATATATGAAAAATCTGTATGAGCCTGTCGTCCCATTTCTTGGTTTTTACCAAAAAAAAAACAAAAAACAAAAAACAAAAACACATATTTGTTGTTTTTTTTTTTAAAACACATATTTGAAAAGATATGTACACCCCATGTTTATTGCCGGAGTGTTTGCAATAGCCAAGTGATGGAACAACATACATGACCAACAAACAGCACATGAAGGATAAATAAGATGTGCTGTTATAGACAATGGAGCACTGCCCACCAATAAAAAAAGATCTCCTGCATTTGAAATAACATGGACAGACCTAGAGGGCGTTCTGCTTTGTGAAATAACCAAAACAGAGAAAGACAAACTCCATATAAGTTCAGTCACATGCGTTTTAGGAAACGCCAAATAAATGAATGAAACAAATGAGACTAATATTCAGACTATAAGCCCAGTTAGTGGTTACCATAAAGGAAACAGAACTCCGCTGGGTAAATCAGAAAAAGAGGGTCAATAGATGCAAAGGGCATATCTGGACTAAAATGAAAAGCAAAACAACAACCCAGCTCTCTCCCTCCTCCCCACCCTCACACTCTGGGTACCCCTCCCTTTCTTCCACAGTTCTTACCCTTCTACCACAAACACTTTCCTCATTGGCTAAGCTTCAGGGGTGTGTCCATCTCTTCCCGCCAGAACACAAGCTTCACAAGGTCAATAATTTTTCTCTTTCCTCGGAGGATGCTGGATACAGAAGCAGTGTCATGTACCTCACATTCAGTCACTGTCAGTTGAGTGACCAGCGTAGAGCAGCAACTCATTCAGCGAAGCAGCACATCTTGTTCATGGAGCCTCAGACCAAGCTCTGTGGCAGCTACAGGTCCCACTGCACGCACTGTGCTGTCAGTGCCCCTTCTACTTATCTCACAAGTGCGTGTTCCTCTTCCCTCTCTCCTCCCCTCCACTTACCCCTCACCAGCCCTCCTGCATACCACAATACATGAGTACTATTTCTCTCTTCAGAAAACAATGATCCTGACTAACAGGATTTTCAGAGCTCATTACAATTTCAAGAGGGAAGTAGTTATTCTTCTTCTTGAGAATACAAAGACAGGGGTGATGCAGCCTAGGTCCCTTCTGCTGGAGCAGGAAAGTCATCAGGAGAGAACACAGGTCCCTGTGAGGAGGGTCCTGGTGGGCAGGGCTGGGCCAGTCTACACCTCCTCACATTATCGAATATGGAGATAGACACATTCAGATGCTCTTTGCTGAGATCTTAAAGTCATAGAGTGGGACATGATAAATCTTCCATCACTCAGTCACCACAAGGCAGCTGTCTCACACTGTGAGAGGAAATAATCATCAACAAATTCAAATTAGTCACATAAATGGTGACATTCTGAACAGCCCACCACAGGCTCAAAAAGTCCCGCTCAAAGCATCCCCACGACCAAGTACTGAGTGCCCCTCCCACCGCAGGCCTCCAGGGTCTCACCTTTAGGCAATGAGAGAATCCTTAGAGCCCGAGACACTGTCACTGCCTGGGGGAGAACAAAACAGAACCAGCTCAGAGCCTCAAAAACCGAAAGGAAGAAATTGGGTATGTGACTTCCCCGTACGGGTTTCCATCCATACTATCCCAAGGGCCTTAGGATGAATCTTCTCCCTTCCACATTCACCTGCAGCCTGAGTGTAGCTCCCTCCTTTTCTACCTGTGGGAAGAAAACACCTTGAGAGAGGTCAGAGACAAGACAGAGTCATAAGCTCCTAAAGGAACTGCCTAGTCCCAGACAACAAGAAGCTCCCAGAACTGTGACTACAAACCCCACAGGACCAGGGAACATAAGGAAAGTGCCTGTGGGCGCCTGGGCCAGCAACTTCCTGGAGTCTGTCCTCGGTGCGGGTCCTCTGCCCTGCACTGCTGGGAAGCAGGTCCCATCACCAGTCACCGAGGAATACATTTGTCCTCCACTGTCACTTTGCTTCACTGAGGAGTAAGTATCAGCAGACAGAGCCCCAGACGGGGCAAGCACATGTGGTAGACAGTACCTCCCACCGACCAGCAAGACAAACTACGACCTGGGCTTGAGACCCCACAGCAGGACAAGAAAACTCACCCCCACTCCCTTCCCTACCTGAGCGCTTCTTCCTCCACTTCACAGCTGCAGCCACCGCAGCCCCAGTGAGCACAGCAACAAAGAGAACCAGCCCAGCACTGATGCCCGTGAGGTGGTGGAAGACTGAGGAGGGGGCACTGGAAGGAATGGGAAGGTGAGACCCTGAGCCCCAGGCCACATCCTGACCCTCTGAAGGTCTCCAGAAGGACCCTGATGCCCATGAACAGAACATCTATGCCCACATTCCTTCCTTACCCCATCTCAGGACTCGGGGCTCCAGCAGCCCCTCATGCTGCACATGGCACGTGTAGCTCTGCTCCTCTCCAGAAGGCACCACCACAGCCACCCACTTCTGGAAGGTTCCGTCATCCCCAGTCCTGGTCTCCACCAGCTCCATGTCCTCAGTCAGGTCCTCCCCATCTCGCTGCCAGGTCAGGGTGATGTCCGTAGGGTAGAAGCCCAGGGCCCAGCACCTCAGGGTGCCCTCATGCTCAGAGATGGGGTGGAGGGTGACGTGTGTCTCTGGGGGATCTGAGGAGAAGGGTCAGAAAATGCAGCAACTTTATACATGTTTTGGGTCCTGAAGCAGCACTCACAAGAATAGACAGGGAAGCTGAGATGAGGGAAGGGAGCACAAAACACAGATCCAGCCTGGACACAGGTATCAGGATTTTGCATTATTTGGAAATTTCTAAAATTAGAATGAGACAGTCCAGGGTAGGAAGCCAGGTCTCCGAGGGGGAGAAAAAACACGAAGCCATTTTGACTCTGAAGAGCTGTACTCAGGCCCCAAATACCTGGGCAGAGAATTGGGCCTGGCAGAGATTTTCCACCAGGACTCCCAGAGCTGCTGCCAGAGGCAAAGGGACCCCCAGGTCAGTTAATTTAGGGATGGCTCCCCCTCCTCCCCAGAGAGATTGGATCCCTCAGTGTCTACAGAGAAAGGTGGTCACACTGGCCAAGTGCATCTTTAGTGCCCAATTAGAACACTACCCCTTAGCCCCTCTTCTTCCTCCACATCGCAGCTGCAGCCACCACAGCCCCAGTGAGCACAGCAACAAGGAGAACCAGCCCAGCAATGATGCCCGTGGTGGGGATGGAGGACTGAGGAGGGGGCACTGGAAGGGAAGGGAAGGTGAGACCCTGAGCCCCAGGCCTCATTCTGACCCTCTGAAGATCTCCAGAAGGGCCCCTGATTCCCTTGACAGAGCTCTGTGCCCACATTCCCTCCTTACCCCATCTCAGGACTCGGGGCTCCCGCAGCCCCTCATGCTGCACACGGCACGTGTATCTCTGCAATTCTCCAGAAGGTACCACCACAGCTGCCCACTTCTGGAAGGTTCCACCCCCCCCAGGCCTGGTCACCACCAGCTCCATGTCCTGGGTCAGGTTCTCCCCATCTCGCTGCCAGGTCAGGCTGATGTTCGCAGGGTAGAAGCCCAGGGCCCAGCACCTCAGGGTGACCTCATGCTCAGTGATGGGGTGGAGGGTCACATGTATCTTTGGGGGATCTGAGGAGAAGGGTCAGAAAATGCAGCAACTTTATACATGTTTTGGGTCACTGAAGTAGCACTCAGAAGAATGGGCAGGGAAGCTGAGATGAGGGAAGGGAGCACAAAACCCAGATCCATCCTGGACACAGGAATCAGGAATAATTCCCATTATCTGGAAATTTCTAGAATTAGAATGAGACAGTCCAGGGTAGGAGGTCAGGTCTCTGAGGGGGAGAAAAGGGATTTACAGTCATGACCTAGCACAAGGCCAGTGCCTCAGAAAAGCTGGACTCAGGCCCCAAATACCTGGGCAGAGAACAAGGCCTGGGAGAGAAGGTCCCCGGGACTCCCAGAGCTGCTGCCAGAGGCAAAGGGAACCCCCAGATCAGTTATTTCAGGGATGGCTCCCCCCTCCTCCCCAGAGAAACTGGATCCCTCATGTCTACAGAGAAAGGTGGTCACTCTGGCCAAGTCCATCTCTAGTGCCCAACTGGAACACTATCCCTTACCCCTCTCACCTGCGCGCTGGAGCGTCTCATTCTCCTTCTCCAGGTGTCTGAGCAGGGACTCCACACACCTGCCCTCCAGGTAGTGTCTCAGGTGATCCGCCTCTCCGACCTCCTCCCACTTGCGCCTGGTGATCTGAGCCGCCCTGTCCGCCGCGGTCCAGGAGCGCAGGTCCTCGTTCAGGGCGATGTAGTCCTCCCCATCATAGGCGAACTGACTGTACCCGCGCAGGAGGCGCCCGTCCGGCCCCACATCGCAGCCAGACATCCACTGAAAGGTGTGAGACCCTGTCCCCAGCCCCGAGTCAGCCCGACCATTCAGCTCCTCCCGGAGACCACACTTTTGGGTGAGAGGCCTGTGGGCCCTTAATGGCCATAGCCATCACACCCCTAAACTGGCAAGAAAATCTGAGTCCATCCCTGTGGGGCTTCCTAGCTGGTGGGGTCTGTAGGGGGACCTTGGGCAGATGCTGAGACCCAGAAACTTGGGACAACCTTTGGGGACCAGAGAACTGGACCTGGCCATGGGCCTGCGTAGCTCACCTGCCTCGCTCTGGTTGTAGTAGCCGCGCAGGTTGTTCAGACCCACTCGGAACATCTGTGCGGTCTCCTTGTAGGTCCTGGTGTTCTCCTCCTGATACTCCTGCCCCAGCTGCTCCGCCCAGGGTGCCCGCGGTTCCTCTCTGGGATTCGCTGTGTCACTATCGAACCACACGAACCGCACGAACTGCGTGTCGTCCACGTAGCCCACGACGATGAAGCGGGGCTTCCCCTGGCCGGGCCGGGACACCCCGGTGTAGAAATACCTCAGGGAGTGGGAACCTGGGGTGCAGAGGGGAGAACTTCATCGACCCTTCTCCCTGCACACCAGCGCCAGAGACTTATGGGGATGGGACCAGGACCAGGGAGGGGTCTGGTGAGTCATAAAATGGGTGTTGAAAAGAGATGGGGGAACTTCATAAGAATGGAAGAGAACAGTGGGGGTGGAATGGGCAGGGCAGGGGCAGGATGTAGAGGGGCAAGGTCTTTGAGCCAGAGGTGAGGGCAAAGCGCACAGGCAGTCCCCTCACACTCTTTCTCCACAGAGCGGGGTTTTCTCCCCATTCCACACTCACCTTCAGAGGCCTCAGACAAGACAAGGACCCAGGAGAGCAACAGGAGGAGGCTTCTGAGCCCCATTAGGAGAAACTTTTCTTCCCGGACAGTTGTGTACCGAAGAACCACTTGACACTTCCTGGCATCTCTAGAAATGTGCATCAAATGGGATGAGAATTGGGGCGTTGACATCATTGTCCAGGTGAAAGACCCTAACACAGATGGTGAGAATAAAAAGTGAAACTCCCCTAGGAAACCGATGCTCCCCAAAGCTGAGTCTCCCTGCCCCAGCACCCTGAGAGTCGGCCTGGGGACCTGGGCCTTACCTTGAACACTGCCCTCCAGCTGCACAGCTCTGCCACCCTGTCTCCCTAGCGCTGCCAGAGGCTGTCTGAGGGACGCCCCTCAGGCTTGCTCAGGGACTTCTTCCTGCACCCCCTTCCAGAATAACTCACTGACCCTGAGTTGGAGCCCCTGTCTTTCCCCCACCCCTCCACATCCCTGCCCTGGACTCTCCTAGAACACTCAAAGGGCTGGTGAGAGGGAGGTTCTTATAGAGGGAAGGAGGAAAGGGGGAGCAGGCCTCACTGGACCCTCTTAGTGCCCAAGAGCATCTCAGCCTTGGGGCCTCCATTTCCAGCATCAACAGTGAAGTGTCTCCTTCTCCTTGAATCCCTCTTACTTTGGGTCCTCCCACCCAGCCCAGTCAAGTTTCCCAGAACTTTATTTGTGCTGAGCCAAGATGGGGAGTGCTCTGCATCTAAAAGAAGGTGTTCATGGGCCTCCTTGCCTGTGCAGAGGTTCAAGCCTCAGAGGGGTTCAATTCTGTGCTGTCAAGCTATTACCTGCCCCTGCAGCCTGAGTTCCCCAGCAGGGGAGCAGCAGACTCTCCTGTTCAGCTTGCTGCTCCCCTCAGCAGGGTATTTCAGTAGATCCCCAGTTTTGTCACTGGCTAATCCTCTGTTTCCCAGTCTCTCTCTCTCTCCCCCTCACACTCACACACACACACACACACACACAGACAGCACCTCTGGCCTAAACTCCTTCTTACATGCATACATAAATTAAAAAATGTTTTTTAAAAATTTTAAATGTAAAAAAAAGAACAATAAAAGGAGGTGTTGCGTCCTGGGGTGGTGTGTGCTTTTTGTGTTGTGTTGACAACACAGGATCAGCTAGGGCAGCAGGAACTTGATCTTGAAGCTGGGAACTGCTCCCTGCTACCAGCCAGGGCACTTGTTTACAGCTGTCTTCACCTTCACCACCTGGATGGAGCAGGAGCAGGCCTGGCACCCATATCTCTACAGCACTGGGTGACAGCACCCTAGTGCTCAGGTCCTGGCACACATTGTGGGTGCTGCTCTGGGAGTGTGAGTGCATCCAACACCAAAGTCCTCACCCGCAGAGGGAGTTTCTGGAGCACCTGCCCACAGCAGACAATTCTCCCTGAAGAAGGAGGGCCCCAGTCTATTACCTGCTCCTGCTGCATGTGTGACAGCAGCCCCGCCCTCCAGCGGATCAGCATCCATCACTGCTGCCAGAGAAGGGCAGACCCCTCTTCTCCCCTGCTGGGCACTGGACTCTACACTCCCCTGGCAACAACTCCAGTTTGAGAAGTGTAGCTCAGTGAACCCTTATCGGGTCCCCGTGTGAGCGTGCCCCCCTTTCCAGACTCAGGACTTCCCCCCCTACCGAGTCCACAGTGGCAGAGACAAGAAACAAAACCCCTCAGCAGACGATGGAGATGATGGCGGCAGACCCTACGTGGGCTTGGACTTGGTCTTGGACTGGTCAGTGGGCAGTGCTCTTCCTGTGGGCACCACACACAAAGTGTGGCTCAGTGAATACACTTTTTTCTGAAAGCTGTGACTCCCCCCTCGATGGCATTTCCTCAGAGCAGGCCCTCCAGGTAAGGTGCCCCTTCAGAAGACCCGTCCAGCATGTGTGACAATGTGACCAGTGGGTCCCAGCTCATGCCCATCCCCCCTCCTTCCTGTGAAGTGTGACCCTGGCCGGTGCTGTGCTCCCAGCCTGTGGCCCAGTCACTGCAGTGGCCTCAAGAGGGGTGCTGCTGTAGTTCTGAAGGAAAACACGTGGAGAGGTGTCTATCCCGAGAAGGTGACCCTCTGGTCCTCCCAGGATGGGAGGGGCTCAATGCTGTGCATTTGTCACTTCGTGGCTCCTTGGTCACCCAAGAGATAGTGCAAGATCTGGGTCAGCATTGGTCTGTGATGCTGACAAGCTGGACACTGGGAGGGGACAGTAGCCGGTACAGTCTTGGGAAGAGGGTCAAGATTTCTGGACTCTTTGTAGACTCATCTCTGCCCTCTGGGTCACCCCTTTCATGTGGATACAGAGAAAGGAAGCTCAGAGGGTGTCAGGGGGTCTTGGGGCTTCCGGCAAACTTCAGAGGAGTAAATGTCCATCCCTAGTTTCCCTGCTGCTCTGACTCATTCACCGGAAGACGCCCATGGGCAGCGGGTCTCAGGAAAGGCACCACACACATTTGAGAGCACAGCAACTGGCGCTATTGGTCAGTAACACCCCACAGTCTGAGGGCCAGATGCATATTCTCATGGTCTCCACAATAGTCCAGCAGAGTTCAAAAGATTGACAATAAATGACATCAAAGGGAAGAATCATTAGAGAAGAAGGGGCGAGGTCTGGGGCAGCAGCAGAAGGACTGGCTCTGGCTGACTGCAGTGTGGACGCTGACCTGTGGTAGAGACTTGTGGGCCCTCGTGAGCCAACAGTGACAGAATCTGTAATGTTGTGTCCTCTTTTCCTGATAAAGTAGGCAACACAGGCATTAGCTAAAATTAGAATGTGGAAGGAAAACTGCCTATAATGAGGCCAGTTCAGGGGTACAAGGTTGGGGGAGGAGGTGGCACCTGAGGAGAGCACCCCAAAGGGAACAGACTGTGTCCTCAGGAGAACAGGTTCTGACAGAGCTGAGAGGTCAAGGGACACCCTGAGAGAGAACCTCAGAGATTTTGAAGATCATGGACTGAGACCTACAGGGGTCACTGTGCAGAGGCTTCAGGAGGTGAGGGGGGAGTAGTGAGGAGACAGAATAGGGGTGTGGACAAGAAACAGCAGGGTATCTGGAGACTGTGGTGACTGACAGGGAAAAGGATATAGTGAGATGAGCCCTGGTGAATTCAGGCTGACGAAGGAGGAGCTGAGTCTGAAAGATGAAGGCGAGAGGAGAGGGGTTTGGGGCTCTGGCTTTGACTCTGCCAGTGGAAATGAGATTTGGGGAGGTTGGGCCTTAGTTCCAGTTCTTGGACCCTTTCTTGGCTCCTGGTTCTGAGATGCAAGCCCTGGGAGGAGAGTGTTAAACAAGGTCCAGGCTCACTCTGTCCCTTGCGTGGAGGGAGGACACTCACACCGGACACTCACACTCAGGCCTGCCCACACCTGCTTTGGCAGAGAAGCTTCTGGGGAACCAGGTGTGACCCCTGGCACACGGACCCCTCTTGCCCTCTGCTGAGGGATTTCAAATCCTTCCACCTGAGAAAAAGTCCAGAAAGTCTCTTGGGAGAGGATCTTGGGGATGTAGCCCTATGTCATTAGGTCCAGGAAGGAGGAAATGATCCTAGGGAAATGCAGAATAAAAGGAAATAAGAGGGGCCTTCCTGGTGGTGCAGTGGGTTAAGCAACACACTATGAAGCAGACCTCAGTCACTGCAGAACGAATACGATCCCTGCCACCAGCCAGGTAGTTGACCCACATGGCACGGCAGAACTCTCCTGCCTAGCCCTCTGCTGCCCTAGGCAGAGTATTTCTGTTGATCTGCCTGTTCTGTTCCCGGCTGGTGAATCCTCTCAACCCCCCTCCACCCTACACACACACCTCTGGCCTGTACCCCAGTTCTTGTATTCATGAATAAATAAAACTTTAACAATAAATAAATAAATAAAAGTAACATTAGGAGGTCTAGGAAAAAGAAGGAGGCAGAGAGGAGAGAGGTCTGGGAAATAAATGCTGGCCTAGGAGATACCTGTGAGGTTGTGCTTGGACAATTTTCTAGGCACTGGGCCAAAGAGAGCAAAAGCTACGTGCTGTGGTGGCCCTGAAGGACCAGCCCTGACCCTGCGCTCTCAGGGTTTCTGGGCTCCATGCCTGTGACCTCACAGCTGATGTGAGTCCAGGTCGGAGCAGCTCACACACTGCGTCCCTGGCTCGTCTTCGTCCTCAGCAACCCAAGGGGCCCAGGAACAGAGATGCTCAGAGTAAGAATTTAAAGAACTGTAAGAGCCATAGCGAAAGTCATCCAAATGAAAGTATTGATAAATGAAGCAAGAAAATAAGATAGCATGGCCTCATATATCATTAATCATCATCAATGTATAAAATGTGTACGGTCTAAACTCACCAATCAGAATCACTCCGAATGACAGGTTGGCCACAAAAGCAGGGCCCATCTATATCATTCACACAAGAGTCTCACATCAGGTCTAAAGACAAACACAGACTTACAGTGAAGGTGAGAGCACAGTGTTTCAGGATGAACCACCAAACACTATTCTCGTAACTCACAAACTACACTTACCACCAAAAGTAGAGACAGTTTTTCAAGGAGATATAACTTGTCATCAATATTTAAAGGCCTGCCAGCCCTCAGGCCAGAAGAGGGAGCCAGCACAGCCCCAACTATGCTGCCCTCAGGCAGGAGGAGCCCACTGGGTCCAGCCACCCAAAGGGTGGAGGCCCAAGAGGAGCTGCATCTGAGCAGTTCTCAGGTCTGGGAAGGGCCCTGAGGCTGGAAGAGAAAGAGGCAGCTGGGAGACTGGTGCTGAGGCCRGGACTGGGGCGCAGAGATGAGCAGGGCCTGTGCTGACAGGGGTAGCTGGGTGAGGTGCTGACCAAGAGGGGGGCCTGGGTGAGTCCCTGCTGAGGGCCCTGGAGCACGAGGGGCACTGGCGGGAGGTGGGAGACGAGGCTGAGGACAGGGTCAGGTCTGTGCACACAGCTGTGCCCTGGTCAAGGCAAAGATGAGGAGCAGGAGCTCCTGGGATGAAGGTGGGGTGACCAGCTTGGGCACAAAAGGCACCCTCAGAAAGCAGGGCTTAGTAAAACCTGGGGGAGGGAGAACCAGCAGGTGAAGGCTCCTTGCAGGCAACTGTGCAGGTAGGAAGATGAAGGACATCCTAGAACCAGAGAGGAGGGACAGCAGAGAAGGGAGCATCAGTGTGTGTTTGGGGGGGGGGGGGGCAGCAGGAATGCTGAGAGCAGCA